>OZ018397.1:27452650-27599609 GCA_963969525.1 Ontholestes murinus | reverse complement strand
GGGGCCGGTTCACGGGAGTTGTCTCGGAGCGAGCACAAAGAGCCCTAAACATAGTAGACAATTGGTGTAAACAGGAGCGATTGACAATCAATCCACAAAAAACACAAATTGTCGTATTCACAAAAAGACGAGCATTGAAAGGCCTAAAGCCACTGAAGCTCGGGGGTACGGAAATTCCCTTCGTAGGGGAGGCAAAGTACCTGGGAGTAACCTTTGACGCCAAAATGACGTGGAGACCACACATCACAAAAGCCACCAAAAAAGCTACAATATCATTGGGCAGGTGTCGCAGAATGTGCGGGAAAAATTGGGGACTAAACCCTAAATTGACTCTATGGCTCTACACCAGGGTGATAAGACCCATGATAGCCTATAGCAGTGGTGTAGTGGACTAGGACAAAGCAAAAGGGGGCGATAGGACTCCTGAACAGTACACAAAGACTAGCATGTCTCAGTACAACAGGAGCCCTAAGCCCGACCCCAACAGCAGCCCTAGAAGCCATCTTGAACATACCACCACTACACATCTTCATTCAAGGAGAAGCCAGGTCCGTATCATACAGACTGATGCAAGGACAGGCGCCCATAATCCGATCACAGGGAAAAACGCACCCATGGCTAGAAGACAAGCTGAAGGCTAACGCGATTACAGCAATGCCTAGCGATGCCATGGTGAAAAAATACAATTTCGAAAAGAAATACAAGGTTCTAATCCCACAAAGACAGGACTGGGTCGAAGGCCAACCTACCAAAGCAGAATCATGCTGGTTTACGAACGGCTTAAAGACCGATAAAGGGGTAGGAGCAGGTATATACGGTACAAAACCCGAAACAAAGATTTATGTCAGTCTCACCAAGGAACACGGTGGTGTCCAAGCAGAGGCGACCACTCTTCACCACTGCACAAGAGAAATAGCAAGACAAGACATCAAAGAAGGTCAATTGCTACTTATGAACTAAGACAGGAAAATGGTCAAAATAATAGTAAGTCTGATGGCAGAACACTGCAAGGTCAACAAACATATGAGCAAAATAGGTCTAGTGGAAGAAGCACCATCCACGTCCTATGCCATTGCGAGGACTTAACAAGGATTAGATATCAAAAGCTGGGTACAACAAACCCAAGCGAGGAGACCTATATCCAAGCCCCTCTGGTAGGGCTAATAGAACTAATCATAGAGGCAAAGCTAGAGCTGGTCATCTGAGATAAGTAGGGATCCACAATAGATCTAAAAAGATCCCGATGGAACAAGCGCTGGTACCACCCATATAATATCTATCTATCTATCTAGTATTGATAATGGTCGAGTTGTGAATTGTTGAAATCATACACACTTCTCTCTTGTCTTTTCATATTTGCAACAGCACGTCATTTCTTCTAAGAAACCGTGACTGTCCTTCTTTAAACGGAGACCTTTAAGTTGCGAAGGTAGGCCTCGATTTACTCTTACAGTTCCACATATACGATTTTTTTCATGCAACATTTCCGCTAAATCCACGCTATTATCGTTATCTAGGTAAATGTGATGCCAAAAATTTTCGCAGTCAGTCAGAAAATTCGTCACAATATCATTCAATTTTTGGCCGGTGCCAGTATATATTTGGAAATTACAAATATATCCTGAATTTCCTTCATAAACCATTCACACCAAAATACCATATTTATTTACTTTAGCTGGATTATAAACCTTAAATGATTGGCTTTCCTTATAAGGAACACAGACTAATCTAAAGGTAGTTGTTACTTTGGTGTGTAAACGTGCTGTAATTTATTTTTGAAGTAATCCAAGATAGGTATTACTTTATTCAACCTACTTTCAATATTTACATTTTCTTCATTGTTTGAAAAATGTAAATATTGTTCAATTTGTTTAAATCTAGTCACAGTTTTTCTAAAAATGAGTGTTTCAATAACGGGCCATATGCTCCAATAATCAGTTATTTTATTTTTGTTTTATTTCTTGGACTCTCACATCACTCCACATCTTGGTGTTTATGTTATTTATATTTATGGACGTTTTGGGCGTGGTATCTATTGGTTTCAGTAACAACTATATTATAGAATTCATCATCAACATGTCCGGAACAAGTAACTAATCAGATGATGATTCTGATTCCGGTATTGGTAATACCATTTTTCTTCGTCTAGGCAAGACAAAACAAATTTCACTACCCTTGTCACTGTCACTGTAGGCATCAGCAGCTTCAACGTCTGATAAATATCATTAAAAACTTCGGAAACAAATTCATCATTCTGTCTTCCATCATTTTGTTACTTTTAAATAGTACTTGTGTAGCCGCGATAATAACACGAATGTTTTTGGAGGTTGAAGATTTATTTAACACTAACTGTATATTGGCTCACGATTGATTAAAGTCTAAATGTTTTCTGGTTTAATACTAATTTAAAAATGTGAAAAAATAATCCCTTTTATAATGCGAGGGTGTTAGACACTTTTGTTAAATTTATTTATGGAGTATATAAGTGGTTTCTGGAATTGGAGATAAATATTGTTTGGATTTAAGATATTACAGTGTGATTGATGAAAAGTGTACATAAATAACTAAGATTAATAGTGGGTACACAACACTGGCGAGAAAACTAATAGAAAATAAACATTTTGTTCAGACTGTTTATTTTTTAATCACTCTGACCAACACCGATCACCATACGCAACATCGGCTTTTATAAAGGGAAATCTTGCAAACATAACAAGACGAATCCCTTATTTTATAAAGTACACATTAAAAAACACAAAACTTTAATCAAGATAGCAATCCTAAATAACGTAAAAATACGTGAGCGGTCCCTAGCTCCACTTAAATTGAAAACGTAAAAATACGTGAACGGCTCCTGGCTCGCATTGCAATAAGCACGTAAAATTACGTTAGCGGTCGCGAAAGTGTTAATTAATGACTAATAAGTAGTACCAGTAACCAGATCTTTATAAGGGGTGTGGGAAAATGGCTGAGCCATACATGCCTGGAATCAAAATATGATGATTTAAGACAACTTATCTATATTCAAAAATTTATGGTAAGCCGAAATTAAAAAAAAAAATTGATCACGTCATTCGATCTGGCTGAAATTTATTATTGTTAATTATCATTATAGATTGACAATATGATGTTATTAACGCACCTATAAAAATACTCCTAGGAATCTTAGATCAGTTCATTTGTCGCTCAATATTGTTTAATATCTTGTATGGTTTGTCCATAAAACATAAATTGCTTGAAAAATGTTACATGTTTTTACATGAATTAGTTTATCTATTAATATTATTTAATTTTCGTTCGATTAAGTTACTTGATTAAATCACTAATTATATTTCATTTTTGTGTGAAATCCGTACAAGATATCAAATATTATATATACATCTTTATTGACAAATATGTACATTATTTAAATAATAAATAAATGATGAATGAGGTGTTATTATGTTAATCTGTCAAAAGGCTATCGACCAGAGGTCTTTCTGCCTTGTTTTGTCTAGTCATATGGCGTCAGTCTTTAGTGAGTAGATGCATGAAGTGATGAAATGGAATCGAAAATGGTAGAATGTGGGTTTTTAAATTTAGGGATTATGTTAGGGTTTCTAGGAAGACAGTAGAGGGATAATATATGAAAGTTGAAAGGATTTTTGGAGAATTTTTCTGATAGGAATCGAAGGCGTTCTTGAATGGGGATAACTAAGGTTGTATCATAGAGGAATTGGTTGGAAGGATTATGTAAAGGATTTAGAGGATGCCGAAGTTTTGTTAGGGTACGGAGGGATGCTCGCTCGCTAACTTGAATATTACGGGAAGTTGGGTTGCTGGGATTGGGATAGAGGGCACAACCATAGTCCAGTAAAGGGCGGCAAATCATTTTGTATATTTTAACTGCTGTTTTACTATTGATGCCATCATTTCTATAAGTTAAACATCTAAAATATTTTGCCCTAGTTGTTATTTTGTTTTTAATTATAGATGTGTGTTTTTTGAAATTGATTTTGGGGTCTATGGTTATGCCTAGGTATTTAACGGAATTTGAGGGGGGATAATAGTGTGGGAAATTGAGATGTTGTAGGGAGAATTATTGGTGCGGTGGTATGGAATTAGGAGCTGTGATATATGGGAATTGATTTTAATACGCCATTTTGCAAACCAGTGTTGAAGGGAGTCAATTAGCTCTTAAAGGAATTGGAGGGCTTTTGGTAACGTGGGAGCATGGGTAATTAGGGCAGTATCATCAACAAATTGCAGGAGATATTTGGAAGGATTGAAGTAGAGAGGATCAGGATTATAGATGTCGGAGCTAAAAATGTTGTATAATAGGGGTGAGAGGGGAGACCCTTGTGGGAGGCCTTGTTCGGGAGTAAAAGAAGAACAGAAGGAGTTGTGGATTTTTACTTTTAGGGATATCAAATATTATTAAACGGAAAAAAACTTAATAAAATAACTGATTTTTTAAGTAATATTTTTTAAATTTTATAAAGTGGACCAATATTTTTTTTTAGAATTTATCTTGTGGTACTACTTTTTTATACTTTTTGTCGATCAATAATGGCCATAATAACTGTAATTATGGGTTACATTATAACAATTAGCAATGATTGATTTCAGATAAATCGAATAAAGCGATTAATTGTTATAGATACATCTTGGTTTTGATTTGAAAAAATTTGTTGAACTCAGTTGACCAGGAAGCCATGTTTTCATATAGAAATTTGTTGTTGAGTTACGTGAAGATATAATTAAAACTTGATTGAAACACTAACACTTTCTTCACAATTAATATTAATTATAAATAAATTGTGAAGAAAGTGTTAGTGTTTCAATCAAGTTTTGTTATAGATACAATTAATATATTTTTTTTAAATTTTAAAGACTAATTCAGTCTTTAGTGTAAACTTTTGTATATAGATAAGTTGTGTTAAATTATTATGTTTTAATTCAGGGAATCCATGGTTCAGTTATTTGCCCCACATTAATGGGACACTCTAAATAGTTTAACTTAACGACACTTTATTCGGCGAACACACAAGAATCGAGTAACTTATTTAAAATAAGATGCTCATTCGGGGCCATAAAATATACCTGAATACAAAATATATTTGGGCACGCCCAACGCACAGTACCATGTATTTCATGCAGGTGGCGTATCTTGACGGCACTAAAAATAGCGAAATTAGGGGTCCAACTCATAGATGATTATGCATATATCTGGCTATTAATTTGAATTTTGTTTACTGCAAATAATTAATAAAGCATTAAGTGAGGTTTATAATAAGGTATGCTTCCATTCGATCAATTAATATTGCAGTAAATTACATTTAAAAAGTCCCTATTTTATACCCTTAAATATTCATTCTTTTTACAATATTTAAACAAATATAACCTATTATAAACCTAGTTTTAACCTTTATCTTTCGGCATGCAAAATAGGTTTCCTTAATTGTTATCCATTATTTCACAATTTTCTATGGCCGCACATGCTAAATGCACGTATTTTTCGAGCGGCACTTACCGCCTTAATAATAAAATGTATAATTTGACGGTTCTAGTTAACATACTAAGATAGGTATTCATTACTACAAATTTATATCATACATATATTATAAATGAAGTGTAGATTAATAATTTTTAATTAATTTCTATCAAAAAAGATAACTTTAAAAAAAAATTGTTTTTGTGCGTGCAAACAAAATTTTCAAACGTGCCACTAGTGGCACACATGCCTTTGGTTCGCCATCACTGATATAAACTTATACTTGTTTTGCTTTCTTAATATAATGTAAAAAATTTATTCACAATAAACTTTTGAAAACCATGTTAATACAAGTTATGATGATAAGATTTGTTGGGCAAGTGTGATTATATAATTTAAATTAAAGTGCCATTATATATTGAAAAGTTTTTCCATTACTTAGAAATAATACCGATATTAAAGTCTTCCATAATTATGCCATATAATACGCATCATTTAAAAGTAGCCAAAAACAGAAATCAGCATTTTTAATAAATTCGTTTAATTTATTCATTAAAAAAAACGAATAATTAGAGGCATTACAAGTTAAAGACGAAATAGATATTGCTTTCATTAAAAATATAAACAAATTTATTCGGCGAAGTGAGACAACAAAATGTGATTATGAAATATAATATACTGAATTTATCAACCTACCCCAACCCCAACTCAAAAGCCTCAGTAAGTAATAACAATAATCCAATTAAAACTTTATTACAGTAAATGTGAAATGTATAAGTAAATCGTCGCATGGGTACAAACACCTTTTAAAAATCTGTTATATAATAATAAAATTATTACTGGTGTTATTGGGGCGTTAGCCACCAATACCACAAAAAAAACGAAAGTAAAAAAGGAGCACGTGGCAGCAACAGGTCGCTGCTGTTTTCCGGCGGTTAATACCGTCTACATAGTTTATAAATTGCACACTACCTTTTGTCTGCTGTTTGAGACTTCTGGCGATCGCCTGGGAGAAGATATAAGGCGGAGGGTGCTTCCCGAGAGACGGCGGCGTCCTTCACGGGCATCGGCATCTGACCTCCCGGGAGGGCGATGCACAAAATTGCGGCGCAAACGGGCGAAAACGCTGACAAAATGAGAATACACAGTTCACCAGGTAAGGGTACAAAAGGGCGAAGAGAGGTCATTGATTAAATACTTGTAAACAACGGTGAAAATTAGCAAGCGAACGTGGTGAGAGTTCGACTCGAATAATAGCGTTAAAAGTGCCTGCACACGAAGAACATGACAAAAAGTTCACTTTTTTTTTGCGGGACTCAAAATGCGCAAGAAGTGTACGGGCTCGCTAGAGCTCAACGCTCGAAAATTAAAATTTATGCCCGACGGAACTGGTGTAGTCTGATTTCTTTTATCTCAAGAGTTTTTTTCTTAAAATATAATTACGAATTAATTTAACTTTCAGCCCTTTTTTTCAATCAGGTTCTTATTATTACTTCATAAAATTGATTCAGTTCTAATATAATAAACTATATTATATACTGTACTCAACATATATTTTTCTTTAAAAGTTTTAAATCGTATTTTTCTTACATTTAACTTTTGCTGATGGGTTTTTCTATGTTAGAATATAGTTATCTATATTCAGTTAGTTAAAGTTTATTTGATAGAAATAGAAGCATTCAAACAAGTAGTGTTGCTTTAATAGTTCTGCTATTTGTAACACGTAATTTACTTTTGTATAATTATAATATAAGACAATTATCCGAAATCATTCTTTACTTAAAAGCAGATTATTAATATTATATTATATTATTATTAATAATATAAATAAATAGAATGGATTTGGTGGATATATTACATATGATTTTGCTAAAAATTCGTAATACCAAGTTATATAAAAATTAATTGACAGCATAAAATTATTGCTTTCCTGTCAAAAGCAGCTTCGGGCCGATTTCGAATTAATTAAACATTAATTTGATTAATATATATATTTGCTTTTGTAAAATCACTTTATTCTGTGATTAGAGGTTTATAATAATATTTACCCACATTTATTTTAGGCCAATTATTAATAACAAACCTCGTTCTGATAATAATAATAATAATAATAATATGTCTTTATTTTCAAAGTTTCAGAAGAGTACAAAATACATGCTAATATATACATACACTTAGATACTTAAATACATATATAAGGATATTTGCCTGATTAATTAGATTACATTATATATAAAATTATTAAAACAATTCCGCTAGAGAGTATGGTTCCTTCTCTAGTAAGTATTTTATTAAGAGTATTTTTAATATCTTCTTTCTCTCATTTTTAAGTTTTTTATGTGCTCTGGTAAGGCATTAAACAATTTAATAGTAGGATAGTATGCTCCATCTTCTATAGATTTTCTTGTGTGATAAGGGAGTATGAAATTATGGTTTCTAGTATGATAATTATTTAATTTATTGTCGTGGCCACTTATATTTTTGTGATAGAACATGATCGTTTCTAGTACATATATTGCATAGAAGGTGAGGGGATATTATTTGATTTGAATGTGCCCCAACAGGACTCCTTGTATTTTAGTCCGCATATTAAGCGGAATGGTGAATGGGCGCAGTACAAAAAGGCCCTCACGGCATATAACAATACCATTAAAAAAGCCATGAGAGAATCTTCGCAAAAATTCTGTGGGGATATAGAAAGTGAACCCACAAGCTCCCGTCTAATCAAGACGCTCAGCAAAGATCATGCTGGAAACATCCGCTCACTGCAGACCAAAAATGGAAAGTACACAGACTCGGTAGAAGAGACCCTGCAGGTATTACTGCAAACGCACTTCCCGGGTTCTGCAATACTTGACAATCCTGTTTCTGAGGACCTAAGCGAGCCCAATGCAGGGGCTCCAAAACGGGACTGGGAAACAGCGAAAATGATAATCAGACCAGGTGACGTTGAGTGGGGAATTAACACGTTCAAACCATTCAAATCACCAGGTCCTCACAGGATATATCCTGTCATGCTACAAAAGGGGATAGCAACGCTGAGGAAACGACTATGTGATATCCCCAGAGCAATCCTTGCCCTTTCATACATCCCAAGCAGCTGGCGGACTGTAAAGGTGTATTCATACCTAAGCCAGGGCGTGATTCATATGCCCAGGCTAAATCTTACAGACCGATCAGCTTGTCATCATTTATTTTAAAACTACTAGAAAAACTAGTAGACAGGCACATACGGGAAGGAGTTTTAAAGGACTCACCACTATACCGTCAACAATATGCCTACCAAGTGGGAAAGTCATGCGAGCTAGCAATCCACCAGCTAGTGAGCAGATACGAAAGGACCCTACAATGCAAAGACGTTGCGTTAGGGGCCTTTCTGGATATTGAAGGGGCGTTTAACAACACAACCTTCAACTCCATAGGAACAGCAATGGAGAAAAGAGGAATTAACAATGGGTAAACAAGATGCTCAGAAGTCGGAGTGTGACAACTACCCTATATGGAAAAACAGCAGAAGCGTTAGTCGCTGGCGGGTGCCCGCAGGGGGTGTTCTCTCGCCTCTCCTATGGTGCCTCGTCATGGACGACCTTCTGCTGCTACTCGAAAGCCAGGGCATATGTGCACTGGGTATGCAGATGATCGGCCCATTCTAGTAAGCGGGAAATTTGGGACCACTGTATCAAACTTGATGCAGAAGGCAGTAAATACCGTAGAAAGATTGTGCTGTAAACCCGGGCAAAACGGCGATCGTCTCTTTTACTAGAAGACGAAAAACCAATGACATAAAATCACTACGTATGTATGAAATGGAAGTTCCAATCAAAAATGAAGTAAAATATTTAGGGGTCATACTTGATACGGGACTGAACTTTAACTTCCACCTAGAGAGCATCAGCAAAAAGGCCATGAGAGGACTTTTTGCGACCCGAAAAATGGTAGCACGCACATGGGGACTGCGACCCAGTATGACTAAATGGCTATACACTGTGGTCATAAGACCTATAGTGACATACGCGGCGCTCGTTTGAGGAGAAAAGACCCAAACTAGAAGCGCAGCAGTGAAACTCAAAAGAGTGCAAAGACAGGCGTGTCTGCTGATCACTGGGGCAATGAGGACAACGCCCACGGCAGGCATGGAACACATATTATCGCTACCACCACTACATCTATTTGTAATAATGAAAGCTAGACAGGCAGCCTATAGGATGCACATAAATAGGCACACTTTAAATATGGGGCCATCAAGACCGGCAACATTTAAAGTACTACAAGAAGAAGAGACACTAAAAATGAGGTCCGATTTCACCAAAATCGTACACCCATCCCGCAGATTTAAAACGATCATACCACAGCGGAGTGAATGGGACAAATGGAACATACCCGGGAACGAGTAAAGGAACCATCTGGTACACAGACGGGGCCAAAAATACTAAAGGAACCGGGGCTGGTATCTATGGAGGCTGCAACCGGAGCAAACAATTCGCGATTGCTCTGGGGAAGCATGCCTCTATCTTCCAGGCCAAAATAGCCGCCATTGACTGGTGTGCTCATCATGTAATGGAGTCGGGACTTAACCAAGGACCAATTACCATTATGACAGATATCCAGGTAGCCATAAAAGCGCTAGCAGCCTCACCGATAGTGCAGTCCAGGCTGGTCATGACTTGCATAAACAGACTGAACGCACTGGCGGCAACAAGAGAAACACAGCTAGTATGGATACCCAAGGACCAAAAAATTATTGGACACTTGGGGGCCGACTTGCTGGCTAAACAAGGAGCAGCAGGTGAATTCATAGGACCTGAACCCGCTTTCGGTATATCCCATGAAACCGGAAAGGAAATAATCCGACGCAAGTTAGCAGAGGAGCCCAAAATGGAATGAGGCATACGACACTCTTCCTAGATGGTCCGGTACCTGACAGCATGTTGAAGCTGTCTAGACTGAGCAGATTGGAAGATTTGAATACCGTGTCGAATAGAAACACTTAATTAAACTGTTTCTTTTTAAATACTCAATCTATGCGTAATAAAATTAATCAAAAACGTATTAAAATTAAAAACAAAATCAATAAAATTAACTGGTTTAACAGTAGGCTAGGTAGTATGAGGAATTCTTTAAATATAATCCCTGAATTATATAATAAAAATAAAGATCCAGTATGAAAGACGCTCGAAATAAATATAGATTAAATTATTGTTTCCCTCGGCAAGAGAAAATATGAAAATTTAAATGTTAAATGTTTAGGTGTACATATTGATAGTTGCTTAACATAGGCTACTCAGTCAGATGCTTCGTCTAGTAGATTATGCTCTAACATTTATATAATTCGGCTACAACTCAAAGCTATAATAAAGTATAATGAGTCAGTCGTATAGTACTTAACACATATACAGGGTTATTCACGCTATACGGCACGGAATATTGTGGCCAAAATACGTGACTTTCAAAAAGTTTCACTTTGGGGATATATGGGGGTCTATTAGGGCTACTTTTTAAAATTATTTTCATAATATACAGGGTGTCCCAAAAACCCTAAAAGTATCAAAGTTGTGTTTTTTTTAATGAAACACCCTGTATTTTATTGCATTTTTGGATTCGTCTATAAAAATAAGTATGTGTTTTAATAAGGTTTTTATTACATAAACCTTAAGGTTTTTGAATTAATTTGAATTTTGTAAAAATGTAACCTAATTTTCATGTTTCAAATACTTAAAAAATAAGTAAGTTATGCATACTAAATTTACACTGAAGTGTAACAATAGATCATATTTTATTTTCCAAGTATAATAATCTTGACATCTTATGCCGGGTGTAAAAAAATTGTAATTAAACAAATGAGAACTTTAAATGACTATAACTTCATTTATTTAAATGGAACGCTATATTTATTAATTTATCAGCAAATGCACGTCTTAAATACCTATCGAATGGTATTTAAATCTTAAGTGTTAAGTCTTCTCGTTTTTACAAAAAACGCCAAAATATTGTTTATTGCACCGTTTTAGTACTTTTAAAGTAAAAATTTTAATGTATCTAGTTTTCTATCGTATTTAAAAACGTCAGATAATTAATTTAGTCTGTTTCTTTAGTTTAAAAAGGATATCTTTTGTTATAGTTGTGTTATTTTGCGTTTTTGTGTTAGATCGTTAGTAATCGTTATTGTTTGAACATGGTTGTTGTATGTCATTGTAAAAAATGAAAATTTACACAGATTTTCTTATACTCAGGTTTTTATAACTGACACTTCCAATTTCTTTAAACTGGTTTAATAGTCTCTCAAAAATAGCTGGCTTAGGGTGATTTCTTTTGGGAAACCTTTAAATATAAACTCGACAAGCCAATAAACAATTTTGATGACATTCTCCAAGCATAAAAATAATGCCAATAACCCATTCTTTTGAGTAAATCTTCATTTCTTACCAAAAAATACAACAGCGATGTTCAAACAATAACGATTACTAACGATCTAACACAAAAATGCAAAATAAGACAACTATAACAAAAGACAGGCCTTTTAAACTAAAATGACAGACTAAATTAATTATCTGACGTTTTTAAATACCATAAAAAACTAGACACATACAAATTTTTACTTAAAAAGTACTAAAACGGTGCAATAAATAATATTTTGGCGTTTTCTGTAAAAACGAGAAGACTTAACACTTAAGATTTAAATACCATTCGATAGGTAATTAAAACGTGCATTTGCTGATAAATTAATAAATATAGGGTTCCATTTAAATAAATGAAGTTATAGTCATTTAAATTTCTCATTTGTTTAATTACAATTTTTTTACACCCGGCATAAGATGTCAAGTTTATTATACTTGGAAAATAAAATATGATCTATTGTTACACTTCAGTGTAAATTTAGTATGCATAACTTACTTATTTTTTAAGTATTTGAAAGATGAAAATTAGGTTACATTTTTACAAAATTCAAATTAATTCAAAAACCTTAAGGTTTATGTAATAAAAACCTTATTAAAACACATACTTATTTTTATAGACGAATCCAAAAATGCAATAAAATACAGGGTGTTTCATTAAAAAAAACACAACTTTGATACTTTTAGGGTTTTTGGGACACCCTGTATATTATGAAAATAATTTTAAAAAGTAGCCCTAATAGACCCCCATATATCCCCAAAGTGAAACTTTTTGAAAGTCACGTATTTTGGCCACAATATTCCGTGCCGTATAGCGTGAATAACCCTGTATATTAGCTGTTTATCTTTAAATACTTTTAGATATCAATATTTTATAAACATGGTTGGCCAGCAACCTGTCCTCCTGGCAACAAAAACCAAACTCCGTTAAACTTATGGATGTAACGTATTTCATACATACACACTCCAATTTCCCCAGAGCAGAGAGAAAGTACATTATGACCAATATCAATTATTAATATTGTACATGAGTTGTATGTTCCTCTGTGTATTATGTCAAGTTCAGTTTACCGGTTTCAACTTTCTACATTTGCTTCCCTTCATATTATTATTAAAATCGCCGTTGTGAAAAAGTAGTATATTTGCATAAAAATAATTATAAAATGCTATATTTATATATAAAATAAATTAGATTTTTTACAGTTACAAGTTTCTAATACTGTGTACAACATAGCTTTTAATCTAATTGTTTCGTTATTGTAACGCGCGATATACACTGTATCCCAATTTCGATGCTATACCATTGGTATATCTGTTATTAGAAGAGATAGTTTTGCAGAAATCAGTGCTCTTAATAAATTCAATTTCAAATTCACCTTAACTTTTTTTCAATTTTAAGATATTTTGAAAAAACAAAATTTGCCAATATTAATTTTCCCCAATAATGCGACCGCTATTACTTTCGGTTTGAAAATGATACGCTGATGTATTGAAACCATTGGTCACCATACAAATAAATAACGGTTATACAAAACAAAGTGATTATTGTGTTTAATTTGACCGCTATTAAACCTTTACATTATTACTATTACTTTATAAATTTTTATTTTTTATGTTCTTAGTCATTGCGAACATAACAAATAAAAATTTATTGAAGTAATTTGCAAGGCAACATTGAAAATTAATTTGAGAGCAGTGACGGCGAATTTTATATGGACTATAATGATCGAGAATTAGAGGGCAATGAAAGTAGTAACGAAGGCTGCAGCAAAGAAGCTGCAGGAAATGATACTAGTGGTAGTGACATTATAGTTACCAAAAGAAATCGGGCATTACCTTTGCCCAGTACAAGCAGCAGCGACGACGACGCAATTCACGATGCAAGAGAAGTCAATGCGGCACATAGATTTTACTTCTGGTAATAAAGCTGAAGGACCACAGGTTCCTGACAACTCTGGATTTCGGTCTAGATTTGTACCATGGGAGGGCAGAGAGGTTCGCAGCACGTAGGCCCCAGTTGGCCCTTTGTACGTCCTCCCATCTGAGTCCACATGCCTTGCTATTGTCGAGCCAACCCAAGGCATTGGCAAACTCTTACTGACTCTTGGGAAGCACATGCGCTTTCCTCTTCCTCTTCACATCTTCTGCAGGTTGAACTAGAGTATATCTATTCAGGTGCGATCTTAGATTGCAGTGTCCTATTGGCAGACCTACAACTCTCCGTAGGTTTTCTCTGGACAGTTGCATGCAGTATCGGGCTCTAAGATTTTGAGGTGTTCACCTCCTCCGTTGCTTACAAGACATCTTTTTGTAGCCTTATAACGATCTAGTTTTGTACAATGGCAAGGTATAGCCGCTTTTGGTGTTGTTCTCATGGCCCCTGGCTGTTTTCATAGTTGTTCTTGGCCACCATATTACTGATGCATATGCCAACATTGGATGCACGATGGCCGTCCGATAGTACCCATGTATTCCCCACAGATCGTTTGCATTTCCAGAGTGCAATGCATACTTTCTTGGATCTCTCTGTCTGATGGGCATTTCTGTCTAGTTTGTTATCTATAAGAATGCTTAAATATTATACTTCTTCTTTCGGGGTGAGTTCCTCATCCCAATGCTTGGTAGCTTGAAATCCTTGATTTTCCTCCTTCTTGTGAACAGTACCAGTTCCATTTTTGCTCGATATACAAATAGTCCTTGGTCTATGTACCATTTGTTTATTATGTCAAGAGCATCTGACATACGTTTTG
Source organism: Ontholestes murinus (assembly GCA_963969525.1). Lineage (NCBI taxonomy): Eukaryota > Metazoa > Arthropoda > Insecta > Coleoptera > Staphylinidae > Ontholestes > Ontholestes murinus. The sequence goes on along the minus strand of OZ018397.1, from coordinate 27,584,994 downwards.
TTAACATACTTTCCGAGTCGGAAAGTAGGATCGTGATATCATCGGCGTAACCTACTGTGTAGAAGCCCTGCCTATACATTGATTCCAGTAGTCCGTCAACGACTAGGTTCTATAGACAATTAGTTAGTACAGTTAGACAACTTAACTTTAAAAAATTCTAATTCCTGTAATTTCTTAGGAATTCATGTTAATAGATACATCGACTGGACTAACCATATATCATAATTGAACAGTAAGTTAAATAATATCTTATATGAAATGCGTTGGTTAAAACCTTATGTACATTTAAAATTTTAAATGCTCGTTTATAATATTACTTTTCATCTGTTACGAGATACGTAATGATTTGTTGGGGTGTTTCCAGTGATATTAACAAAGTATTTATAACCCAAAAAGCCGCAATTAGAATGATTTTTGGCATTTGTTATATAGAATCGTGTCGGGGACTATTTATATCCAATACGACGATAATTGCTTTGTATATTTACGAATGTTTATTATTTATTTTTCAATACAGGCATGATTTTATAATAATAAATACCCGTAACACAAAAATTCGTTACATATATCCGTAGCACAATGTAACATTATTTGAAAAACTCTACATTATGCTGTGATGAAACTTTTAATCAACTACCATCATCCTACAGAAATATACATCAAAAACTCAAATTTTTAAAAGAAATACAATTATTGTTATTAAATATAGAACCTTATATGATGGAGGAATATATTACGCGTTTTAGTTATTATTTTTAAAGAATATACCTTACTTAGGACGAATTTCTTCATTGTATGCATTATATTATTCTTATTTTTATTGTAATGTATATCATAAAGATATAAAGTTCAGTAAAATATATTCGAGCTTATTTGTTCGGTCGACATTTCTAAATTGTTTGTGACCATAAGCATAGGTCACTAAAATAAGCAATTTACAAACTAACAGGGTGGCGAATACTATAAATGTGCAATGAATAAAAACGCAGATCACTTTCGCAGTGTATCGAATCCCAGTAATACTATAAATAATAATGGTTATCATTCAATACGTGCCCAAACCGTTAATCAAGAAATTTGGATGATATAGATGTAATAATAAATGATAAAAATGGTAAAAGAGTTCACACCAATTTTTAAAATTCTATTACCAGTCTTATTATTCCAGAAAAAAAAAAGCAATAAACATTGGTTATAATCAAATCAAATGCTCTAGTGAAATTAATTATTCACTTTCAAATACGTGAAGTTTTGAACAATTTTCCAAATCTCTGAATTGCTTTTATGTAGAATATAATATATATTTTTTTATAATCTCTGAATGCGCAATTTTCATAATCTAACTTTAATATAGATTTGGACAAAGTATACAAATTTACTATAATAATTAAAACATATTTTGAAAATTCTCAATTAAATACGACATATCTTTCCCACAGCTACTCGTGGGATATACATGGACCAAAACCTTAAACATGGAGTAGACGACTCCCCAACGTCCGAAGGAGGGAAGTCACTAGATGTCGAAGAGAAGGCGGCCTTGGAGGCTACCCTCGCAGCCAAAAAAGTGGACCCTAGTAAATAAATAGAAAATAGCAAACGGACTAAATGGCCCTGGACGATGTGGGACGCTTCCAGACTAGAAGATGTATTCGCTGAAGAGAAAGTGCTATTTCTAAAGGCGGTGACACCAGAGGGCGTTCCGAATTAGGTAATTAAGGTAGCAGTGGAGGACAACCCTGCCGAACACACGGATATTTAACCGGTGCCTAATGGAGTACCGGCTGCGTACGAAAAGGCGAGGTTTGTGCTGCTCCCAAAGAAAGGGAAGTCCAGGAGAGAACCGGGAGGATATAGGGAAGGCCAAAGTGCTCGAGAGGCCTCTCGCCGAATGAATAAAAGCAGCGATCAAAGAAGACTTAAAATAGTGGACCCCTTAGGAGGAGGCACTGCCTAGCAGTCGCCTTAGATAGTGGACCCCTCAAGAAAAGGAGACACTGCTTACTGTTCGCCTTAGATGCCAAGATAAATGCATTCCCTCCTGTGGCCGGTCATCATGGGGGCACTGGTTGGCAGGGGGTGCCGGGCTACCTTATCAGCATGTTGGAAAGTTACCAAGAGGGGAGGACACTGATGTATGAGGACAAGGAAGGAGCAAGAGAGGTGAGGCTCATAGGGGTCGTTTCTAGGATCCCTCTTCTGGAACGTGGCGTTTGACGGGATAATCAGTCTGCTGCTTCCAGAGGGGGTCCATCTAATCGACTTCGCTGACGATTTGAGCATGAGGGAGATCGGCGATGTGAGGATTGTTGCCGGCGAGGGGGTCGAGGCGACGTGGCCGGAGAGGTGGGCCCCCAAAAATGGCGGCAGCATGGCTCTTCACGAGGAGAGTCGGATGAAGGCCTAACGAGAAAATAGGCCTGCTGGGCCACGACGTTGAGGTGACCAGTAGAATGACGTACCTGGAGGTTACGATAGAGGCTAACCCCCCAGTGCAGCAAACAGGTACTGGAGGCCAATATAAAGAGACCCTTTGAGGGGTCGAGGAGACTGCTCGTAGCGGTGGGGACAGCGAAACTCCTATACGCCGCACCAGCGTGGGTCTAGGCCCTCAGAGACATCTGGGGGTACCACACTATATCAACGGACGCGGCTGAGGTGTTGGCGTCCTCCCCTCCAGGATGCGTAAAGGGGGGCACCCAAGTTGGTGGCCAAAGCGGAGGTGAAAATGTGGACTCAGGGGGAATGGCAGAGAAGATGGGACGAGGCGAGCAAGGGCAACTGGACCAGGGTTTTGATTCCAAGGGTGAAGGCATGGATCAGCAGGAACCAGGGAGAGCTGGACTACTTCCTTACTTCTTACCCGGATACGGGTGTTTTACAAATATCTGTGGAGGATCGGCAAGCTCGAGGAGGCGACGTGCCGTTGGCCAGTTATGATGATGCGAGGTAAATTCTGTTTGTATGCCCGAAATAGAACTGGGTGACAGAGGCGTTTGCGGAAACTCTGGAGGAAGTCCAGGAGCGCACTATGGTCGGATGAATTATCGAAAGGGAGAACTGAAAGCAGTCTTGACAAGGAAGGAGGAGGAGGACCTTGCGGACAGAAGGGACTATTCTAAACGCAGTTAACCAAATTATTGTAATTAAACAAAAACATTTACACTTTATTTTTAAGTGACTCCATTAACTGATCCTTTTCAAACTTAAAGTTAAAAATGATCAGTTAATGATCGAAACTCGAGTAACTTAAAAATAAAGTATGATATCAACAATGTAAACGTTTTTGTTTAATTTTCCAAGATGTATCACGAAGTTAACGCCTCAACCATTAATCAATTAAATTATTGTTATGTTTAGTAATGTAGTATGTAATATTGTAATGAGGTATATTATTTATTTGTGTGTTAGTTATGTACTAAAAGGTAATAAAGAGACGATGAAAATGAGTCAAAAACAATATGACTATGGAAACTTGCAGCAAAATTTGTAGGTGGCCCTGAAAATCTAAGTACCAAAGATCACAAGCCTAGAATGAATGCCGCCACCCGTAAGGGCCGAAAGAGGATGAAGATCAAGGGCGAAATGGAGCCCTGGAAGCTGGGGTAAAGGCCTATCACTGCCGGCAAAACTGTCTTTCGGCCAGGCAGTAACTGGCTTTAAAATAGGCATAATCATAAAAGGTTTTCCAGATTGTCTCAGAACAATGGAACAAATTGAAGCCGTAAGTGAGGATGGAAAGAAGGGAATAATTTCACCATAAACCAGGGCGCATCGGTCCCTCTTAAGCTGAGGGGGGTGACAGAATAAGGGTACCGGAAGAATCAGAGATGCCTCAACCCAAAGTCCTGATTGGATAATTTCCCAATAGCGAGGGATTCATCAATGAGAAGCTCTCTCACTGATTGAGTCCCAGAATAATCTGAAGACTTCCAATTGGAGGGTACTTAGGAAAAATCCGAAGGGTCCCAAGTTGAAGGTCACGCTGGATTTGGTGGATTCACTGTCCGCTGACAGGGTGGAGAATTGGATCATAAAATCAGCAATAAATTTTGTCAGGTTAAGCTAAGATCCAAGAGTAGGAGGGAGCAAGGGGCGTAGAACTACAAAAAGAGCCATCTCAAGAAAACCGAAGAATGACTTCCGTCATCAAAGATGAAACACCATGAACCCCTGAGTCAAATGGATTAATTGAAAAAGTTCATTTAATTTTAACTGAACACATTCGTCTTCTCAACAGTTAAAATAAATGATTTATTTTACCTAAGCACCAGCCTATTCAATTCAATATTTTTTAGGTAAAACTAACAGAGAGTCTACCTGCAAAAAATCAATAATATAGTGTATATTAAAAATAAACAAAAACAATACCAAACAGGTGTTAAATACAAATTAGAAATAGTTAAATAAAATAATTAATTAAAAACGCCAAAAATTAAAACGTCTAATCACAATCAGGCAGTGAAGTTACATATCTCTAATATTGAAGGACCACGTAAAAAATAGTAAAAACAAATATAATATCGAATTATCATACATGAATTTTATGAATAATTATAAGAGTAACGAAAATAACCTCTGTAATTGAAGATAATTTATTCTCAGCTCCTTTCAAGACAAATAGATAGGTTGCCTGAATATTTACAGCACGGTAAATTTGCTTATTTATGTTTGGGATGGTTAGTTAAGGCTTTAAAACTAAAGGGGAGACGTGATAGATGATAAATCACTGTTATTACTTCTACTATGTACTCATTAATTTAATAACGTGCCCCACTAAGATAAATTTATTCTCCTTCAGGTGAATAAGCTCTAATGAATGCACGAGACTATGTTTGTTGTAGTTGTTAAAGGGATTCTGCTATTGTTTAAGTTTAAACCACAGTGCCAAATCGACGTATTTCGATGTAGACTTTACACATACGAATATGTTTAAAATGTATCGACCAGGATGCAACTAAACAGTGGCTTTCGTATACATCACCGTGATTACATCCGAAATTGGCTAATTAAAGCGGAACTGTCGTTTCATTTGGCACATTATTGCGATGTATGTAATTTGTGAACTGTTTGCTTGAAACTCTCCATATATGTGTAGCACGTTTTCACAATAATTAAACTTTCATTTGAATACTTCTCTGTACCATCTAATTGATTGGTCGGTACACGAAGAGTGTAATTAATCAACGCACTGTTCACACAAACAAAATCAAATGTCATTATAAGGGTTGAACTATTTTCTAAATACTGTTTAAAAATTAAATGCATTTCAATCGATAACCTTATGCATGAATCGTATAAATAAAAAATATATGTACAAAAAAATGTAATAAATATTTTTGCACTATAAGAAAAAATAAGCACACCAAATTCAAACATTACTTTATAGTATGAATTACATTAGCTAAATTATCATCAGTATGAGATGTACTTAGGGTTTTATAAAATAATCATTTTCTACACAGTTTACAAGTTATTTTATGTTGTATCATCTGCACGTAACTCATCAATCAACATTACTTAGGGTTTTGACATTATCAATACATTTTATATATTTCATATACTTCGAATTAATATTTCGTTTTACGTTTCTTACGATTCTGCACATTTCTTTCAGTTTGAGTTTATTAAATCTATTATTATGTTTTTTGTATCCTTTGCGAAGCCGGTTGATTTCCTTTATACATATCTTGAAATGAGATGAAGACCATGGAGAATATTTTACCTTTTTGTTCATTTTCTTTGTTAACTAAAATATATTATTCAATATGTATATTCTCGTCAGATGATGTGCAAACTAAAATTTATTTATTTATTCATAAAGTAATGGAAAATGAACTAACTCTTCTAACTAGTACTAACTTTAACTATTTGTTTGTTTTTTGTTTAAATAAATTACATGAAAATTTAAGTGCAGCATGATGATGATCATCTATTACAATACTAACACTAGACTATTCAATATTGTACGTATATGAGTTAGAATAAATTAAAAAAATCGTGTAGCCTCTGCATAGGACATATATTGTGTGAGCAAAAAGCCCGTAACAACAATGCGAATTATAATTGTGAGTTTTCGGGATAGGGGTAAAAAAAACCGGACAGGCGCGGTATCATTTGTTTTACGCATGTACCACTCATTATTCGCGCATCTTTTCGCGATTTGAATTTAGCACCGAACATATCCCCCCACCCAAAATGACTATTTTGAAGTCGGAGTAAAGAAACTAAACAAAGGAGAGATTTGCTCTCCAGAGCCAATTACAAGTTAAACATAAAGACACGAACACATGTGCGGTATCGATACTACATAAAATTAATAATCGATCAACTAATTAGGCGGTAAAGGCACTATCTTATTGATAGGCCGCAAAACTTCACCCGTAGATATCTTAATCTTCGCTACTCTCGCAATCCCGTCGGCGCTCGGTAGTAAACGTGAAATTCGTCCCTTCGGCCACTGCGTAGGTGGCATTCTAGGAGAAAACCAAAAAACAAGATCCACTTCTGTGAGCGTATGTGGAGGATTCGACACCCATTTAGGGCGAAACAATTGAGTATGAAGATATTTTCGGCTCCACCTTTTCCAAAATGACTGATAGTTAGCAAATTATAAGACATCTTATAATTTGCTAACTATTTAAACGATTTTTGCTAAAATCCAAAACTTCGTACTCAGGACGGAAGAAGATAGGACCACCTATAAGAAAATGAAGCTGAAAGAGGACACAAAGGGCGTGAATTAAAAATTCCTTCAATTCGGGTGAATACCAGGATAAATTCCTCTAACGTCAAAACTTGACTACCCACAACGCGTCGAAAATGATGCTTGAAAGACTTCACCCCAGCTTCCCAAATGCCACCAAAATTTGTAGCATACAGGGGGTTAAAAGTCCATTCAATATTTCTGGAAGCGAGATAATTAATTATTTCTTCGTTAGAGTCGTCCTTCATCTGTCAAATCTCCGTGATTTCTCAAGATGCTCCTCTGAAGTTTCATCCCTGGTCCGAATCGATATGATTAGGTAAACCACGTCGAGCTATAAAGCGATCCAGAGCTGCAAGACACTCGTCGGTAGAGAGACTGGTAACAGCTTCTAAGTGCACAGCCTTGGTTACCATACAAACGAAATAAGCTAAGTAGCACTGTACCATGTGGTTCGTGAGCAGCGCCGATGCTTTTGGTAAAAAGGGTCTGAAAGTTCTCGAGAGTCCAACTCTAAAGGAAGGGAGATTCGCCATAGGTTGCTGAATAGGGTTAGCTTTAAATCGATAACAGGTGAGACATCTAAATATTTTTGGTCTATTCAGGACGGGAATTCAGTAGTTGCGGTGAATCAAACTTTGAATTAACTGCGGACCGTGTGGCAGGAATAAAAATGAAAATAATCGACTAATAAAGCCGCGAGCCGACTTTCATAAGGGATCAAGATAGGGTGACGACTACTTCGGCCGAGCTGGGAGTTTTTCAATCGACCCCCACCATTACGAGACTGCGGGATCAAGAAAAAGCGACAGGTTTCTGTATCTTTTGGAACACAAGTATTCCTTATCTAATTGTGAAATATCGGTGCGCAATTGCTTTGTAAGCCGAGCTGCAAGCAATAAGGTGTCACGAATGTATGAGAGTTAGAGTACACATGTCACATGTACCTGCTTAGTTATTGTGTCATTAACTATAAAACAATAATTATTATTAATAATAATTTAGCATATGAGATAGTATACAGTGTCAGAGTTGATTTGGTGTAGTGATGATTGTAAAACTGTAAGTAATCCGCGAATATTTTAAGTATATGTAGATTAACATTAAAATGTATTTTCCACATTAACGCGATTTTTAAGGCCGTACACATTTTATCTGTTTTTTCCTTGTGTTTACATTTTTTCACCTATTCCTTGGTCTATTTATCCTTGTTTGTCTTGCTGTTAGTCACCACGAAAGACCGCGGCGGTGTGAAGAGTGTGTTCCGTGTAAATTATTTCCTTTTACATCGCGCTTTATTAATATTTTATAATTTATCGCAATAGTTAATCTGTGCGAAGTATGCGATCGAGGAGTCACTCCCAATACGCCGCAAATATGTTGGTTTGAGTGAAATTGAAGTTTCGAATATTACATTTTCAAAATATAAGTGGATTTGTCCCAAATGTATTACACCTGTTGTAATTTCTCGATCCTCTTTAACAATCGAGTCCTTACACAAATTTATTAGTGATTAATTTAAATTATTAAGGAAGAATTAAAAGATCTGAAAAACTCCATTACGTGTTGATTTGACAATAATCCAGCTTGAGAGCAAACAATCAGATTACGAATCTCAGATTTCCCAATTAAACCAATTCGCAGGCGATACTTATGAAGACATTTTAACCGAGCTTGAAGAAACTCGTCTTAGATCAATTTTAATGAATCAACATGATCTGTATTAGAAGAACGAGTAAATCACGATATGGTCGGAATTTGTAATATTCTGGAGCTTTACGCTTAGGTAAATTATCAAATAAGAGCAACAAGCCGAGATCATTGAAAGTTATATCAAATAAAAAGATGAAGCAAAAGAGGTCTTGAGGAGTAACTCTAGTGCTCCTAATAATAATTTCGTTTTTAGACCGGATCGAACTAAAAAACAAATGGATCACTATGCTTAACTAAAGAGTGAATTAGAGAACAGAAAGCTCAAAGGTGAAATTGACCTGCACATTATGTATCGTAATGGGATACCTTATATATCAAAGGCATATGCTGGACGCAATAAACAACCAGCATTAAAAAAATAAATATTTACTACCAAAACTGTAGTGGTATTAGAACAAAATTATCTGATTTTTCACATAGCGTTAATTGTGCCGATTATGATATTATTATTATTGTTGAAACGTGGCTTTTTGAAAAAATAACTAATAATCTACTTGACCTTCCTAATTATAATATCTATAGCTCAGACCGTTCCATTGATGGTGAAATTAGAGGGGGTGGGATTTTAATTGCCGTAAAAAAATGCTTTACTTCATCTTTCATTTCTCATGACAATTGAGCAACTTTTTGTTTTGTTTAAATCTAATACAGTATCATACATAATTGGCGGTGTGTATATTACTCCAGCATCTACAATCGATAAATATCAAAAACATTGTAATAGCATTGAGCAGATTTGTGAGTTATATAAATGCAACAATTTGATAATCTGTGGCGATTACAATCTACCCAATATTAAGTGGAACAATCCATCTCAATTTAATCTCACTGCGAATTGGCTAGTAAATTGTTATAGTTTTTCAATGCTAATCAAATCAATAATATCCCCAATTCTCGAGGAGTATTTCTAGATTTATGTTTCTCAACTGTTACTCACTCAAACATCTCAATTGCACATGACCTTCTTCTTCCAAATAGTGTCCATCATCACGCCTAAAATATTACTTTTTCAGTGGAACACATTAAAAATATTTTTACTTCTGAGAAGAAATATATGTTTCATTTGGCAAACTATGACTTATTGCACTTCAATGAAATAAATTGGGACTTCATATTTTTATATAATGACATAGATCATATAATTGATATTTTTTTACAAAATTATTTATTCAGCAATCGATCAGCTTGTTCCCTATAAGTATTCTAACACTAATAATAGAACTTATCCACGGTGGATGTGGAAAAATTTAATCTCATTAATACGGAGAAAAAAAGCAGCGCATGCAAAATACAAAGAAAGTGGTGCACATTGCGATTATTATTTATTTTCAAACCTTCGCAAGGAATGCAAAAATATGAGCACCTTAGATTGTAATAATTATTTAACCGGTGTTGGATCTTCTCTTAAATATAATCCAAAATATTTTTGGCAATATGCTAAGGAGCTCAAAAAAGAAGATGGTTTCCCTAATGAAATGTCCTAGAACAATAGTAATGCAAGCAATGGGCCAGATATTGTGAATCTCTTTTCAAAATATTTTTCCTCTGTATACACAACTTCCAATTATCAATCAGGTTCAAATGATGTTTGCAGAGTAAATTCAATTCAGGATATCCCTCTGGTCGTTACTGTTCAAGAGGTATTTAATTCCATCGTGAGTCTTAAACCAACCCATACACAAGGTCCGGATGGTATTTCAAATTACTTCGTTCAAAATTGTATTTTCTCGTTATGTCGACCAATTCATAGCTTGTTTTGTAAATCTTTAACCTTAGGGTTGGTACCATCAAAGTGGAAGGTTAGTCACATAATTCCACTATTTAAATCGGGATCCAGACGATGTATGGAGAATTATAGGGGAGTGGCTATTCAGTCTGTAATCCTAAAATTGTTAGATCGATTAGTTGCTCGTCAATTACAGTGGTCTTCACGACATGTTATAATTAATAATCAGCACGGATTTATCCCTGGACGTTCCATTGCTTCTAACCTGATGGAGTATAAGCAGTATTTGTTAAATGCCTTGGAATTACGTACTCAAGTTGACACAAGAGATTTTTCCAAGGCATTTGACAGAATAGATTTTAATATTTAATTAGATAAGCTGAGATTATTTGATTTTAACAGTAATACCTTAAATTGGTTATCTTCCTTTCTCTCAAATCGGACCCATCATGTTAAAATAAAGAATTTTGTATCAGATGCTATTACTGTTACATCGGGTATGCCACAAGGATCACATTGTGGTCCCATATTGTTCGTTCTGTTTGTTAATGACCTACATGAAATTATTAAACACTGTAAATTTCTTTTATACGCGGACGATTTAAAATTATTTTAAAGTTGTGAACAGTGTAAATGATTGCTGCAAAATTCAATAGGACTTGGACCGTCTAAATAAGTGATGTACTAAAACTAGTTTATTTTTAAATATTAATAAGTGTTATTCCATGTCAAATTTCAGATCCAGAATTCCTATTAATAATACATATACCATCGGCTGTTCAAACCTTGAGTTGATACAATCAAAGATTTGGGAATAACGTTCAATACAAAACTTTGTTTCAACACCCACATTTAAAATATTTCTATAAAAGCCTTACGAACGTGGGGTTATGTATGGCATATCGGCAAAAACCTAGATGGTGATTGTATCAAGATTTTATACTGCTCACTAGTGAGATCCCAATTAGAATTCGGATAAACTATTTGGACACCATCCGCAATTAGCAACATCAACAAAATTGAAAGGGTACAAAACAAATTTTTACGATGCATGGAATTTAAAACTGGACATCAGCATACTTCTGGCGAATACGCAGCTATTATGAGAGAGCTCAACATCATGACTTTACGAGATCGCCGAATTACGTTGGACCTTTGTATGCTACACAGGATAATTAATGGGCATCTAAACTCTCCTTTTTTGTTAGAACAACTGGCATTTTTTGTCCCAAATAGAAGAACTCGCTCCAACCATACTTTTTATTTAGATAATTTCAGAACTGCATCAGGTCTTCATAATACTACGGCCCGCTTAATGGCACTCGCAAATGAATATTCTTGTTGTGAAATTTTTAATACATCATTGTCTAATTTAAAATTAAAGTTAAAATATGTAATGTCAAGAACATTTGTTACTAGTACATGTTGATTATGTGATATGATCTATGTTTATATTTTTGTAAATAACTGCGTTTATTTTTATTTTTGATTATGATTGTATGTAAAAGGTGTATACCGTAAATAAAGTAATAATTTAATAATTTCATTTAATTTAATATTCCTGTCCTGTTAGAGGCCCTAAAGATGTTTTTTTTTAATAATAAATTTAAAAATACGAAAACATTTCGTGAATCTACAACAATGAGTCTTACTAAGACTACAAAACAAATTAATTTGAAACAACTACTTCTCTAGCTAATACTTCGACAGACATTGAATAATACAAATTAATTTGCGTGTTACAAATAGTACAACTATTAAAGCAACACTAATTTGAATGAAATTATTTCTGTTGAATAAACTAATAAATGATAAAATGTACTTTAGATTGTTTAAATGTAACTATAACATGAAAAATTATGAAAAATGAATTTTAAACTGATTGAAACTGATGAAATCAGTTTAAAATTCATTTTTCATAATTTTTCTTGTTATAGTTACATTTAAACAATCTAAAGTACATTTTATCATTTATTAGTTTATTCAACAGAAATAATTTCATTCAAATTAGTGTTGCTTTAATAGTTGTACTATTTGTAACACGCAAATTAATTTGTATTATTCAATGTCTGTCGAAGTATTAGCTAGAGAAGTAGTTGTTTCAAATTAATTTGTTTTGTAGTCTTAGTAAGACTCATTGTTGTAGATTCACGAAATGTTTTCGTATTTTTAAATTTATTATTTAATTTTCTACAACGAACTAAAGGATTTTATTACATTTTTTATGTTTTTTTTTATCGAGTTTTCTTGCCCTGGAATTGTGAGTGAAAAGAAGAGTATACGCCAAGACGCGTTGCAATTTTGTCAGAGAAGAAATTCGATCAATATGAGAGTCGAAGGCGTGATATCCATCGACAACAAATTGGAGATAATTGAAGTTTCCTTCATTTCTGAGAGATTTGATTGACAGTCAACTTTCGGTGTTGGCCAACCTGCCAACGATTTATACAAAAAATCTAGATCTTTCCACCATAATCTGCAATCCACTAATTCCGACGGCAGCAAATCTCGACTCGCAGGTCAGAGTTTTCTGTACCTGGCACCTGTCTCCATTGTGCCTCGGGGGAATTTTCATGAATTTGAGCCACTCTGTTTGCAACGAAGGTTTTTAACAAATAAGGTAGTGTATTAATTCATGCGAGTGTTGTCGCAGAATCTGTAAACCAAATTGTAGTCTCCATTCGAAGAGCATCAAACGAAGGCTTGATTCGACGAAGAAGTTTTTTGACAGTAACCATGCTGCACCTAGTTCCAGCCGTGGAATTGTCCATGTCCAATTAATGAGAATTGCATTAGTAAGTTAAACACGAAGATAGATGACAGCAGCCAGTCCATGCGTACTGGTGTCTGAGAAACCGATAAGACGAGCATTAAAAAAGAGGGGGGGGGGGGAATACACCGAGGGATAGATATATTTTCCAACAATGAAAGTTTCTGCAAAATACAATTCCTTTATTGACAATCACAGGCGGAAAAGAGTCGTCCCAATAAATTTTTTACAACCACAATTTCTGCGAAATATTTTTTAGAGAAAAAACAAAAGGGCTGAGGTAACCATTTACATCATAAGTTGAGCGATGCGAGATAAAATGCCTCTTTTCGAAGAGGTTTCGCTCGAAGCGTTGATGACGTAGTGGAATACGCCTTTTCTAGGATTTCAAGATTTTCCTAGGACTTTCAAAGAGCAAGAATAGTCGGGTAATTTCTGTGGAAAATTAACACCAACATTAACGATTGATAGATGAGAGCCCATTTACCTAACTGAAATCCGCTTAAATGGAAAAGATTACGAAGTTCAAGTGCACCAGATTCATCGTCGGTTCCCCACAAAACATCATCAATGTAAGTTCCGTGCCGAAGGGCTTCAGCCTCTAAGGGAAAATTTGATCCTTCATCCTCAAGTAATTGTATGATAGTACGTTGAGCCAAATATGGACTGCTTGTAGATCCAAAAATGACTCGTGTATGTTCCCATTCGCGTACAGGTTCTTCTGGTGAAAACCTCAAAAATATGTGTTGATATTTGCAGTCAACTGGATGCAAGGAAATTGCTCGAAATATTTGACGAATGTCGCAAGTAAGAGCAATTTGTGGGATTTGAAAACGAGTGATGATTTGACCGATATCAGCTTGAAGTTTCGGTCCACTTAAAAGGTTGTCGTTGAGGCTAATCCCATGAGAATCCCTTCCGGTAGGGTTAAAGACGACTCTAACTAAAGTACCTGACAAGGTTTCTTTCTTGACACCGTGATGTGTCAGGATGTACGAAGAAGGGCAGGCGGCAAGTACTGGTTGACCTTGATCGATGTAATCGCGAAGATTATCAGCATACAATTTTTAAAATTTTGAGAAATCTCTTTAGTGCTTGATCTCTATTAGAACCAAAAACAGGGCGAATTCCATCATTGAAGGGAAGACGAGTTTCATAACGGCCACACTCAGTTGTAATAGTTTTACAGAAATATTGTTCACACATTTCATCTTCCGGAGAAATATGAGCAAGCGAAGGGATTTCTTCAAATTCCCAAAAGGAGCGTACATTATCGCCCAAGGATTTATGATAGTCGATTTAAGCGTGCATTGACGTAGAATAAAACGAATGTTTACTCGGTAAATCTATTGAGCCAATGATGATCCAAGAGTGGTGAGAATTACGCTGGCCATGCCCTTGATATGTGCAGGGTTCGAAGGTGTGATATCAAGAACAGCTTCCACGCCTAACAAAATTTCGATTGGTACGGTTTGATGGAAGCGTGGATCAGCTAATCTTAAAGTTGAAAAACGAGCCCTAAGATGTAAAGGGAGAGGTACTAGGGGTAGATCGTTGGTAATACGGGGTAAAACAACGGCGTCGAAGTGTAGAAATGTTTCAGTCGAATATAAAGGAGTAAGTTTACAAGTTACAAGTCCTTGAGGGGTAGATAACGAGGGTTGTCTAATGCCTTTCAGGGAATAAGGGCACTTGGACCGAGACAAATGTAAACAATCCGCTAAACGAGTAGTAATAAAGTTAACTTGGCTACCGGAATCTATAAATAACCGACAACGAATCCATTCTCCTGGTGATCTTTGAATTTGAGCTTGAGCTGTACCTAAAATAGCAAAAGAATTTCGACAAAGTGATGATGAATTTGCAAAAGAAACGGAAACAGAAGTGATGTCAGGTATATTCGATGTAATGGGTTCCATTGCAACTGAAGTATCTCTTTCATTCCTCCGAGAAGAGGTACTGAACTGCAGGAGAGTATTATGATGTTTATTTCCACACGTCTGACAGCTACGATTCGATTTACATGGTGAAAGGTAATGCGTTCCTAGGCAGGCGAAACATCGTCTGTTTTTATTTACAATTTCATGACGAGAGAATGGTGAACAAGAGAGAAAAGACGAACACTTAATTAATTTGTGATCACTTTTACAAAGTGGACAAACACTAGCCAATTGTGTATTTTTAGTTTCTTGTACAGCCAAGTACACTCGTCGACGTTCGGAAGGTTTAGAAGAAATGGTAAGTACCTATTTGTGACAGAAGGATTATTTTACAACAAGATTCGAAACCCTACATTGTTGTGGAAATTAAACAAATTTTGAAACAGAAGAAGACGCGTCGAAGTGAGCGCGACCTTTGAGGAAAGTACCGAACGCGCACACGTTTGTATGATAAAAAATATTTACTTATACTGGTCTATTGCGCTCCACAGATATCAATTGAAAAGATTATGTTCGAGGGGAAATATAAGTAACAGATACAGCTAATACGAGGGTGTTTTGAAAAGTTCGTGCAAAGTCCGAGAGATGACACCACCGGCGCGTATCGGGTCATGTTTAGTTAGTAGCATCTCTTGACTGAACGCACACCAAGTTTCAGCCATATTGGTCTATTTCTTTGTGTTTTGCATTCGTGTGATTTAAGAAATGAACGAAATGGAATTTCGTGTGGTGATTAAACATTACTTTATGAAAGGCAAAACGCCTCAGGAGACTAAAGAGAAGCTTGATAAACATTATGATGACTCTGCACCGTCGATTAGAACAGTTTATAGTGCTTTTAAAATTTTCGGACTGGCCATATGGGCACAATTGACGCTGAACGTTCTGGACGGCCTGTAGAGGTTACGCCTCCAGAAATCATTAATCAAATCCATGATATGGTGATGGATGACAGAAGAGTTAAGATGCGTGAGATTTCTAGTGCTGTGGGCATATTTTGCATAAACATTTGGACATGAGAGAGCTATATGCCGCGATTGCTCACGCTTGACCAAAAACGGAATTGTGTGATGTGTTGCAAGGATGGTTTGCAGCTGTTCCAGATGAATCCGGAGGACTTTAAGCGTCGTTTCGTCACTGCTGATGAAACATGGATACATTACTATACTCCTAAGATCAAACAACAATCTAAACAATGGGTTACCAAGGGGGAATTGCAAACACTAATGGATATTTTGCAGACATGGACAAATCCTATTATTCGGAAGGGATCAACTAACTATAACATCGTTGGACGAAGTGTATAAGCCTAAAAGGAGACTATGTCGAAAAATAAAAAAGATTTACCCCAAACACGTTTATAGTTTTTATTTTTGCATGGACTTTTCAAATGCCCCTCGTATTTTAGTATTAACAGTAATACGAGCAAACAACTGTATCACTAATACTAAGTAATATTTTATAAGGAAAGGAGTTTAATTTGCCACTAAATTCGTTACAATAGCCCTAAAAAACCATCTCCTTTGTCATGATGTGTCATATATGATTACACCAGAAAGAAATAGCTATATAAATGAATTCTATCTTCAAATTCATCACCGAATTTAAACATCCACATTCTATAAAAAAATCAGTAGAAATAACACGGAAATTAGCAGAAGTAATCATCGATAATAATTGTAAAATAGATTCATTTGATGTGTTTATCATGTAAAACTTATTATAGATCATTTAGACAGAAATAATATTAATCCCATAGTAAAATCAGAACATTTAACTATCATTGAAAAGATATTAATACTTGACTATAACTATTTCACTTTTAACAATATATTCTATTTACAAAACGGACTCGAAATGGCTCGCCGCTTAGTCCCTTATTAGTCGAAATATTTATGGATAACTCAACAAAACAAATACTAAATTCTCCTTTAGGAAAAAAAATGGTGGTTTAGATATATTGACGACATTCTCGAATGTTTTAAAGGCAAAGGCATCAAGCACACTCGCAGTAGAAACCGAATCTATCAATTTAATAAATTTTCTCGATCTAAACCTACACATACAGAGTCCATCATTACAAATCATTCCCAACACCCCCAATAACACAAATTGGCGAGTTTTAACTAGTTTTAATTCAATGTTCAAAATAAAAAATATCACAATTAATAATGGGTACTCAGAAGCGACCATCAATAAATAATAAATAAAATTGAAATCATCCGGCCTATCAAATATTTATAACACAATCGGAACCGGTAAAAAATTAATTCAAAGCAATCGCCTATTTTTCAGCTCAAAAAAAAAAATATTGGAAAATGTAACGTCAATATTTATTTCAAATCCCATAGCAAATTTAGTACGACAATTTTCAATTGTAAAACGGAAATAGATATTACGAATTTATAGACTAACCCGTACTCAATGTAAAAGCGTGTAGATCGGCCAATGTGGTCGTAATTTCAAAATTAGCATAAAACATCATTTTGTCATAAAAATAATATTTCAACCTTTCCAAACGATTTAATGGAAATAAATCATCCTTTCGGAACGGATGTGCTTTCGGTAATCTACTTAACGGATAAAAGATGCAATATAGATTTACTAGAAGCGATTAAAAGTTTTAAAGCCAAGACTAACCCGGGAATTCCCCTGCTTAACGACCAGATTGATGTAATGTACACGCACTTGCTATAATTGAGTTATATCCCACCTCCAATATTAGTCTAGACAGTCATCTAACAGTTTCGTTAAAAGAGGTATTTAATGTAATTGTTTGAGAGAGAATCTGAGAAGGAGCGTGGACTGTATTTTTATTTTACAACTTGCCCATTTTGCAAGTTCAAACACGCCTAGTTTCAAAAATTGAATGAGCTCATTGCGCAACTCAACTACTCCATTCACTGAATTTGATCCAGTTAATATTCCATCCATCACGCATGTGTTCTATTTGCTCTCTGCTTTATTAGTGTTTCTAAAGGGTTTTTCTAATTAATAATTACCTTACGTCATCACTATAGTGTACGCAGTGAAATACGTTTTTCAGATAAGTACATAGTATTAAGTAAGCCGTAAGTTTTATCATTGTCTCTATTGAACCTTATATATAGTAACAATTAAGGCGATATTCTCGGGCTACAAATTATTGCGCTGTTCCGCACCGTATTTCTTTCGCCATATTTTATCGCACTGTTTTTGCTCTATAATATATTCGTTTATTATTTTATTTACATTATTTTCACCTTGCACCTTTGTTTTATTTTGTGTACCTTTCCTGGCCCACCTGTATTCGTTTTTGTTAATCACCCTGATCGGCCCCTGGGTGTAGTGTCCCTGTAAATATCATTAAATAATTTCATTCAGATTATGAAAGGAACAGTTGAAACAATCCTCAATAAAAATAATGCAACCTTACAGGATGTGTTTGAAGTTTTAAAATTCATTACGCATGAAATTGATGCAATAAAATTAATCAACGAAGTCGCTGTTTTGAAAACCGAATTAACGGAATTAAAACAGGAAAATAGTATTCTAAAATCTAATGTGAGGGTAATTGAAAGACAAACAAAACGCAAAAATATAATTTTATTTAATGTCACTGAAAGCGATAACGAACATCCACGCAAGAGAGCAAAAACAATAATTAATGAAAAACTAGAACTCAACCTAAATGAAACAGATATCTCTGACGCCTACAGAATTGGTAAAAACCCTGATAATAAACGGTCACTAGTTGTAGAATTTACATTGGTTGCTATTAAAAAATCCATCTTTCAAAATTGCTATAAACTTAAAAATGGTACTGACCTAATAGCTATTGATAACGATCTTTGTAGAGAGGATTTATCTGATAAAAAAATATTATTAAAAGCAAAACATGATTTAAAAGGAAAGAATATTGAAGAAACATTAAAGGGTCTTAATGAATTGTTGATAATAAAATATATACTGCTGAAAACGTTGCAAATGGCACCTTAAATAGTTTACGCCCAAGAAGAAATATTTTATCGAAATAATTTTTTTAAGGAATATAAAGTCATATTAAATGTCAACACAAGATCGCTATTAAACAAATTTCTAAACTTTAAGAGAATTGTAAAGAAAATTAATTATGATATAATAATCTGCAACCTGGTTAAATACAAATATTCCTGATTCATTGCTTCAACTAGATGGTTATACATTGTATAGGCATGATAGGCTTGATCAACGTGGGGGAGGCGTCGCTTACTACATTCGCAACAGTATAAGACACATACAAATAAAACTGATAACAAACCTAGAATTCCTATCATTTAAGATAAATATTAACTCAAAAACCATATATCTTGTATGTTGTTATCGAGCGCCATCTACCAGTTTTTACAATTTTATAGCCGATATTGAAAGGTATCTGGATGAGTTACTGCTATCCAGCGACAGTAATGTAATCCTGTTGGGCGATTTAAACGTGAATCTGTTAGATATCAATGGTACAAATATTGATCTACTTTTAAATACATTTGAATCTTATAATCTCAAACAGATTATCGATGTCCCTACTAGAATAACTAAAAATACATCCACTCTTATTGACGTAATATTTACTGATCTTAATCCCATAGATTGTGGAACCCTTGATCTAGACGTACATTTATCGGATCACGATTTTATTTATAGTAATTTCTGTATTCCTGGGCATAAAAATATACCGAAATCACATACGTACAGAGTTTTCTCAAATTTTAATTACGATATATTTAATAACGCTATTAACAAGCTACCATGGGAAAATATCTACATGACTAACGACATCGATATTAAATTAAGATTATTTAATAGCTATATTCTAGATATCCTCAATATTTTGGCACCTACAACTACCATGAAAAAGAAAAAAGAACCATGGCTTACAGAAAATGTAAAACTTCTAAATAAATTAAAAAATAATGCACATAAAAAGTTTAAATCGACTAAAAACCCTGTTCATCAAAAAGAATATGCAGAATTACGGAACTTTACAACACAAGCTATTCGCAATGAGAAGAAAGCTTACTATAACTATTGCTTGAAACATGAAAAAAATCCTTGGAAAGCGTTAAAGAAGTGTGGCAAAAAACTGAAACAAAACCTAGAACTACCAGAAAATCTAACAAATCCAAATTTTATAAACCAGCAATTCTATAATAGCCTACCGAAAGTTGCTGACGACGATTACTTAATAAATTACTACAATTCTCATATTCTACTCACAAATGATGTCAAATTTAATCTAGAGCCAGTGCACGAAGAACAAGTACTGAAGATAATATCTGAGATGGAATCTAACGCTGAGGGTGTGGATGGATTTCGAGGAAACTTTATAAAGTTAATCTGCCCAGCAGCACTACCAGTTATCACCCATATAATAAACTACGCCATTACGGAGAAGAAAATTCCTAGTATTTGGAAAACTGCGGTCATAGTTCCTGTACCAAAAATATCAACACCAATCTCAAGTAATGACCTTCGGCCGATAAGCGTTCTCTCGCCACTCTCGAAAATCTTGGAAAAGATAGTGTACAACCAGTTAATTGATTATATTAATACAAATAATATTATTCCTGCAAATCAATCAGGATTTCGTAAAGGTCATAGTTGTACAACAGCATTATTGGAATTATCAGATGATATTGTGTCTAATTCTGATAAAGGGCTGGTCACCTGTTTAATATTACTAGACTTTTCCAAGGCATTCGATACTATATCACATGGTCTATTACTTGATGTTTAGAGATATATTGGAATGTCAGAAAATAGTTTAGAGTTCTTTTCAAGTTACCTTTTAGGTAGGAAAAAATTAGTTAAAATCAAAGGTTATTTTTCAGATATCTTACCTGTAGACAGCGGCATCTCTCAAGGTTCGATTTTGGGACCGCTGTTCTTTAATCTGTGTACGGATTTTTTGAAAAAGTATATTGCCACCTGCAAACTAATTCAATATGCAGACGACAGTCAGCTATATCATTCATTTCACCCCTCTGACCACATTGTTGCGTGTAATAATATTAACATAGATCGTCAGAATTTCTGTGATGCTGCAAAGCGCCACAGTTTGCTTTTTAATCCCAATAAGTGTAAAATTATGTTTTTTAATTACCACCTCATACAAACAATAAATAGTCCCATTAATATCAATATTGATGGCAAAATAATCGAAGTAGTGAAATCGGCCAGAAATCTTGGTGTCATTATTGATGATTAATTACACTTTAGTGCAAATATGGCGAGAATGAGGCAGAAGGCATACTGTAATCTAAAGCTTATTTATAATCTACGTAGTTTCATTGACATTTCAACAAGGAAGGTATTATGTTCCTCAATGGTACTCTCACAATTCAATTTTGCCTGTGAGGTATTTTCCCCATTCTTACGAGGTATTGATATGAATAGTATTCAAAAAATGCAGAACAATTGTATACGCTACATATATTCTTACATTTGTGCTTTATAAGAAAATTCTTAATAATAAAATACCAGAAACTGTATATGGAAAAATAAAATTAATATACCCAAACACAGAACCCAATTTAAAAAAAAAAACGTTCTCATACAATGTCACTAGGATGAATTCGTTACCAAGTTGGAACGAGAAAAATATTAGACTGTTTAAGAAACAACTATTTATCTACGATCGTGCAGAAAGTAGACGCTTTTTGCATCATTTTTCATTATAAAAGTGGCTTTTTAAAGCACTAGTGCTTTTTTGCGTTTTTATTGCACGGTAATGTCAAATTGTTTTTATTGCACAGAACTGTCAAATCTGATATATATATAGCACAAAATTTCAACGAAAAACTTAAATTTTTATTAATTGATACAAATAACTAATAAACTATAAATAAAATATATAATATAAACAAAATGGCAGATTTAAGAACTCTGCAGATTTCATCTAATGCAAGTCGAAGCAATTACAATAAAGAGAACATTTTTTCCATAAATAATAATGGCGACCGACATTTGTGTAACTGGTTTACTGGTTGCTAAGTAACGCTTTCATTAGTGCACTGCGGATAAAATATGTTTTCATTAATTGAATTATTGAAATGGCATTAAAATATTACTCATATGAATATATTCTTTGAAATCCTTTACGATCGAAGATAAAGTTTTGTAAGGGATACGTGTAAAAAGTTTCTTTATTGCACTCCTGGCTTTCCAGTTTTCAGTTCGTGCAATAAAGTTTCACTTTTTACACTTGTACCTTAAATAGCTATTAATTATCTACTGGGTCATAACTAAAAAAATATAAATTATGTTACAAACTATTTATGGATACTATTATAATTTAAATTTAAGGATTGAGTGGGAGAGCAGCAATGTTTATAACATATATGCTGAACTCCGCCTATTTTCCTCTTGTTTATGTTTATGTAATATACTTGTACTTGAATCTGTATGTTATGTTCTTATTGTAATATATTTTTATGTATACAACGTTATGTATTATTGAGGAAAATAAAGACTTTAAAGACTTTATAATAATAATAATAATAATATGTCGACAACATAAGTGAAAGAACGCAGTGCCTCGGCAGCGAGAGGATAACCACTTGTAGCAATGTGCGTTGTGCTAATATTACTCGTATCCCCATCCGAGAGTTGTTAGAATAGCAGTAGGATTACCATTGATATACGAAAGAGAATTTGGAGTTATATCAAGAACCGTACCTACGCCTAAAGCCAAATCTATGGGTGCCGGTTTATCAAAGAGAAGAGAATCTATCTCGAATATTTAGAGTAATTAATGCAGTAGGCAAATGCGTTCTGATGCGAGGTAAAACTATCGATGAGAAATTTATTATATGATCATGCGATTTCATAGAGGCTAATTTACAATTGACTAGACCTTGAGTGCCACCTAGCATGCCTAACTCCTTTAACATCGTATGGCCAACGTGAACGCGGTAATCTCAAGGCATCAGCTAGTGAAGTAGTAACGAAATTGACCTGACCTTTGGAATCAAGAACGAGCCTAAAATAATGCCATTCACCAGAGAAGCTTAATATTTTCCCATGGGCAGTGCCTAATATGGTTGTCAAACCATTGATAGGACCACATGAGTTAGCTAACGTGACAGAAGGTTGAACATAATTTTCGCTATGATAGGGTAATTCGAAAGATTTTTGATCAACAACGTCTTGGGTAACAGACGACTGGGTGTTAATAAAATGGAGAAGTGTTTTGTGCCGTTTACTGCGACACATTTTATAACTATTTATCGATGAGCTTTGTGAAACGTTATGCGCCCCTAGACATGCATAACAACGTTTATTAGATTTAACAATTTCATATATAGCTTTAGGTGTCACTACGAGAAATGATTGGATGCCAATTTTGGGAGGGATGATCATGTGACATGGTTTTTGTGGTTATTTGGGAATGTGTACGTTCCGCGTAAATTTAAATATGAAATATACGTACTGAACAGCAATTATTAGTCTAAAGCCAACGCATATTCATGGGTCTGATCAAGTGTCCTTCAGAATTGAATTTATTCACTATGTTGTCCAATTCACAACTTATTCTCTAAATCTTTACTACTTGGAATTATGCCGACTAAATGGAAAATCAACTTCGTCACTCCGATACATAAATCTGGCCCTAGACTTTTACCAGTTCTTGGTGGATTAATTTGGCAACGTTTTTATGCCTGTTGGTAACCGTTTATGATATGTTCGATCAATTCATCTTCTACCCTTATCGGCTACAAACAGGATGTGTTTTCTATAGTTTTTGGTGGCTATGACACGATCCTCTATTGCCATTATGAACCTTTTTGTCTCCCCAAACAGGCATCCTTTCTTTGGCCAGTTGTTTGATGCTTCCTTGTAGATGTGATCTTCATTTAAATAGTTTGGATGTGTCCCGTGGAGCTGCTTCTGCTTCCAAGTTATCATTTCTTTTGCCATATTTGGAACTTTATAGTTTTGAACACCTTTGATTCTTGTCTTTTTTCATTGAAAAATTCCCGTAAGTTTCTTATCTGTAACATACATAGTCTGTTTATATCTATTATTCCCAGTCTTCCCTCACTTGGTCGTAGTATTATCCGCTCGATATCGGCGTTTGGATGGTGCATTCCATATTTTGTCAGCGTTGTTCTGATATTTCGGGACATGCTTTCAAGATCTGTTTTCGTCCAGTGTATTATGCCAAAGGAGTATGTCAACAAGGGGATTGCATACTCACGAACAGCTTGGATTTTAGCGCACCCCCATGTAAGTTGCTTTTTAATATTAATTCCAATCTTTTGTGGAACGCACTTTCTATTTTATTTTTAATTTCAGTTTGGTTTATTCCCCCTAACTGACTGAATCCAAGATATGTGAATGCCGTTCCGTGCTTCAGTTATTCAATCATTTGATGGTTGTTCATTATATGGCCTTCCTCTTAGTTTAATAGTCCTTTTTGTAGGTTTATAATCTTGCATTTGACGATGCCGAACTCCATGACTATTGACTGAAGTTTTCTGTTAAGTATAGAAGACGCGCCATCTCAGCTTTTGATTTGGAGTATAACTTTATATCGTCCACATATAGTGTAGGTGGTTAAATATGCTTCTATCACTATTCCTCCCTAGTATGTATCCACGTTTTTTTTCGTTTAACATCCGATTTAGGGGAATTAAGCACATACAGAACCACATGGCGCTTAACGAGTCATCTCTGAATATCTATATTTTCCTATATATTTGGGTATCTCCTTTCATTGAAATCTTTAACGTTGTTGACCACCGTTTCATTAGGCAATCCATAAGCTGGATTGTTTTCGGATCTATTTTATATATTCTTAGGATTTATATGAGATAAGAATGTGGTATCCAGTCGAATGCTTTCCGATAATTAATGAAGGCCATGGTCAGACTCCTCTGTTTTAAAACTGCGTTTTGTGTTATTATTTCATAAATGATCACCTGTTCCTTGCATCTTCTCGAGTGTTTGTAGCATCCCTTTTATTCTTCTGTTATTGTCGTGTAGGTGTATGTATATCTTCTCGGTTATTACAGCAGTTAATACCTTATAAATTGTTGGCAGGCATGTGTTTGAAGTGTCTTCGTTTTTACGTAGAAGGTAGGTAATGCCCTTTGTGAGAAAGTTGTTTTCATTAAGGTCGAGAATTTTGTTGAAGTATTTTGCCATCAATTCCCTGTGATTTCCAGTTGTTTTTGTTATGGCGTTGGATACCTCTTCTCTACTTATAATTACTTCTTCCATAATCTGAATGCTCTCTGATTTCTATTTTTCTTCTTTTAGCCAGTTTGCGTTTTCGTCATGGTGTTGAATACTGGTCAAACATCTGGGTTAGACCAGTATTCTATTACGAATGACATGAACATGGGACCAAATCTTTGTTTTCAAGATTTAGGTAGAAGTTCTTTCTGTTATGGTAGAATTGAGTGCTCTGCGTCTTGTGTATATCTACATAAGCGTTTCGAGAGTGCCTGTAGCTGTGGGGTATTTTGGTCCACTAGTTCATTTGCTTCCTGTTCAGTTCTTCTATTAAATTTGGTTTAATACTTTCATTAATTTTCTTTATCATTTTTCGGCTTCTCACCCCTCTTTTATATTGTGTGAGCCGACCTAACTTTACCCTTAGTTGCAATCCGTCGCTCGATTATTAGCATCCATGCAGGCATCTTGTTTCCATGTTGTTCGTTTTCCCGCTAATTGTTTAATCTCTTTTCCCTTGCTTTGCTGCACAGTATATTATCATATGTATTTGTCCCAGGTCTTCGCAGGTTTATACTCTTTCAGAGATGATTTCTTCGTTAAGGATTCTGATAATTTGCTGTGCAGGTATGTTTAATATTACTTTTGGGATCTTTATGAATGCGGATGGGTCGGATTCCTCATATTCAGACATAGTCGTGTTGAATTCACTTTTCATATGTGTTCTTAAATCTTTCAGTCCTATCATAACCTCGTTCTTATTACTTCTTTTCATTCCTACTTGATTTTTCTCTACGTTGTTATCTTCATCTTTATTTACAGTATCTGTTGTATCCTCTTTATTTAATTCATTCCTCGGATTATTTTCTTGATTGGTTGCTGAATTTAGTTCTTTTAATATTCTTCCCTTATGTTATAAATATTGATCTCAGATATTAGTTTTCTAGTCATAATAGCTCTCTTTCTATCTGCCACATTTTGCTCACTGGTGCTTCTCATATAGCAGCGTATTATATCTTGATTCATCTGTGTGGTCCATTTTATACGCTTCTGAATATGATCGTTGTTCAACGGTTAAAACACTTTCAGCGTCTATAGTTCGGTGAGCTGTTCCATTTTCGGCTGTATTTGTTTCAGGTACTCTGGTAGAGATCCGCTTGATCAGTGCTCTACCACAGGTGGTTTGACCAGTGTCACGTTCAGCACCTACTCTAAAATTGCCCTGGCGATCCCCAGGCAGCGGTCTTTCTTTATCTATATTTTTCTCCATATCTATGGGTGTGCTACTTATTCTCTTGAGGGTTGGAGGGAGAACATGTAGCTCTATTAGATCTTCGGTGATTTGATTGTAAGGATATGTGGATGGGGTGGGTATCAATAATCATTGGGATTCATGAGAGGCAGGATAAGGGAAGTGGGTCAGCGGTCAGCTGGCAGTGCTGGCCGTACCGACTTAGCATTACGGTGTAATGGCCTAAGACAATTAGCCTAATATTCACATTTTTTTAAGTACCACCTGCTAAACTGTAATCTTTGGTGAGAGTCATTATCACTTAAAACTGGTGCATTTGTTGGTTTGCAAAGGTGATACTTGTTTTTCTTCAAGGTTCTGTGAGTACTAGATTTTGAAATCCCTGCTTCTCGAGCTACACGACGAATTGATGTGGTGAAATTGTTCTTAACGTTCTGCAAAATAATATTTCGACGTGTATCAATGCTAACTAGTCTTGTAAAAATTGTCCTAAGTGGTTGTTGTCTTTCTGGAAAGTGATTTTAAACGACCAAACCGAGACTGATAATTCGCTATTATTATACTATACTATTGATGGAGTAATGTCATGTGCTGACAAATTTGAAAGACTGGTGGGTAACTTAAAAATGTTGGGTCTTTTAAAAATCAGAAAATAAATGCTTGTGTTATACAATATTAAGATTTGGAATTAAATTTTTTACTTGAAGTTCAAGAAAACCCGAACACGACTACCCGACAAATTGCTCATAATCTGGTTTCTTAGTAAACAGTTCATTATATTCTCAAGAAACATATTTTTTCCATACATATCACGCAAAGTACACGCTCTTTATGACAATGAACCTCAACGGAGGATTCAATTTTGTACTTACTTTATTAATAAGTTAAGAGAAGATCCTATTTTTTAGCGGCGCGTGCTTTGGTCAGATGAATGCATTTTAGGCAAAAATGGTTTATTTAATAGAAACAATAATCGCTACTAGTGCCCAGAAAATGATTATGTTGTTGTAGAAACTAATTTCCAAAGAGTGCGGCATTTTAGGAGGCAGACTCTGCTATCAAACGAATAAAGTAATTTTCTGGATGAATTGCCAATAGCAGTGTTGAATAAATACAGTTGTGTTTCAACAGGACGGTCCCACACCACACAGCCCACGAATAAATGTTTAATTTTTAAATAACAATTTTCGCAATCGGTGGATTAAACAGTCCAATTCGATGGCCCCCTGACCTTAATCCATTTGATTTCTTCTTATGGGTTTACATTAGAAACAATTGGTATTTGAACCCTCCGGATCCCCCAGAAGATTTAAGAAGGATCGTGCAAGTCCGTCAGGAAATATGTTTTCTTTCCTATTGAAATACATTTTTTTTTCTTTATGTTTACGTATTCGAAAGAAATTTGTGTATAAGGAAAGGTAAAAAATATATTTCGATATTCATTTTAAGGCTTAATTTATTAAAAATAAATGCAGCATTATACCAATAACTGACACTACTTTAACAATTTGTCAGACTGACAAATATTCAGAGTTCACTCATTCATTTCTGACGTGTAGAATAGGCTCTTTTTGTTATTTACTATGAGTTATTGTTTTTAATTTTTTTTCCCATAAATTCCTCAATTTCACGACTTTTGTTTAATGTATGAATAAAATAGTTTACATTTTTATATTCATAGAAAAATCTCCTTGTGGATGAATGAAAATAAATATACAGAGGAATTAAAATATTAAAATAAACCTTAATCCACCTACTTGAATACAAGTAATGCTTCAAGTCATTTAATGCGGTGTATAATGTTCACGAAGTTAATTGCATTAGTTTGCTTTGAGTGCAAAATAAAAAAAAATGATATGTTCGCTTCAATATGATTCTCTTGTATTGTTTGGATTTAATTATATTCCGCGGACGTTGGTCGTATTAGAATGATGCTTGTAAAATGTTTACCTAACGCAATAATTTGGTTTGCGTTTCTTGTTTACATTCAATTCCGGTTCATGCCGTGTGCGCCGCTTACTTTTATAGCATACTGGCATTTCCCCTTATTTTTCACAATCTGCATTATTATTTCAGTTAATTAATATCGATTACAATTATTATAAAAATATTTGATGGAAATAATTAAAAGAACGATGAATTAAATTCTCACTTTAATGCCCAAAACTGTATTTAACTAAAAAAAAATACATTTTAATTATTATTTATTTCTGTTGATATATATTATTGTCAAAAGTAACGTAAAAAAAACTTATTTTATGTTTTATTTTTTATTTTTGGGTGGTTTGAAAAAATGGTACTTATAAGTACCATCAGTAGTTAAGAACTTAAAACGTATTCATTTGAATATGTTTAATTTTAGCTTTTAATGAATAAAAGTAAAAAATAAACAAAAAACGCAAAATAAAATTCTAAGGGCAAACATAAGTCATATAATATAATCGTCAATATTTGTTGCACATAATGGTACTCCATGAAGCATTTTTTTTTTTCGTTGCTGCATAAAAAGATATCACATTTATTACACTTGCTGTGTGGGATCATTGAAATGCATTGGCACTACACAATTCGCATCTGCCTCTCTTTTCATCATATGTACATTTTCTGCATTTTGCAATGGCTTTTAGAGGGGTATATTTTTTTCTATGATCCTTGCACTCCTTCATTGCTATGAATCCAGAATTCTAACGTTGAAGTTTTTCAAATCGTTCACAGTAAATAATATATGCGTTGACAAAAGCGATTTCCAAAAATCCCCAAAACAAACGGTGCCACCATTTCCGCGAACGACGATTCATCCCGTAGGTTCCTCGCAGTTGATCCGCCTTATCAATACCACCCATGTTGATATTATAGTCTTTAACGACTAATGGGCATGATACGTACATTCTGGGACCATCTTTCTGCGTTCTTTTTATGCTGACTTCCTCTGATCCATGATAGTTTGAAGCAAAATGTACCACTCGATTATCTCTCCATTTGAACACTGATATGTTTGTGTTTGAAATACGATAATCATAGTCTCTTCTTTTTAGATTTTTGGCTTCTTTTAGGTTACATTGAGACCCAAAAACTTTGACTAATGGCTTCGTTATTACTATCTTCGAATAATTTTGTTGTAGAATGCATTTGCTCATTGTCACAAAAATGTGGCAATTCTTTATTTCTTTACTGATTATTTTCATTATCGCCATCTGATTCTTCATCAGTTAAAAAACTATTATCTAATGGTATATCTTCTAATAATATTTTATCTGCCAATTCTTGTAACTCCGCTTGAGATAATGGCTTCTTATAATACCATTTTATTTTTTGGTCTTCCATTCCTGACGGCACTTCTAAGTCCAAAAATAAATTAAAAATACATGCATTTATATTTACAAATATTAACTAATATTTAATATACGTAAATAAACAATTTATACTGTTTATATATGTATAAATAAAAGTTTACAATAGATTCAACTTACCAGAAATTCACACACGTGGTACAATCAACACACTACAATTTCTAACCTGATAATCACGACATATGCGTATAGCAGATCACGGCTGCGTACTAATTCCAATGCTATGTGTTCCCTGCAAGTACCAACGGGCAGCAACGGTCGAATTACGTTAAAATAACTAAATAATGGATATTAATAACAGCTAGACTTCTAAGTACCGTCAGGCACTAAAGGGTTAACCCGCGGTGAAACAGTTTTATGTTAATTGGAAGATTAATTAAACACTTGGTTTTATTTACTGTTTATAGTGAAATGGTGATACAATATAAAGTGTTTGATTAACCTACTAATTAATAAAAAGAAATTATAATACAGAACAGAGGTAGTGACATTTTATATTAAATATATCGGCGGTAGGTTTCTTTAAGTGGGGTATACATTTTATTTATATTCATTAAGAGTGTTGGTTATTTCAGAGGTTTTAAATAAGATCAAGTGAGAACACAGCGGTATGAATATCGAAATATATTGTAACTATGTTTTTTATAAAATCAACAACTATCATTCGTTATATAAATCGGGCGTTACTTGATAAATACAACTAATGTCGGTGCTCGAGATTTAGATAACGCGTATTTTCCAACACTTCCCCTCGAGAGCTCCGGCATCGACATGTTAACCTTCCGTTAATCCTAGCAGCTCGATGCACTTCACGTGCTTATGTCTGGCTAACGATTTCGTCAAAACATCAGCTGGCATGTCTTTAGATGATACGTGGTTCAAATTTATAGTTCCCGACATGACGATCTCGCGAATGAAATGGTGCCTTATATCTATGTGCTTAGTCCGGGAGTGGTAGACCGGATTTGAAACGAGCTTCTGCGCACCCAGGTTATCGTTCGATAAATTTATCATGTCGCTGTCTTCGCCCAACTCCTGCATAAGACGACGAAGATACACGGCCTCTTTTGCAGCTTCGCTAAGTGCCATATACTCAGCCTCTGTTGTTGAAAGCGCCACGGTCCTCTGCTTCCTTGAGTCTAATGATATGCAGCCTCCATTAATGGTGAAAACGAAACCGGTGAAAGACCTTCTGTCATCTATAGACCCAGCCCAATCAGCGTCCACAAAACCTTGAATAGAATCTCCGTCGTGCATGAAAAAGATTCCCAGGTTAATAGTCCCTTTCAGGTAGCGCACGACTCTCTTCGCAGCAATCCAATGTGCCTTCCCGTAACATTCATTGAATTGGCTCAATAAGCTAGCAGCGTGAGCCACGTCTGGACGTGTTGCAACAGCAAGATAGAGCAATGCTCCGATCAACTCACGATAAGGCGGTTTCGGTCCGTCTGAGGCAGACCATGGTTCCGATTTGGTCAATTTCGTGCTTGCGTCCAATGGCGTTGTCGCTGGTTTGCACTTCTCCATTCCAAATCGTTGTAGAATTTCACAAATATATGTCCTCTGACACAGTCTGATGTTGTCTCCCTTCCTCTCGAAATCGTACCAAGAGATCTTTTTACTTCGCCTAGATTCTTCACACCAAAACTTTTACCTAATGTAGCTCCGAAACGTTCTATTTCTTCGATATTGTTTGACATAACGAGAATATCGTCAACATAAATGACGATTAACATCAGATTGTTGTTCTTCTCCTTCAGGTATAGACATGGATCACTTTTGGATGGAATTGCTCCGTGTTTTCGTAATTCCTCATCCAAGCGCTTGTGCCAAACGCGCCCCGCTTGTTTCAATCCGTAGAGTGCTTTCTTCATCCGGCACACCTTGTCGCCGCTCTTCAAACTATTCAGCATATTCTTTGCTTCATCTGTAGTGCGACGATCCAGTCCTCTCCTTTTAACCATGAAATTCAATACTTTATCCATCATCTCTGGAACTTCCATACACACCTCTTCCTCTAGAACACCATTGATGTAGGCGGTGGTTATGTCATATTGCTTGATATGCATCTTCTTACGTGCTGCGAGGGCAACTGACAATCTGATAGTGCTCAAACGAGCCACTGGAGCGTACGTATCCAGAAAATCTCTACCTGGAATTTGAGAAAAACCTCTTGCTACAATCCTGGCCTTCCGTTTCTCGAAAATTCCATCAACGCCATATTTATTTTTAAGGATAAAACGACTACCAATAACGTGATTTTTTGTTGGTCTGTTCACGAGTTCCCATGTATTATTTAATAAAACAGATCCAACCTCGCTCGCCATCGCTTGCAGCCATTCTTCTGATTCTGGACTTGATATAGCCTCCGTCAACGAAATCTCAGTAATGAGTGCCATGTCCTGTTCATCGTTGGCATACTGGACAATGCTATACTTTTTAGTTGGTCGTCCTTGACGTCCTGTCCGAATCTTTCGTGGTCTACCAGGGCCACGTCCGGCAGTAACTTCTGCATTTGCAGGCGGAATTCCTCTAAGTACATTTGGAAATTCCTCTTCTTGACTGTTTCTATTTCTGTCGTCGTTGTTTTGTGTATTTGATTCTTTTCCGATTAGGTGAATCTCGACGCATTCATCGTTTTTCTCTGCATAATCGGAATGCCGTTCCTCAGGGAAACAGTCAGTGTATTTTTCACTGATCTGCACCGGAACTTTGTCCAAAAATTTTACGTCGATTTTTCGCTCGTTTGGAATCCAAACCCTGAAACCTTTTGATTGCTCGCTATATCCAACGAAAATCCCCTTCTTTGATCTCGGTGCCAATTTGCTTCGATTCGGAGTTGTACTTAAAATATATACTTCACATCCGAAACGTTTAAAAAAACCAACGTTCGGAGATTTCCCGTACCATGCTTCGTATGGCGTTTTTCCATTTAGTTTAGTTGTGGGACACCGATTCCTAATAAAATTAGCGGTATTCACTGCCTCTGCCCAGAAAGAGGCAGGTAGCCCCGATTCAATGAGAAGACATCTCGCCGTCTCCATCAGGGTTCTGTTTCGCCTTTCGGCGACTCCGTTTTGTTCCGGGTTGTATGGCACAGTCAGTCGCCGCGTAATTCCATGCTGTCTAAGAAGATCGTTGAATTGTTTATTCACGTACTCCAGGCCATTGTCCGTTTGAAGTACCTTGATTCTCTTTCCTCTTTGAGTTTCAACAAATGCCCTATAATCCTCGAATTGTTTGATAGCATCACTTCTATGTGCGATGAACCTTACTTCACTCCATCCAGAATAGTCGTCGATGAAAGTAATGACATATCGACTATTTCCATTCGACGTCACTTTCATGGGACCGCAAATGTCCGAATGAATGATATCTCCAAGATTTGATCTCCTTTCGGACTTTTTAGGGAATGGCAATCGTGACATCTTCCCCTAGATGCATACCTCGCATGTGAACTCCTTATTTACGTCTTCAACTCGTAATCCTTTGATGGTCCCTTTCTTGATCGCTTCGCGCAGCGTATGCAGGTTGAGATGTCCTAGACGTGCATGCCAACCCTCCAATGAGCTTACCCTCGATGGTTTGGTAAAGTTCGACTCATTTACCATCTTACACTTTTCACTGGCGCCACCATGAAAATAGTACAACCCATTCGTTCGCTCCGCGACAAGTACAATTTTTCCTGTCGCGTCGATAACCTCAGCCTTTTCTCGGTTGAAAATTACCGTATAACCCTTGTCCGTTATCTTGCCAACGGAAACAAGATTCGTGCGAAGTTCCGGCATGCATAGCGTGTCTCTCAATGTCAATATCTTCTCACACCCATCTACTTTTGTTAAGATTGGTACACTTCCTTTTGCTTTGATATCGACGCATGAATTATTTGCGAGGTTCAACTTCCCGCGTCTGTGACAAAACACTTCTGAGAATGCGTCAGTATCTTTGCACATATGTGCAGTGCATCCGCTGTCCATACACCAAACGCTGTTACCTGTAGTTTCTTCCGCAAGGAGAACTTCGTCGCATTCACGTACATCTGACACCGCTGCATACATACTTAAATTGTCGGCACGGCCCGCGATTTCATCTCTCGATTGATTTCCTTCGTATTTTCTGCTAGATCGACACTCTTTGGCAAAATGATCAGGCTTTTGACATTTGAAGCACTTAAAATATTTCTTTGGAAAATGTCTTTTATATTTTGCTTCATCTCTGTCATTCTTTCTCTTGGATTTTGAATTTCCATATTTCCGTGCAAGCATTGCATTTTGAGATAAATTACTTCGATCACTATCCTTTCGGGCCTCACATTCTTCTAATATTTTAACGCGCAATGTTTCAGGCGTTGAGAGTTCATCTCGCGATGTGATTGCGCACCGAAAGTTGTCAAATGAATTCGGCAGACTTCGCAAAAGCATCACTGTCTGTAGATCGCTATTTATTTCAATGTCCATCTCGGTCAATTTGTCGACGATATTAAGAAAGTCTTGTGTGCTTCGTCGAGCATCCTCACCGTTCTGCATTTTATGAGAAATCAACTGGTTTAGTAACGCAGCCTTTCGCATGGGTCCCTTCGATTGATGAATCTCCTCTAACTTGATCCAGATCTCTCGCGCTGTGTTGCATCCCTTCACCGGTTTAATTTCTGAAGGGCTTATTGACAGAATAATGTCCGATTGAGCTTTGAGATCTCCCTCGGTCCAACGCCGCGCAGCCTCAACTGAAACTGCATCACCTGCGATGATTCTGGGTTCTACCGACGCACCGCTGACATATGTCCAAGCGTCATTTTTTATTAGAATCGCGCGCATTTGGATTTTCCAGGTATCGAAGTTTTCCTTATTCAATTGCTCAAATCTTACGACACCACTCGTATTCATTCTTAACACTCGATGAAAACAATGTTCAAAAAAAAAATTCGATCAGTCGAAAGAGTTCTGGGAATTCTGGTAACAATCACTATCTAACTAAATAATCACTAAATAAGCTCAAGTGAGAACACAGCGGTATGAATATCGAAATATATTGTAACTATGTTTTTTTATAAAATCAACAACTATCATTAGTTATACAAATCGGGCGTTACTTGATAAATACAACTAATGTCGGTGCTCGAGATTTAGATAACGCGTATTTTCCAACAAAGAGCATAGCATAATATTATTTACTCTAAATATTGTGGCTTCAATATCTTTTATTTGTTGTGCCGCTATCATTTTGCTTATTGTACACTATTGTAGACTGAAGTCTCGAGCAAAAAAAACCTATAACTATTCAACATTGAAGTAACAAGAAATGCAGAAACATTTCGAAAAGACAAAGCAATAAATGATGATAATATCTCGCAACAATTGATAAAAAAAATGGTAGAAAAGTTTAAATATTGTAAAAAGCAATTACTTGAAGCTTGATAATAATAAAATAAATATATAACAATAAATAAAAGGTTAGAGAAATTAAATTAATTGAACTAGGTGCTTCCCCTTCGCCGAATTGAAAATGATTTTATTTTTTCATTTGAACTTACTGCATATGAAGCAAATGGTTAGGATGTGTAAGAATAAAATACCTCATTATGTTTTTCACTACCTGGGAATTCAACAAATGTATTCTATAATTAAATTGACTACTAAGTCAATTAACTGGAGATAAGGTATAGTCAAACATGCCTTGAATATGTTTATCACTCATTAAAAAAACTGAAGGAGGTTTATAGGAATTCTAAACATATATAGATTTGATTAACAAGCACCTATTCAGATATGAATGAGAGAAATAGATTAGATGTGCGAGTGCACTTGGACAGAGAAAATTAACTTGCGCGACCAACTAAGATCTTAGATGAACTAGTTTGTACGTTAGAAAATAAGTTTATAAAAATTGTATTAAGGAGTCAGAACCCAGTCCGGAAAATAGGAGATACTCAAAAAGAAATTAAAAAAAATAATAAAATGTATTAAAATCCTTTAGTTCGATGTAGAAAATTAAATAATAAATTTAAAAATACGAAAACATTTCGTGAATCTACAACAGTGAGTCTTACAAAGACTACAAAACAAATTAATTTGAAACAACTACTTCTCTGGCTAACACATCGACAGACATTGAATAAAACAAAATTAATTTGCGTGTTACGAATAGTACAACTATCAAAGCAAAACTAATTTGAATGGAATTATTTCTGTTGAATAAACTAATAAAATGTATTTTAGGTTGCTTAAATATGACTATAACATGAAAAATTATCAACGAAAATTGAATTTAAACTGATTTCATTATATAATGAAACACATCCCACCGCATCAATTTGGTTTTCTAGAGCAGAGGTGTCCAAACTACGGCCCGCGGGCCAAACCCGGCCCGGCAGGCGATTTTATCCGGCCCGCCAAGGATTTTGAAAAATTTCGTAAAATATAAATGTAGCGTGGCGCGTCGGTCTTAGATCTCGTGCAGATGAAGAGCGCATTTGGTTAGAATGAGCACGGTATCATGCTAGAAAAAGTACAGTCTGGAATTCAAGTTTTTCTGAATTTTGCGATACAACTCGGCCGCTCGACAACATGAATGATTTTGTACTCTGACTGTACGTAGGCGGCGCGGAGCGGCAGACTGCACTCAACTGCAGTGCCTGCAAAGCTACGAGATTGTCCACGACAAACCAAAAATTCGTCGGCCGCGGAGCTTATTTACATTCTTTACAGTTGATATATTGTAAATTGGTATGTTTAAATTTATATTTAATATATTATAACTTAATTATTATGTTAATATTATTTTTTAAAGTTGAACATGGAAACAAAAAGAAGAAAAGTAGATGACGAGTGCCGCGTTTTTAAAGAAGAATGGGGATTCAAATATTTCTTTGTGCAATCGCAGTCAAAGAATGGCAAAGCTATATGTGTAATTTGCAATGACACTGTTGCTGTAATGAAGGAATACAATTTACGTCGAAATTATGAAACAAAACATGCTTCAGCTTACTCACAATTTAAGGACAAGCAGCGTACTGAAAAATTCTCAGCAAAATTTATTTAGGAAGGCAAACTCGGAAAATGAATCATTGACTTTAGTTAGCATGAAAGTTGCTTATTTGTTGGCGAAAAAAGGGAAACCCTTTATGGACGGAAACATCGTTAAAGAGTGTATGTTGGAAGCTGTTGGGGTATTATGTCCGGAAAAGGTGAAACTTTTCAAAACGATAAGTCTTTCCCGCAATACTGTTGCTCGTCGAATTGACGATATTGGCAATAATATACTCCACCAGATTTCTGGGAAAGTACAGCGTTTCACTCACTATTCTATCGCGATGGATGAATCGACCGACGTTAGTGACACCTCACAACTTTTAGTATTTGTTCGTGGAGTTGACGACGATCTTAATGTCACCCAAGAATTAGCATCGGTTAACAGCATGCATGGCACTACAACTGGAGCAGATATTTTTAAGGAACTACAACAGACGTTGACCAAATGTAACTTGGACTGGAATCGACTCCAAGGTGTGACAATTGACGGAGGAAGAAACATGTCTGGTGCAAATATTGGGGTGGTTGGGCTAATAAGAAAAGCTTGTGAAAGCGCAGGAGCAACAGTACCAATTTTTCTGCACTGTATCATCCACCAACAAGCCCTATGTGTAAAACATGTCGACATGAGCTGCGTTTTGAAACCAGTTGTTTCTGTCGTAAACTTTATTCGATCACGTGCACTCAATCATCGCCAATTTCGATCTTTCCTTGAAGAAATTGAATCTGAGTCTGTTGACTTGTCGTATTATATAGCAGTTTGATGGCTTAGCTGTGGAAAAGTGTTATTGCAGTTCTTCAAGCTCAGAAAGGAAATTAAAATTTTTCTTGTGGAAAAGAATCACCCTGAACCGCTTTTATCGGAGAGTGGCTCTGGAAGTTGGCAATTTTTGCATATGTCGTGACACACGTAAATAACTTGAATTTAAAGCTCCAAGGTAAAAACAACTTAATTTGTGATTTATTCGAGCAAATCAAAGCATTCAGAGCTAAGCTGATATTGCTCGAAAGTCATATGAATGAATGTAATTTTTCTCATTTCACGTGCTGTGAAAACTTTAGTACAGAAACTGACGAAAGATTTCCCACCATATTTGCAGTAAAAGTAATCGCGGAAGTAAAACTAGAATTTCAAAAGCGTTTTTCTGATCTTGACATAAATTCAAGGTAAATTCGGCTGTTTCAAAATCCATATGACTGCAACGTTGGCGACGTTTCAAGTCAGTTTCAAATGGAAATAATTGATCTTCAAGCTAGCGATCAAATCAAGAACAAATACAAGGAAGGAAACTTCGATTTTTACAAATTTTTGGACGCAAAAGAGTTTCCAAATTTAAAGCAATTGGCTGGTAAATTTATTTCTATGTATGGCACTATCTATATGTGCGAACAAACTTTTTCCAGGATGAAGTATCTGAAATCTAAATATAGGGCAAATTTATCGGATGATCATTTGCAATCATTGTTAATAATTGGTGTTTCCGATTTGAATCCCAACTTTGAAGAAACTCTCCAGGAAAAAACCCAGTTCCACCATTCCCATTAAAAATTGCATGAAATAATTTTATAATAATATAATTTAGACATGTTTGTTTAGTATTGTTATATCTGTAATTTACTATAAAAAAATAAAATTCAATGCTGCTTTACTTGTAATAAGGTTTTTTAATTCACATATTTACAATACTTGGCCCCCGCTAATGAATTTAAATACCAAACTGGCCCTCGCAGCAAATAGTTTGGACGCCTCTGTTCTAGAGCATCGATCAATTTCCTTATATCTATCATTATTCCTTAAAAACCCACTACATCTTCTTTTATTCATAATTGATAATTTCCTTCTCTACAGGCACCTCTAGGTTAAAATTCAAAATTTTTTCCTTGATCACGAAAGATTCTTCCTGTATCCACTCATTTATAACATTTTTGTTCAAAACTCTAATCGTCTTTATCGCAATCCTTGTGTTTATTCAATTCGATACAAACATGGTTTGGGAAATGGACAATATCCAATAAATCCCATTCCTCATCCCATTTTACCGTCCTCAGAATTCCTAACATATAATATTACTATAAATAATCGCACAATTATACCTTCCCAATTCTGAAATCACATAGGCATAACATTTGATATAAAACTAACATTTAAAATTCACACCCCAAAATCTTAAAGCAGAGATCAGGAGGAAGGCATTTTAGAATTTGAACTTATTAAAATCAAGAAATTTCTACAAAAATAGCATCTATAAGATTATCTGTCTTTGTTTACTTGAATACTCTGCTATCCTATTCCACAGTCCTTGCCCCAATGTCTTAAAAAACCTGAATATCTGTTTAAAAAAACCTGAATTCGTTTCTTTTCGCGTTGTTAAAATGACAAAAGGTGAGGAATTTGCTGTATGTGTGAGATATGTGACAAGATAAAAAAATCTTGTCCCGGAATCTGAGACGAGGAAAGTAGGTTCGGAAGCATGTTGAGACTATAAAGGAGAAGATGCTGATGATGTGTGCCATATTAGTGAACATGCAAGGACAACTAGATTTGGCTAACTAAAAGTTAGTCCATGAAGGCTGAGGAAGTGGAGGTATTGGTGGAGTCTAAACTTACGGCTGTTAAAGTAAAGTGGGTCGTGATGACTGATATAGAGGAAGAGATCGGCATAGCACGAATTATTAGACATGGTAAAACGCGGACAGCCCTAGCTGCCCTAATGAAGACGTAGAAAATCTGAAGGGGTCCTTAATCGGTAAAAACTTATGTAATAAGATGAGGAAGCCAAGAAAACCGTGGATAAAAATGTCAAAAAGTTATCTAATATACGAGTACATAAACAAAACGAATAGGTGACGGCCAAGGAACTGCAGGAACAAATGCTGGCGAAACGCGTAATTAAATTTAGACGCATACGAGCATCGATTTAAACTGTACCGTGAAGGATATTTGCGGAAAATGCAGAAAAAACGGAAATGCGTATAAAGAGTGGCGAAGTAAAAAAAACGAGTTGTGTGGTCTGCATAAGTCACAATGTGGCCACCAAAGATGGTTGGAAATACCCCACAGATCACGATACAAAGGCAAGCCGCTGATCATCGCTGAAAAAACGTAGAGAGGACCAGTCATCCATTGATTATTAAATGGCTTTAAGAAATAATCAAGAGGTAAGTGAGCTCGACTCTGTAGTGAAGTGTGTTTATTAAGGAACATTATTGCTTATGAAGAAATAGATGTCTGCTTTATACAAAATTGGGTGGAGTAGAGACTTCACCTAAAAATTGACGAATTTTTAGAAAATAGGAAATACACCAAGGACATCAATTTGCATCAATAATGGTATAACGCATGGAGTGATCACATGGGTATTGTGTTCTAAGAAATTTACGGTCGTTTAACAATCACCCAAACTAT
This sequence comes from Ontholestes murinus, assembly GCA_963969525.1. NCBI lineage: Eukaryota > Metazoa > Arthropoda > Insecta > Coleoptera > Staphylinidae > Ontholestes > Ontholestes murinus. Next base: position 27,544,909 of record OZ018397.1, on the reverse strand, counting down.
CTATAAAAGACAAAAAGTTGTTACTGATGGGTGGGATGAGTGAGTCCTTGGAATACTTGTTTAAAGCGGTATTCATGAGCGGGTGTTCAATTCTTCAGGGTGGAAAACTCAAATCAGGGATAGGTACTTCTGGGAAATTAAAGTTAATTTTTCTTAAAATAACCTTCAATCTAATGCCATACGGTCTAGTGGAGCGTAGTCTTGTGGTATAAATATTTGAAAATTTCTGGTAAAAAACGCAAGCATAGACATCGTGGTTGAGTTTTATGCGTACAATGGTAGCATATAGAAGCATGATTTTAACGTAAGGTGATTACAAGATGATTCACAATAGGACTGGTTCTAAATGCATCGGTTGCCAAAAGGATGACAGTATTGTGGACGGTATTTAAATTACGGAGATTTGATTCTCTTGCAGAACCATAGACAATGCAACCGAAATCAATTTTGGAACGAAAAAAAAACACATTACAAATCAAATTATTGGTTTCCAAGTACCACGTTATCTTCGTTTTACCTTCCGCTTAAATAATTTACATAAACAACTTGTAAGAGCGATCTTTGGGATCCACTTTTGAGGATTGGAACCAAGATGGTCATTTGCCAAGGCAGAGGGAAGAAATCTGTCGTCCAAATTAAATTAAAAATGCTCAGCAAAATCATTAAAATGGCGAACGATAAGCATTTCAAGTACTGATAGTGCACCATATTAAGACCTGGGCATGTATCGTGGCAGAGTGTCAAAACCAATTATACAGGGTGTCCCGTTAATGCGGGGAAATGGCTGGACCATAGATTCCTGAGGTGAAAATATGACGATTTAACGCAACTTATTTATATCCAAAAATTTACGGTTAAGCCGGAATTTGGCTTCAAAGTTTCAAAAATTTTTATTTCTTTTGTTTATAACAATTGAACGCTTTATTTGATTTGAATGAAATTTATTTTTAATAACTACCATAATATAATACATCATTTCAGTTATTATGACTATTATTCGTTAACAAGAAGTGTAAGAAACAGTAGTACCACCAGTTAAAAACTAAAATATTTTTTTATTGGTGGATCTAATAAAAACTAAAAAAATACTACTTGAAAGACCATTTAATTTAATAACTTTTTTATCTCTTAATAATATTTGATATCTTTTACGGTTTTCCCACAAAAAAATAAAATATATATTTTTTATCTAGTAAAAACAAAATCTAGTTTTTCATCGAATCGAAAATAAATGTTTTTCGTGGCCGTCTTTGTTTAAAAAATGTAAATTATGTATAATAATAATTATTTAGTGTCTTTTGACAATTAATTTTTAACTTTATTATAGTTCATAAATATTCATATTTGGAACAAACAGATATCTTGTTTGTATTAGGATTTTGCAAAGAAAATTGTTTGAAAAGTGTTAGATGTTGTTTTGATTTATTTTATTAATGGATATTATTTAATTTTTATTCAATTGAGTAAGTTTATTTACTTATTAATGATTGCATAATGAGTATACTATATTCATATTTTATTTTTTTGTGCAAAAACCGTACAAGATATCAAAAACAAGTAAGAGTCAAAAAAGTTTTTAAATCTAATGCCCTTTCAAGTAGATTTTTTTGGATTTTATTGGATGCACCAATAAAAAAATATTTTGGTTTTTAAGTGGTGGTACTACTGTTTTTTATACTTCCTGTCAATCACTAATGGCCAAAATAACTAAAATGATCTATGATATTATGGTACTTATTACTAATAAATTTCATTCAAATCAAATAAAGCGTTCAATTGTTATAAACAAAAGAAATAAAAAAATTTGAAACTTTGAAGCCAAATTACGGCTTAACCTTAAATTTTTGGATATAGATATGTTGCGTTAAATCGTCATATTTTGACCCTAGGAATCTATGGTCGAGCCATTTCCCCGCATTAACGGGACACCCTGTATTAATTATCATTACTAGAAACTGCTGCAAAGGAGGACGCCAAAACATTTAAAATATCCTGCGGACACGTAATAATAAAATTGTCAACAACTAGTTCCGGCAGGTGCCCTTAACTGTATTTGCCGGTTTTCTTCTGGATTTTATTATGTAGCTCTTTCGAGGTTATAGACCCCTTAATCGAGAAGACAAACTAAGTCCATGGAAATGTATTGCTTTCTACAATGACTCGTCTAGCATTAGCTCTTCTGCGTTTAAAGTTGGCAAGATTTTCTGTCGTCATGCTGCGTCTGAACCCACGAAGTGCCTTCTTTCTCTCTCTAATCAATCATTCCACCATGGAAATGATGCCCACTGCAGCACAGATGACTATTTTGGCACAGCAGCATCAGCTGCAGCGATTATATAGGGTCCGCCAATAAGGGCGCGTGAACTTTAAAATTGAATAAAACAAGTTGTGTGTGAGGTAGAAACGAAATTTATTTTTCATTCGAAAGGGTATTCGACCCCATTAAGTATGGAAGATGACTCTGGAGCACATATCGGCCTCAATTTGAGCGATGGCGTTGCGTATGTTGACTTTGAGGTCATCGGTGTTTAGAGGCTTGTTGGCGTAGACCAGCGACTTGAGATAGCCCCAGAGGAAAAAGTCTAAAGGCGTTAAATCGCACGATCTCGGTGGCCAGTTGATATCGCCTCCACGCGAGATGACCATGTCCGGAAATCGCTCGTGCAGAATGTCCATTGTGGCATGGGCTGTGAGGCACGTGGCGCCGTCCTGCTGGAACCACACGTCGTCCGTGTCCATATCATCCAGTTTAGGCCAAAAGAAGTTGGTTATCATCGACCTGTAGCGCTCCCCAAAAAGTACGGACCGATGATGCCGCCGGCCCAAAATCCACACCAAACAGTGACTTTCTGGGGATGCATTGCCACTTGGTGGACCTCGTGTGGGTTGTTCTCACTCCAAATGCGGCAATTTTGCTTGTTCACATACCCGTTCATCCAGAAATGAGCATCGCCGCTGAAGATGATATTTCGGCCAAAATGGGGGTCTGCTTGCAACTGCTCCAGAGCCCGACGCTGTCTGTGGTCGTTTATCTTGAGCTCCTGGGTCAATTGGATTTTGTACGGGTGCAGACCCAAATCCAGATGCAAAATTCTGCGAGTTGATGTCTCCGAAAGGCCAAGTTCCTGTGCACGACAAAAAATGGACTGCCTCGGGTTCTCGCGCACACTCTCACGGACAGCAGCGATATTTTCGTTCGATCGGGCGTTTCGTCGACGTGTCAGTGTTGGCTGGTTGTTTACTGAACCAGTCGACTCGAATTTGCCCACCAATCGACGGATAGTCGACTCTACAGGCCGATCATCGCGACCGTAAAATGGGCGAAGTGCGCGGAACGTTGCTCGAACTGATGACCCATTTTCGTAAAACAATTTAATAATTTTCACGTGCTGCTCGACACTCAAACTTGCCATGGTGATTTGGGGTTATATACTGAACAAATGACAGCAACTTTGACAGCTCTACCTCGAACAACATGGCCGCACCCTTCCGGCAAACTTCGCGCGTCCCTATTGGCGGACCCTTTACAATTAGAAAGAGACGCAACCGTAGCGTCAGCGCTTGACATGTCTACATTATCAAGATGTAACGTTTAGCGGAGAGTATTCAAATGGGCGATCTTGATTTTCCGTTTCACTGGACGGCTGTAAAAATATATCCTCGAATGAAAGCTTCGAAGTCTTCCAAAGATTCCAATTATCTTGGGGGTACATAAAGGAAACATGGTACGGTTTCAGGAATTTATTAAAAATGTTAAATTTGTTTAATTGATTGCATAACATAATTTTAAATAATGCAATTTGCAAAAACATAAATATTTTGAAAATAAATGTCGCTGTTAGTTGATAGCTCTGTTGAATCATCTGAAGTACTTTGAGTAATTGTTGGCTCCAATAATAATCCGAAATCTTTATCCAAAATTTTAACGTTATAGGTTTTTGCATGATTTTTTAATTTGAAATGCTGGATATAAATGGGTCGGAAGAATATAATAATGCATGCAGTAGATCCGTCATCGTATACATTCGCAAAAATGTTCTTGTATGTTGTTCCATATAATTGCGTAGATCCTTATTGCGCGGCTCCAATGCCTCTTCCGAAAACATTCTTATGGGTAGTATAGCTTGCTCAATAATCTCTGCACCGTGTAATAACATTTTATGTACACTCGCTGGCATATAGAACCAGAGATATAATTTAACGTACAGTTCTGCAGTTTCTAACGCATATGTTTTATACGCGTTAACGTCTACTGCAAAACCTCAGGATAACCATGTGCAATATTATCTTTTTATTAAAATTTTATCCAAACCTGTGATATGGGATTTCAAAATTTTAATAAAGCGTCTGGCGGTTTTCCCCTCGTTAGCACTACCATATTCAGGTTTTACGATGTCTAGTTTAGTTTAGTTTAGTTTATTTGCTTTACAAGTCTTACTAAAAAATAATATAAAATAAAATACACTCAGAATAACTTTAAACTTAATTCGCAAGACTTGAAGGCAGAGTTCACAGTGCCGCATTCTTTCACTCAACCCATTTTTCCCTATAACTGAAGATGAATATCATTAGGCGATACTTGCCATTCAGGCTATATTTTTTCCATTGGTAGCAACCCCCTAATTTACCAACCAGCTATCGTCCTATCACACTCCTACCTGTTATTGGAAAATTGAATGAATTCCTCCTTAAAACCAAAATCCTTTCTCTAATTTCTAACCACATCCCTAAATATCAATTTGGATTCCTTCCCCGTCGTTCAACTTCTCTTCCTCTCACCATTCTAGTCTCCAATATCCAGACTGCCCACCTTGAAGGTAGAGCTTCTACAGCATGCATTGTTTCTGGAAGTTCAGAAAGCATTTGGTTCTGTCTGGCACCCAGACCTATTGTATAAATGTCACTTCCTAAATATCCCTCCTCATATCATTTTTATCATTAAACAATTTCTCTCTAATAGTTCTCTAAAAGTAAAAATTCACAACTCTTTCTCTTCTTCTTTTACTCCCGAACAAGCACTCCCTCAAGGTTTTCCCCTTTCACCTATATTATGCAACATTTTTAGCTCCGACATCTATAATCCTGATCCTCTCTACTTCAATCCTTCCAAATATCTCTTGCAATTTGCAGATGATACTGCCCTAATTACCCATGCTCCTACGTTATCAAAAGCCCTCCAATTCCTTCAAGAGCTTATTGATTCCCTTCAACACTGGTTTGCAAAATGGCGTATTAAAATTAATCCCCACAAATCTCAGCTCCTAATTCCATACTATCGCACCAATAATTCCCCTTAAAATGTTTCAATTTCCCAAACTATTATCCCTTCTTCAACTTCCGTTAAATACCTAGGCATAACCATAGACCCCAAAATCAATTTCAAAAAGCACACAGCTATAATTAAAAGCAAAAAAACATGCAGGGAAAAATATTTTAGATGATTAACATACAGAAATGATGGTATTACTAGCAAAACAGAAGTCAAAATATACAAGATGATTTGCCGCCCATTAGTAGACTATGGTTGTGCCCTCTATCCCAATCCCAGCAATCCAACCTCCCGCAATATTGAAGTTAGCAGGTGAGCATCCCTCCGTACCCTAACAAAACTCCGTAATCCTCTTAATCCTTTACACAATCCTTCTAACCAGCTCCTCTATGATACCACTTTAGTTATCCCCATCCTAGAACCCCTTCGATTCTTTTCAGAAAAATTTTTCAAAAATCCTTTCAACTTTCACATATTATCCTTATATTGTATAATAATTTAAAAATACAAAAACATTTAGTGAATCTACAACAATAAGTCTTACTAAGACTACAAAACAAATTAATTTTGAAACAACTACTTCTCTGGCTAAAACCTCGACAGACTTTGAATAAAACAAAATTAATTTGCGTGTTACGAATAGTACAACTACCAAAGCAACACTAATTTGAATGAAATTATTTCTGTTGAATAAACTAATAAATTAATAATGTGTATTTTAGATTGTTTAAATGTGACTATTCCACTCCTATTGCATGTAGCCAATGAAAATGAGGCATGTGATATTTTTTAGCCAATCACGTCAATTTATAACTGAATAAACACCAAGTTGCTGTTTATTCACCTGAATAACCTGAAGTTAGCTATTTCCCGACAAATAAATTGAATTAGCCTTGATAAAAAAGCGAAAAACGTTGTTTCTACGTATGTCAGTTGCAAGTAGGCTATAAAATCAAAAGGTTTGGTAACACTTCATCATCCATAATAAATGCGACGGTGACAAGTTCTGCACCAAAAAATCAAACTTAAACGAGATCGTGTGTTTGGAAACGATTTGAAGAAATCTGCGCCGATAAAAACTACTAGTTGTTAGCAAAACTTTAATGGAAACTCTTGCCGCGATTATGATGACTGGGCGTATAATATAAAGAACGTAAATGCAAATGATTATAAGGGAGGTGTTATTTAATCAATATCGAATTTTTCGACCAAAATACTGCAGGAGATATATCATACAAATTTTAATATAAACATTGAACCATTCACCGATATTCGTTTCAAGTCGTGGAATAGTCTTTCCAAATACCATTCGTGATGACAATTAAATCGGAATAAATTTTGTTTTTAGCGCATTCAAGTTTGTTGCTTAATCGTGATTTTTATTCGAGCAACTGATAGAAAAAATCACTCGCCTAGCGGCTCGTGATTTTTTCGTGACAGTTGCTCTCATTAAAATCGCTAAGCAACAAACTTTCATGCAAAAACAAAATTTATTCGAGTAAATTGCCATCACTTATGGTATTACTTGTGACTATAACATGAAAAATTATGAAGAAGAATTGAATTTGAACTGATTTCATTAAATTAAATTAGCAAAAGCAATTAAAAAATCTGTAGACACGTGTTTCGAACTTTCGCTCTCTTCAGTACAGCTTTATTATAAAATTGATTTTAAACACAAATAAAAACATTTACTAAGATAAATATAATAATAAATATAATAAAATATAAATAACTTACTCAGGCATGTACGGCAACTGACACAATAATGAAGTATAACCGACTGAAGGTTTGAATTAATACCTGAGATGGATTAGTGAATTCTACAGAAATCATTACGTTTGGGATTAAGGAAAATACCCACTTAGAGCATAATTGAATAATAAAATGTATTAAAATCCTTTAGTTCGTTGTAGAAAATTAAATAATACTTTAAAAATACGAAAACATTTTATGAATCTACAACAATGAGTCATCCATCTACGCATTAACGACTGACGCCATATGACTGGACAAAACATGGCAGAAAGACCTCTGGTTGATAGCCTTTTGAACTCACTTACACATCATCCATTATTTATTATTTAAATGTAAATATGTATAGTTTGTCAATAAAAATGTCTATTATTATGAATTACCCATCGCGTTTGATATACGCAAGTTTCTGCAAAAAGTTCATGAGACTGGTATGCTAGTGGACAACACTTATGGTCCTCGTTCTCGTACAGTGCGCACAGACGGAAATGTGACTGCTGTAACCTAGAGTGTAAAATTCAATCCACGCACATCAATAGCCTGAAGAGAATTCTTTACACAGATCTCAGATTATTCGCTTATAAGGTCCAATTGACTCAGCACTTGAAGGCGTACGACCATCCGCTTCGTTATCGCTTCGCAGTTTGGGCCTTAGAGCAGCTTAGATTGGACAACGATTTTGGACGAAAAATCATCTTTTCTGACGAGGCATTTTCATCTTGGCGGAGAGTGACTGTTTGGTGCGGATTGTGGAGTGGTATCATCATTGGACCATTTTTCTTCGAAAATGTTATCCGACTTTTTTTAACTGAAATTGAAGACTTGGATTTGGAGGACCTCTGGTTCATGCATGATGTCGCCATACCACACAGCTCATGCCACAATCGATCTTTTGTGCACCAAATCCCCAAATCGTATTATCAGTCATCTTGGCAATGTCAATTGGCCGTCTCGGAGCTACGATTTGGTTTTTTTGTGGGGAACCGTAAACGTCCGATACCAACAATCCAGAAACGATTAAAGCATTTTAGGCCAATATCATCCAAGCAATCCGTGAGCTACAGCCCGAAACCATCTACAAGGTCTTGGAAAATTGGAGTGATAGAATTCGCTTCTGCGAAGCCAGCCGAAGCAACCACTTGAACGAAGTTGTGTTCCATAATTAATGGGAATGTTTGCTCTTACTAATAAAACCGTAATACATGGAAAAAAATAATTTTGTTCATTTTATTGTGTAGCTGGTCTACCCTTTAGTATCGAAACCGCGTCGAGTAACTTACAAACAGAATTGGCCCTAGATACATCCGCTAATAACACCAATAGAGAATGGATGATTGCTAATAAATGAACATTGAATGATAATAAATCGGCCAATTTAACATTTGGGCTGAGGACATTTACCCCCTTCCAGGCACATGCTTCTAAGTTTTTAGGCGTGTATATCGATTCCAGATTGACTTGGCAAAATCATGGTGACGCCCTAGCCCAATGATTTGCAAAAACATATTTTTCTTAATCAACTTCGCGGTTCTTTTGCTTTAATAGCTCTAAAAACAACTTATTTTGGTTTGTGCCACTCACACCTATCATATTGTATTCTTACATGAGGACATTCTGGTATGGCAGTGAGAATTTGCTATTCGGGCAATATGTAATTTATCAGAGACAACTGCAAATCTAATTTCATTTCTCTTAAAATCCTTACTTTGTCATGCATTTTTGCCTTGGAATGCATGTTATATGTAAAAAATAATATAAGCAATTATCTAACTCATGATCAAATTCACAGATATAATACGAGGCAAGCCCACAAAATTTACCCTCGCTGTCTACGCCTGTCAAAAACACAAAATGAAATAAATACAACAAAGTTCCATATGGAATTCAAAATTTATCTTTCCAAAAATTTAAAAGTGTTTTAAAAAACTTTTTAATTTCCAAAGCTTATTACAATTTATCATAATTCATTTTATTATGTGAGTTGTATTGTAGTGTACTGTTTTGATTTTATTTATTTAGACCATATATTTTAGATTACCATAGTCATGTGTATTTATGTTTTATTAGTTAAATATTTTACATTTAGATTTTAACGTGTCTTCTACTGTTACTCTAATTTATATAATCCAATTTTATTGTATTGTTTATATTTTAAATTTAGACTGTACTTGACTTATACTTTTAATTTTTAATATTTATTTTTTTAACATTTCAATTTTAACGTGTTTTGTATTGTCCTAATAATTTTTTACCTGTACTTTATTTATCTATTCATTTTTATTTTTTTCAAATGATATTATTAATTAGGTTAAACGTGTTCGCATCCCTCAGCTTCTAATCAACATCACTGTACTATTATTATCATTATTATTGTAGTTTAGTATATTCAAATGTATTTGACATGTGTAAACTGTATGTATTAGTACAAAATACATATTATTATTGTCGCGATATAAACCGCGTTTTTACCGAAATTACGGACAATGGACCGCGCGCTTACCCTCGCAGCATGGGTGCTATCCTCAGGCCAGAGTAAAGGCTCATAAAAGGGACTTTAGGAATTTGCCTTTCTAAGAAATTGTAAAGTGGGTTATTTTCTTGTAATTCGTTAGTGTGTATAACATCTGTTTTGCCCTAGACAGTGGGGAGAATTGTAAATAATGTAAATTTTGTAAATATTGTAGTCAGTGTTCCTCTAGATTTGAGAGAATAAACGTCTAAAATTTAAAACGTGCTTCTTTATCAAAACCAACGAGACTTGTGCTTAAAACATGGTCCTTCGAACCGGATATCTTTAAGAATCTCCGTTGGAGAGGTCATTCCGAGCAGTCCTGCAGGCTTTTGGAGGATATCCCGAAGGTAAGGTGCCAATTTAAATTATCCTTTATACCTGGGTTCCATCCGTGTCGGGGAATTGTTTCGTATTTTGAGTTAATAACTGTTAACTATTTTAAAAAAATTTATTTTATTTAATAAATTTTATTTTTGGCTTTGTTTCGCCATATAATTAGAATGGCAGAAAATCTTAAAAATTTAATTTATAAAAGAGGTCAAATTAAGGGCCAAATTACAAGGTTTAATACGTTTATTAAATCTTGTACAGCTGAGCACCTACCATCCACTTTTGAACATAGAATTTCAAATTTTGAAAAAATTCTTGAGGAATTTAATTCAATTTAAACAGAAATATATGTGATTAAAAATGATCAAAAGGAAGATGATAGAGAACGCGAGGAATTTGAAAATATTTATTGGGAAGCTTTAGAGAAAGCAATTGATTTAAAAAATAAATTTCATAAAAATTCATCTACCCCAAGCGTTAACGATAAGAATGGGAATGTAGATAATAATTTTAAGCTACCAAAAATCTCTTTGCCGTCGTTTTCTGGTCGATTTGATCAGTGGACTGGATTTAAATCTAATGCAAAAATATCATTATTTAAGATCATCTTTAGAGAGTGAGGCCGCGGAAGTAATTTGCGGATTAAATGTAGATGATGCTAGTTACAACGATGCGTGGCAAACACTTATTGACAGATTTGATAATCACAAAAAAATCATCCATTCACACGTTAAATGTATTTTACATTTGCCACAAGTTCGTAAAGATTCAGCGGAAGAGTTAAGAACATTTATAGATAATGTTTCTAAACATGTGAGATCGCTAAAAACTTTAAATGTGCCGGTTGACAATTGGGACGTTATTTTAATTACAATTTTGGAAAACAAACTAGATTCGAAATTAATTCAAGAATTTAATTTAAATTTTGAGAAAAATACATTACCTACACTGAAAGAATTATTAGATTTTCTAGCCAAGCGATGCGATTCATGTGATTCGCACTTCAAAGTAAAGTAAATTCAAACATTTCAATTAAAAATAAATCTCAGGCAAATTCGTTATATACTAATTTCAATCAGCAAACCACTAAACATTGTGTGGGTTGTAAGAAAACCGGGCACACTTTACAAAATTTTCAACAATTCAAAAATTTAAGTGTTGAACAAAGAATTTATAAAGTGCAAAGGTCTGGTTTATGTTCTAATTGTCTCAAACCAGCGAATCATTCAACGAATAAATGTTTTGCTCCAAAATGTTCAAAATGCAACCAGAAACAACATATTATTGCACGTTCCCATATTTAATTTAAATCAACCGGCTGCAGATAATTGTGCTACTAATGCTCATTTAAAATATTAATCTGGTGAGAAGCTTTTAACAACTGCTATGATAAATATTTTTAGTGATAATGGCAAATTTGAAAATGCTCGTGCGTTATTGGACTGCGGTTCTCAAGCTAATTTTATTACACGGGAACTCGCAGATCGTTTAAATTTGAAAATGAATAAAATTACCGTTCAAATTAAAGGTATTAGTGAAAATATTACTAACACAAATTACAGAACGATTATTAACATTCAATCAATTTATGATGATTTTAAAAGTTCAATTGAGTGTTTTGTTGTCGATCAATTAACAACAAATATACCTAATAAATCGTATGATAAAAATGATTTAAATTTGCCACAAAGCTTAAAGCTAGCGGATCCAAAATTAAATATATCTCGGCCTGTTGATATTCTTATTGGAGCTAGTGTATTCTGGGATATTTTAGGTAATAACAAATTTAAAATTTTTAACAAAAATATTATATGCTCTGAAACACGTTTAGGTTGGATTGTGGGGGGCACTACTCCATATAAGTTACAAAATCACATAAAAGTTAATTTTTTAAATCGGGAAAATAATTTAGACTTTGATTAACTAAATTCTGGAAATTGGAAACTATAAATAGAAGTAATAATTGGACTTTAGAAGAACAACAATGTGAAAAACATTTTCTTGACAACACAGTCAAAATTAATGACAAATTTATTGTCAAACTTCCCTTTAAAACGAATCCATCTCTATTAGGTGATTCAAAACAAATGGCAAGAAAACGTTATTTCGCATTAGAAAGAAAATTAAATAAGAATCCCGAATTAAAAACAGAATATCAAAACTTTATGTTGGAATATGAAAATCTAGGTCATATGAAAGTTTTGTTAGATTCTAATAATTTAAATAATAATAATTATTATCTACCGCATCACGCAGTTTTAAAGGCGGATAGTGTCACCACAAACCTGCGAGTAGTATTCGACGCCTCCGCCCCATGTAGTAACGGATTAATGATATACTGATGAAAGGTCCCATAATGCAAGACGATCTTTTTTCAATTTTAATACGTTTTCGGACATATAGATATGTTTTATCAGCGGACATTAAAAAAATGTATCGCCAAATTCAAGTTGACTCAAATGATATCTGTTATCAACAAATATTATGGCGACAAAATTCAAATGAGCCTTTAAAAACTTATCAATTGCAGTCACTTATGGCACAAAACCTGCATCCATTTTAGCCATAAGATGTCTTCACCAGTTAGGTAATTTAGAAAAATCCAATTATCCAGTAGCATCAAAGATTATCAAAAGAGATTTTTATGTTGATGATCTATTGACGGGCGCTAATTCTTTGGACGAATTAATTAAAATCCGAGACGAAATTGTTACTCTACTTAAAAAGGGAAATTTCGAATTAAATAAGTGGAATTCCAATAATTCAATAATTTTAGAAAATATACCGGATTTGGCTGCTAAAAATGTCATTTTTCTTGATAAAAATCCGTGTTCTAAAACTTTAGGTTTAATTTGGCGACCGCGAGAAGATACATTGCAATATTCTATTCCTATATTTAATAATACAATTATTTCTAAGCGTAGTATTTTATCACATATATCAAAGTTTTTTGGCCCCTTAGGAATAATTAATCCTGTGATTGTAACAGCAAAAATAATAATTCAAAAGCTCTGGCAAGCTAAACTTGAATGGGACGATCTTGTGCCTCATTCAATTTTAAGTTTATGGGAATCTTATGCCTCGCAATTAATTCATTTGCAAAATTTAACTATTCATAGAAATATTATTTCAACTAATTCAAACGAAGTTAATCAATTTGAACTGCATTGTTTTGCCGATGCAAGTGAAATAGCGTTTGGAGCATGCATTTATTTAAAACAGATTAACAATACGGGAATTTATTGCAATTTAATATGTGCCAAATCGCGCATAGTACCTTTAAAACCAACTACGGTGCCACGGCTAGAGCTGTGTGCAGCGTTACTAGTATCTGAACTCGAGAAAAGGGCAAAGGAGTCAATTAATATTCAAATTAAAAAGACACAATATTATACAGATTCCGAAATAGTTTTGGCGTGGATTAATTGCCCTACAGTCAACTTGAAAACGTTTGTAGCCAATCGCGTAGCCGAAATATGCGAACTTACATCACCATCTCATTGGAATTATGTGAAATTAAGCGATAATCCAGCAGACATTATTTCAAGGGGTTTAATGCCAAAAGAAATAATTGATAACATTTTGTGGTGGCACGGACCTAATTGGTTGCATTCCAATAAAATTCTACCTTACTATGAAAGTGATGTTAGTATTTTAAACAATTTACCAGAAGTAAAATTATCGGTTAATGTAAATATTACAAATCTTATAAGTAGCAAATTAGATTTTATTAATAACATTTCCTCCTTCTCTAAATTAATTAGGGTCGTAGTTTATATCTTTAGGTTTATACATAATTCTAAAAATAAACATGCTAAGCTAACGGGTCCAGAATGGAACAATGCCCTCACAAAAGTCATAAAATATCAACAGGGCATATCATATCATAATGACATAATTTTTTTGCAAAAGAATGGATGCGTGGACAGAAAAAGTAAATTAAAAAGTTTAAATCCCTTCTTGGACGCAAGCGGTATTTTAAGAGTGGGTGGTCGATTATCCAATTCAAACGTGCATAATTTTGACTTTAAACATCCAATGTTATTACCAGAGAAGGGGAATTTAACAAATTTAATTATAAGATATTTTCATATTAAATATATGCATCCTGGTGTAAATGCTACGCTTGCACATACTAGATCTGTTTACTGGATATTAGGTGGTGCAAATTCTATAAAACGTGTAATTAAAAATTGTATTACTTGTTTTAAATATAAACCTAAAACCAACCAACCAATAATGGGAAATTTACCAGCTGAACGTGTCACATTAATTAGACCTTTTTATAATTGCGGGGTAGATTTTTGTGGTCCGGTATATTTGAAACAAGGGGTTCGAAAAAATACAGTAACAAAGTCGTATATCGCAGTTTTCGTTTGCTTTGCTACTAAAGCTGTGCATTTAGAGTTAGTCTCTTGTTTGTCAACTGACACATTTATTGCGGCTCTCCGAAGATTCTTTGCTCGTCGCGGAAAATCTAATAACATATATAGTGATAATGGAAAAAAAAATATAGGAGCGGCACGTAAAATAAAGGAATGCTATGAATATTTTCATTCAGAAAATAGTAAAAATAAACTAATTAATGCTTTTGCTCAAGAAGGTTTAACTTGGCATTTTAGGGGGCTTTGGGAGGCAGCTGTAAAAAGGGCGAAAACTCACATCATTAAAGTAATAGGCGAAACAAAGCTTAATTTTGAGGAGTATAATACGTTATTGACTCAAATAGAATCTATTCTCAACTCGCGTCCTTTGTTTCCTGTGTCAAATGACCCAAACGATTTTTCCAATCTGAGTCCTGGCCACTTCCTTATTGGCACCTCCTTAGTTGATGTACCAGAAATGGATTTACTACACGTCAATCCTGGACGGCTGACAAAATGGCAACACATTCAACAAATGCGTCAGCACTTTTGGAAAAGGTGGCACAGAGACTACCTGCATCACTTACAAACGAGGACAAAGTGGCAGTTTCCGGGACAGGAACCAAAGACCAATCAATTAGTTCTCATGCGAGAAGAAGGCGTACATCCAATGCAGTGGACAACAGGCAGAATCATCGAGCTACACCCTGGAGTGGATGGAGTTCCGAGAGTTGCTACAGTTAAAACAACAAGCGGTATCTACAAACGGGCTTGCAACCGCCTATGTGCTTTTCCGATTGATGATTCATCTGTGAGCAGCAATAGTGAGTGAAACGTTGTATACATGTAGTGACAAGTTTTTATTGCAACGCGTTGCAAGGAGGTGGTGTATGTCGCGATATAAACCGCGTTTTTACCGAAATTACGGACAATGGACCGCGCACGTACCCTCAAAGCATGGGTGCTATCCTCAGGCCAGTGTAAAGGCCCATGAAAAGGACTTTAGGAATTTGCCTTTCTAGGAAATTGTAAAGCGGGTTATTTTCTTGTAATTCGTTAGTATGTATAACATCTGTTTTGCCCTAGACAGTGGGGAGAATTGTAAATAATGTAAATTTTGTAAATATTTTAGTCAGTGTTCCTCTAGATTTGAGAGAATAAACGTCTAAAATTTAAAACGTGCTTCTTTATCATAACCAACGAGACTTGTGCTTAAAACAATTATTATTATTACCATTCTCGCACTATCCCTACGTCCTGATTTTATTAAACTCTTTTGTGTGGCAAAAGAGAGTTCTTCTTGCGAAAATTTTTCTAGAAGTGGTTTCAGTTTCCTCTTTTTTGACATTGGTGTCAAATCTGTAAAAGATTTATATGATCCCTTCGGTTTAGATGGCCCTGGTTGCAGTTCGATGTGTGTAATAACTTCTTTTTGAATTTTAATATATTCATGACGAATGAAAATACTTCTGAATTCTTATTTGTTAATAATTTTTCTGCACACCAAATTGTGAACAACGTTTTTCAGGGAATGGATACATCTTCTAAAATTCAATAAGTTGATTGTTCGCAGTTTTATGCAAAAGTTATTTAGTTAGTTAATAAGATAAGATACAGGCCTTAAATAATTTAATTTTTCTTTAGAAATTAATAATTTAAAGGCTGGTGCGCAACATTAGTTTTAAGTAATAGTTTATCGAAATTTATAGCTTCTATAAAAACATACCTGTGGGGTACTTTTCCATGATCTTAGTAATCAAATTCACATAAAGTGATCGAAAAACAGGCAAGGCAGTACAATATGCAATTGTTCCTTGGGCACACAGAAGGCTAAAGGTTTTACGACATTACCTGGTCTTCAATGGAACATTATAGTAGTGATATTTGTATAATTTAGTGTTATTCCTAAACGTTTATTTTCTACGATATGTTCACCTAGATTGCCGTATATATTTTTGAATAGCATGATTGCTATTCCGCCATGTTCTCTATCATCACAAAGAACGTAAACCTTCGTAGCGACAGTGAAGGAGTGCGTTAAAAATGTGTTTCCTGCAAACATAATGCAATTGGCTGTTCAGCGTTATACATCCTTCTAATTTCTGGCAGTCGTACATAGAAACCATTAATGTTCTACTGAATTATGGTTTTCATAACTTTTAGTTTTTTGGATTATCGTTTAAGCTGAACCTTTGAACGACTTGGTCCAGCTAACAAGGTAGCTTGCTCAATATCCATTAGCTCATCACTAATCAAGTTTTCAGAAAGACTGACTCTTCTAGCTTTCATGGAGGAAGTTACCTCTTTTTCAATTTCAGAACTTCTTTCAATTTGGGCGGTATTTAGTTTAGTTGTCACTGTGGTTTTCCTTTTTGGTTGGGCACCAGGGGAAATTTACCGAGAGACAACTTTATCCATATCACTTTGTACGAATACGGTGGATGTCTTCAGAGCAGCAACAACTTTTGAAAAGGGTTTATTTTCAGGAAAAGATGAAGGGCAAGTTGAACGATATTTACGCTTTGCTTCAACATATGGCACGCGATCTTCCACACGAATCCTCTGAATGGCGTATTCAGTCTGGAACCTTGGACACTGTATTATGTATGTGTAGGATTTGTGTTGCCTCGACAAACCTCTACTAATTTACCGATGCAGGTTTAATTATTAATTACTCAGGGAATAGAGATTATTTCTTTATTCTAATGCAAGGAAAAATGTAAACTAACGTTTTACATCAAATCAAAAATCTCTATATATCTAAATTATTTATTTTTCGTTTCCATGGTTTTTTCGTCCGCCTCCCTGATGCCTGGAGCTCCTTGTTTGCCGTCGCCTGTACATTCCTCGAGGGTACGCCACACTACCCCCCCTCCTTAGAAAAAAGAAGTAAAAGAGAAAACTAGGAAAGGGGAAAAGAGAAGGAAACCCCTATAGTAGGAGTTGTTTTTTGGTTACAGATCCATGACGTTTAAGAATAGACCGAAGAGGTACAGTAGGGAACGGAGAAAAGTGTAAAGAATTTGAAGATGAAGCAACAGAAAATGTTGGTTGGAAGCTAGGCTTTAATCGGTCAACGGTAACATTTGTGATTTTTCCGTTAACAGAAATCGTAAAAAATTTTGATTGTCGCTTTAAAATTTGAAACGGTCCGTCATACGCGGGTTGAAGAGGATGCTTAATACAATCCTTCCTAATGAAAACGTGTGTGCAATTACTTAAATCGGGGTGCACAAAACTTTTGCGAGAGACTGGGCGGCTTAATGCAGGTCGTAGTATCTGCATTTTGACTCGTAAGTCATCAATAAATTTTGAGCCTGAAGGAAGGTAACCGGAAATTGAACTTGGAAACAGGAAATCGCCTGGTAAAAGTAATGTTTTACCATAAACATATTCGGCTGTTGTGGCCGAAAGTGAAGTTTTAAAAATAGTGCGTAAACCTAATAAAATTAAAGGTAGTTGTGACACCCAGTTCTTTGGATCGTTACTCATTCGGATCGAGTCTTTAATTTGTTTATTGAGCCGCTCTACCAAACCGTTACATTGCGGATGATAGGTGGTTGTGGATTTGTGTGTAATGCCAAAAATTTTGCAAAAATGTTTCCAAACGTGAGATTGAAATTGACGTCCACGGTCAGTGAGAACCGTAGATGGTATACCGAAGCGTGAGATCCAACAATTTAAAAAAGCTTGAGAAACAGAGTCTGCAGTAATTTCGACAAGTGGTTGGCCAACGTGTGAATCGATCGATGCAGACTAAAAGATATCTGTATGTGTGACAAACTGGCAAAGGGCCGATAATGTCGATGTGGATGTCAGTGAATCGGTCGTCCGGATCAGGAAACTTAGCAATCGGGGATACTGTGTGACGGAAAATTTTGACTTTCTGGCACTGCAAACAGGATTTGACAAAATGTGTGATGTGGTGGTTCATCCGCGGCCATACATAGCGTGAATTTACAAAACGTTTCATTGCTCGAACGCCAGGATGAGTTAACCCATGGAGTAACTGCAAAATGTTAAGTCGTAATTCTCCGGGAACATAAGGTCGTTTCGAAACAATGTCAACGTAAATGGGTGTGCTAGTGCCAGGCGGAGTGAACTGCTCCAGTTTCAGTGAAGTTGTGCCGTTTGTTAACAAAAATTTAAGCTCATCGTCTTCTGACTGAAATTTGGCTAGGTCCGGTAATTCTAAAATATTAATTTCGACACGCGATAACGTATCCGCGACGTCGTTTTCTTTATTGGGAACAAACCTAATGTCAGTAGTGTATTGCGCAATAAAAGTTAAATGTCTGTGCTCACGTCCTGAATAACGATCTGAAGTTGAATTTATGGCAGCAATCAATGGTTTATGGTCTGTAAAAATGATAAAATTACAACTTTCAAGATAATATTTGAATTTTTTAATTGCCAAATAAACCGCCAGTAATTCACGACCGAATGTACTGTATTTGCGTTCAGTTATTGAAAATGATTTAGAAAAGAAAGCTAGCAGTCGAAGAACGCCAGATTTTTCCTTCTGCTGCAAGACCGCACCAGCAGCGGAATCAGATGCGTCTACCATAATGCTTAATTCTGCATTTGGGTCTGTTAGGCTAAGCATAGCACAGTCGGCTAGTGCAGCCTTGACTGCCGTAAATGCTTGTAGTGCAGATTGTGACCATACCAGGGGTTTGTTGCGTGGAGTTTGAGAAGCAAGTTGGTTGAGCGGTGCAAGTATTTTTGAGCATGATTTTATAAATCTGTGGCAGAAGTTTACCATGCCAAGGAAACATTGAAGTGATTTCTGGTCAGATGGGTGTGGAAAAGATATGATTGCATCAACCTTAATTTGTAATGGTTTGATGCCTGAACTGTTAATGCTATGACCTAAGAAATCTAATTTTGTTTCGCCGAAAATACATTTGTCGTTATTAATTTTGATTCCAAAAGTTGTTAATCGTTGAAAAATTTGTCGGAGGTGTTGAACGTGCTCATGTTCATCTTTACTGAAGACTAAAATGTTATCCAAATATACGAAACAAAATGGTAGCTCGCGAAGAACCGAGTCCATAAACCGTTGAAAAGTTTGTGCGGCGTTTCTCAAACCAAAACTCATCCGCGTATACTCAAACAAGCCAAATGATGTTGTGATTGCAGTCTTCGGTATATCATTAGGGTGAATTGGAATTTGATGATAAGCTTTAATCAAATCGATTTTAGAAAAGACTTTGCAACCAAAACAGCTATACGTAAAATCATGCAATTTGAGCAGAGGGTATCGGTCAGGAATTCTAACCTTGTTAATTGCACGGTAGTCTCCGCACGGTCGCCAAGAACCATCGGATTTCGATACCAAGTGCAGCGGTGATGCCCATGGGCTTGATGAGGGTCGAACAAAACCAAGTTTTAATAAGCTATCGAATTCTTGTTTGGCAATTTTGAATTTGTGTGGCGGTAAACGCCTTGGTTTGTTGAAAACAGGTGGGCCGGAAGTTTCGATGCTATGTTGCACTTGATGTTTAATTGGGTTAGTGAGGTCAAAGGAAGTGGTGAGATCGGGAAATTGATTGAGTAATTTGGAATATGTTGGATGATGATTGGATAATGAATTTATGATCGGCTGTTGCATCAGACTGGACGGTTTCCTCATTAATCGATTATTGGCAATATCAACAATTATGTTAAAATGCCGGAGAAAATCTGCATCAAGAATCGAATGGTTTACGCCTGCAAGTATGAAATTCCACTGAAATGTTACATCTAAGCCGATGTTAACTGTTAGTTTAGATAATCCGAAAGTTGAAATTAAATTTCCACTTACGGTTTGCAATGTAAATTTTGTAGGGGGGTGAGTATTGGCATAGAGTTGATTCACCGCCAAAATGCTGACCTGGGCGCCAGTGTCGATAAGAAATTTAGTGCCAGAATTTGTATCGCGGATAAAAAAATAGTCAACCTGACGGATGAACGGAATCGTTCAAACCCGTTCTGAGTCGTTTCCCCAATCGCAAGGTTTGGTGCATTTTCGTGCATCGTCTTTAAAATTATAGTGATACCAGCACAATTTGTGGTTTGGGTTATCACGTTGTACAGAACGAGACCTGGACGAATCGTCGGCACTTATCCTGCCGGGTTGCTTACTACAGCAGCGTGTTCAGGGGTCACCAACAACGTAGGCCCCTCGGTGTCACCAATGTAGAATCACGTCGGGGTCACCAATGTAGGATTTGTGTTGCCTCGACAAACTTCTACTAATTTACCGATGCAGGTTTAATTATTAATTACTCAGGGAATAGAGATTATTTCTTTATTCTAATGCAAGGAAAAATGTAAACTAACGTTTTACATCAAATCAAAAATCTCTATATATCTAAATTATTTATTTTTCGTTTCCATGGTTTTTTCGTCTGCCTCCCTGATGCCTGGAGCTCCTTGTTTGCCGCGCTCTCGCCTGTACATTCCTCGAGGGTACGCCACGTATTTATACAACATATATTTATAGGAAAGGACCTCCCGTTTAAGGGAATTCGAAACCAAAGTGGTGTATTGGTAGGCGGACCTACAGGTTACGCCGCCCCTCAACCACCAGGTTCATCTCCTTTCGCGACACAAGTCGCAACACACATCAAACGAGCAAGCCTAGATAAAGACGTAAAGGTAAACCCATAAAGGAGGGACTGGCCGCTAATCAAAATTATATATCACATAGACCACACGGACACTTGAGGTTTAATACCCGACACCCAGCAGGTATCTACTAGAGTCGCTACTCATTAGTAGACATGCTAAGTGGGCAGCGGATATATTCTGTCCCCCATCCGCAGAGGAAAATGGAATACTGTGAATATGAGGGTGGAATAAAGTTTAAACGATGCGGGTTGTTTTATATTCTACAGACTCCCTATTTCCTGAGCGGATAGTTTTAATTAGAATAAGTTAGATTTAATTTTAGTCATATAACCTGTCATATTAATTTACAGAAATAATCCCTATAGAAAAAAAATTGAAACATACAATATCCTTATATAATCGTAATAACCCTGAAAACATCATCCAAATGTGTATTCCTCGTAATCATCTGTTAATTCCTAAGACAAAACACGCTGAAACCACCATTCATCAATTCATTTCATCCACACATAATAACATTAGCAATCTTGACCTTTGAACAATAGTAGGCGGATTCGTTAGACAGTAATCACGACGTTTGCAAGACAATTAAATCCGTTGATCGGTGAACCGTTGATCAGAAATAAAATTATGTTTGAAGCATAATTTACACTGACAAGTATTACACAAAAACTTCTGCCAATAAAGATGTCTGTTGTTGATATTTATTTGTTATAAAATCAAGGGCGAAAAAGGTTTTAATTCTTGATAAAAAATTTCATGAAAACTACACCGCTTTACAAGTTTTATACTTACTGAAAGAAGCTTAATACATTAAATGTTAAAATACGATAAAAGTCATTTACCGAGAAAAGTTGCAGATTGGGAATTAATACATTATGTCTTCAGAAGCAGAAGTTCAAAAGCTTAAATTAAATTTTAGTTTGTAAGATAAATGCTCCTAAAAGCCTGCAAGATTGCTTAACACATAAACAAACAAATAAAATGTAGGATTTGATTACATTAGAGCTAGAACTACGAAAAAACTTTTCATGAATCAAAAATAAAGAAAATATTACGAAAAGATTAATAAAATAATAATTTTTATCATTAATACTTTTAATAACCAAAAGATTTTTAGCTTCCATGACAGATAATAAAAATTTAAACTTTTAATTAATAATCTCTAACAGTTTTTAAGATACAGAAAAAATAAGTATTCGTTAGAGGTTTTTTTCTTCTAAATTTACACGATGCCGTAAAGAAACTGCACAAGGAAATGGTATTTTGACAAAAACAATGAACTACATGATAATAAAGTA
The DNA here is from genome assembly GCA_963969525.1 of Ontholestes murinus. Classification (NCBI taxonomy): domain Eukaryota; kingdom Metazoa; phylum Arthropoda; class Insecta; order Coleoptera; family Staphylinidae; genus Ontholestes; species Ontholestes murinus. The sequence continues at coordinate 27,522,763 of OZ018397.1, read as the reverse complement.
TATACTTTCCTAAATTATACAGAATATTATATTTTTTATAGAAATATTGTGTGCAAAAACTACTCGCATAAAATATTATTCTAAAGCACATTAATGCTTTACATTTTACAAAGTAAGCTACCCTGTAACAGACTCTGTAATTACAAATCTCTTTAATAAACGTAAAATGTACATTAGTTTATTGATCGAACTTTCAAAGCGCTCATTAAAATGGTTAATATTTAAATTTCTCTGTCGCAATTATATTTCAATGAAACGCGGTTATTGAAATGTAATTTAAATATCTTGTTGTTTACACTCGTTAAAATATGTCATTTTAATTTATTCAGGGCTAAATGAATTTTCTCGGCTTTTGTTCATTGTATATGGAAATTCATTTGTATTTAAATTCTTTCATTTCTTACAACATTCTGTTAAAATTATACAATTCGGGAATAGCAATTGATCGGAGGTATATGTGCCAAAAACTTCTTTTTTTAATGCCAGTTCGTTAAGATGTTATTAATATAATTGCTAGACATTATTACATGGTAGAATAATTCTCAGTGGTATTTTATATCTAAAGAAGTCGTTATATTTATAAACTGATTATTAAGTATATTTTCTGTCAAAATATTTATACTAAAGTCGCATACAATTTTAATAGTTTTTTAAGAAGTATAAAGATAAATATATGTATGATGTTTATTCATTCATTCATTAAATTTATTTTATTTACAATACCACCATCTCCCCGGGGATCAGGGATACATGCTAGGTACTATATATGTGATAACACATAACCTTTCGAGATTCCTTTGATCTGCCCACTATGATACACTATTATTGCATTAATGAGCAATTTCTGGCGTTAATTAGTACCCTCCATCACACAACAAACTACCGACTATCCAGTTTAAACTGTTGGTCAGCATTATGCTAATGCTATTACAATTGATGTTCTCAGTTTACAAATAAATCTGATTATTAGATTACCAATTTGCCAATAATGTTCAGTATAAATTAAAAAATGTATTCTTAATGTAATAACCTTCTACTTTGTTATACATGTTTGAATAATTAATAAAACACTTTAACTTTGTATAACACTGTATTTATTATTATGTTGACTAGTTTCGGCAACTCCACTTGCCATTATCGAAACATAAGTATCATATATTAAAACTACGATTTACACAGGTATTTATACGTAAAATTATTTACAAACAGCGTCAAAAATAGGAGAGTACATTAGGTCAACCTGGTCGTTAATTAGTGGAATTTCCGGATTAGCGCGGGCTTTGTGTATTTCTAGGGATTCTAAAACATTCATTTTTCGTCCCTTTTCGGCGTAATGAATAATTTAGATTTGTAGATGGGATAAAATTAGTGTACTCTCCAGTATTGTGTGTTTATAATTTTATTTTCTGTACTAGTTTCGGGAAATGTGATTTCCCATCTTCAGCAGAAAACTATAAAAAGTTGATCCAGTAAACATAAGAATATTCTATAAATAACATAAATATAAATTGTACATAAAAGCAATATATTTCAAATTTATTAATAATTAGGAGGACGAAATTAAATTAAAGGTTTACAATATTTAATGGGATAGAAATCTTATATATAATGTATATATCTGTGGCTTGGAGCTAAAAAGGCCAATGTCAAAAATTGCGTATTTGAGAAAATCGCATTGAAAGTTTTTATCAAACATTATTTTAATTCTAACTGACTAAAGTACAAGTTGTATGTTTCAACTTTGGCTCAAACATAGATAATTTTGCATAGAATCTGATAATGTATTCCATGTTTTGAAAAAAGATTTTAATAGTAAGGGTTGTTTATAGAAAGGCACTTCGTTGGTTTCACAATTTTTATTCTAATTTAATCCAGTTTTCGTTTTTTTTTGTTCATATTGTGGTGTATAAAAATATCTTAATAGGTACAACTATTAAGATATTTTTATACACCACAATATGAACAAAAAAACGAAAACTGGATTAAATTAGAATATGTTAATGATCTATCTAATAAAATAAAAAATTGCGTAACTGGGAATGAATTTAACATTATATGTACAAATTCAACGAATATCGGCAAACTCTTAATAAATAACAAAAAATTAATAGATAAATCCAACAAATGCGGCATATATGAGATCCAATGTGGTGAATGTGATGCCGCATATGTTGGCCAAACCGGAAGAACATTCAGTATAAGATTAAAAGAACATAGAAAAGCCATATTAGACAATAAAGGCACCACCGGTTTCGCCAAACATTGCATCGCACATAACCACTTCTTCGAAGAAAATAATTTTAAGATTTTGCATGCAGGTAACAAGAGCCGTAATCTAAATCTCCGAGAGGTATTAGAAATTAACAAAGCGTTAAAACGGGGAAAACACCTCGTAAACGAAAACGACGAAATCTGGAGTTCCCCAATTATGACCGCCCTTATTACCTGAATATATAAATTTTAGTATTTAAGCAAAAATATTTTACCTTCTGTACCATTCCTAGATAATGATGTAAAAATCGAAGTTAGTCGGAATAAATCGTAAAAATTGTGAAACCAACCAAGTGCCTTTCTATAAACAACCCTTACTATTAAAAAATATTTCACTACGTGATAAACGAGAACCAAATTCAACAAAAAAAAAAAACAAAAAAAAAGATTTTACTTTGAAAAAAAAATGACTTTGGCCTTTATTGCATACATTCACGATAAAAAAAAATGTTTAGGTGACATTGGCCGATATAACAACAATAAAAAAGAGAATATAGTTATTTGTTACGAAGTTTATTATATTTTTACTTTTAAGTTTAGTGTTAACAAAGGTGAAATAAACTAAATACATTACAACACTAAGATATTCTACATCTAGATATGAAAAACTTTATGATAGTAAATCTATTTCCTCTTCAGAAGCTTCACTTCATTATCCATTATGTTATCATTTGCTGAAATTTGTTCAATAAAGAGATTGTAGTACATGCGATTAGTTTTGCTGATATATGGCAAAAGTGCCATTAAGTCATTTAATTTATCCGTACTTAAGGGAAGTGGTTTATTATTAAGTGGTTCAAGCTTGAGAAGGCCACCCTGTCGTGTTTTCTTCTGATTTCTGGATATATTGAAAATTTTAAACTCGTCCTCAAAGGAATGTTTGTACAAAATTTTCAGAGAATCTGTTGAATACTGCATCCATTTTATTTTGAACCAATGAATTGGTTCCTTTAAGATGTTTATTTTTCGATGAACATGGTGAGTGTTTAAACATGATTTGAAGTTTTTTTCCAATTCTATAACCTTTATAGGGGGTTTTCTTGGCACCAAACGTATTACATTTGCCCAATCTCGGGGCAACTCAATATCAGCACTAGTACGTTTTTTGTTTCTTTATATAGCCGCATGGATAGTGTCTGCCTCCATATGAGTATGTCCAGCCTCAAGAAACTTATGGTTAATAATTAAATGTTTACCTTTAGCTTTAAATTCAAAAACAGTTTCCAGTAACATTGTAGAAAAATAAATATTGCGATTTTGACCTCCGCAGGAGTCGCTATACATAGTTACCGTATGTATATTATTATTTTCTGCAAGATTATGAAGGTAATGGTAAATGCAAAAACCGATTTCCTGCTCTCCACGACCAGTCATTGTCTCATTACATAGGTAACCCACAGAAGAGGATTCTTTTCCTATGGTTTGGTAAATGGCAAGGTTAAATGTCCACAATTGACGTTTGTAGAAACTCAATCCACTTCTGAGATATGGGCATGCAAACATTTTTGTAAGTCGAATGACTTTGTAACAAAACCTGGATTATGATGGCATTCCTCCTTATCTCTTCTTTTTGACTCGTATGCCGACTCATGTAGGTGTCTGGTTTTATTTTCTTCGATTAATCTGCGGTCTACCTCGTTTTCACAACATTTGCATAAGAAAGTTGTTGCATTTTGCGCATGTATCATTTTTTGGTTTATGAAATGATAAGTTGAATTCCTCAACAAACATTTTTCTGTATAGGGAGGCATTCCGCGGTTGAATATTTCCTTCTTTACAATAATGAAAAATTAATATTTTCATCTGAAGCAGAAGGGTCCTGAGTGGAAGAACACATGGTGAACTCCGCCCGCAAATCCTGTGCCCTAAATTTTTGTATTTTTAATATATGTATCTCAATTCGTTTACCATATTTTAACAGGATATTGTAAAGTACAAATGAATAAATAAATAAATAATACAAATACAGTCGGTACATTTGAGCAATCGATAGATCGGGTGACAAGTACTTTTTCTGAGTGTGGGATCGTGAATAGTGACTCTGATAAGCGGGAAATAGTTTTATGTGTTCTCTTATTAGGAGTTTATCCTTTTCTGGGATTTTAGGTTGGTTTCCATGTTTTTCTCGTTTATCCTCAGAACATATTTTGCTATTTATAAACATAATCTGACACACTTCCATTCTTTTGTCGTTGATATTTGTCAAAAAATATTTTCTAGAAAAGTTTCGTCTACTTTTCTTGCCGTCATTATGTCTTAATCGCTAAACATGTTTTCCTCTTCTTCTATGGAATTTGCCACAAACTGGTTTTGTCCAGAGCTAGACAATTTATAAAAATTTGTAAAGAGAATTTGTCGCTCGTCAAGGGTGAATTTCTCGAAACACTTTTTTGCTTTCATTTCGTTGGCAGGTAACGTTTTCTTTTCCGACACTGACGAATATTCTCTGCTTTGAGTTTTCAACAGTTTTCTTATATTTCGAGTCCAATTAGAAGAATTCCGCTTTCGTTTCCTAGTAGAGTCATCTTTGTTTCCTTTTTTTCTTCCCCTGCGTGATATCCAAGACGACATCTTCAAACTGTTCTTCTTGGTTGATTTCAGTGTCCTCGTCACTGTCCGACGATACATATTCATCACCACTATCGTCTTTAAACGGTTCTGAATCGCTTGAATCTGCACTTTCTATTATTTCTTCTTCAAGGATCTCTTCCAATTCCTTCGTTTCTGGAACTGGTGTTGTGCTGGACCGTGTGCTTAAATTGTCATCATCACTAACTGACGCTGATTCTACTAGATACCAATACAATGTACATGTCATGTGGACAGCCCGAACTTTTATGAAAATGCATATTTTCAACTATTCAGAGCCTCCTTCAACGATATGCAGCTATTTTCAATATTTATTGTGCATATAAGTCCGGGCTCTAGTTATTACAAAGAATCATCATAACCTCAAATCGGCAATATTAAATGAATAGTTCTATATACAAATATAATGCAGTACTGAATCACTTACTATTGTCAGCTCCATACATCTGTAAAATCTGCCTTGTCCTTGAATTATAAGTATTCATTTTCTTTGTTTCATAAACACTTTAAAACTAGAATTGCGATGCAGCTGCAACCATGTAACGTTTATGATGGCTACTGCTGCTATAAAGGTTAAAGTTAAAAAGGCCAATGTTGACATTGACCCATTTACGTTATATAAAATAATATCAATAGTTACAACTAAAAGGGCTAAAGTAGACACTGGCCCTTTTAGCATAAACTGATGTTGATGAATTCATAGTGACATTGGCCAAAATTAAATTTATAGATCTGCTATTGGTTGAGATTTGGCATTGGCTGTTATACCATCTTAAAGACCGTAAGAAAAGAAGTCTAATGTATTGCCTAAATCAAAACGGCAAAATATTGACATTGGCCTTTTTATCTCCAACCCACAGATATATTTATAATATTTATATATTATGGGTAATTCTATTATTGTTTATATATTGGTATTATTTAAATTGCTTACTTCATTGATTTGTATGTGTGTGTATTTATTTTAAGTTATCATTGTTAAGGCGCCAATGTGCGCGCACCTTATTCACCCCGAATGGTGGTGGTAAGAAAGAGGGGCGCGCGCCCCTACCGACCGTCAGATTAAATTAAAACGTAGTACAATTAAGATACATATATGGAAATGTACATTGTTTGTAACGACATTAAACAGTTTTTCCACGATACTGAAAATTATTCCGGACCTCAGTCGTCAACATCCCGACTACAAGATTATACATGGTCCTTCGAACCAGAATTCAGTTCGTAAAAATTGTTTGTTCAACTTCGTAAAGAGGGATTCCCATTTTGGACGTCACCATTTCGTAAAAGGTCGTTTTGGATTGGTCATCGTGGAACCCTTGGAGCCATTAAGCGAGCTTCACGAACATCAAGTTTAATAAGTTCAGAAATCCTTTCTTAATCCATCTTTAATTCCTTAATTTCGACTTGGTTCAATCTGTATTAATAAAGGGTTTTCCAATAAGAGGTTTCATTTTGAATAACTATCTATCTAGACACAAATGTCAAAATATGACAGCTGCAAAAGTGACGCAGCTGTCATATTTTGACATTTGACAAGTAAAAACTACGCCATCAGTGAAAATGCAACGATACAAGCTTCAACGCATTGAAATTATTAAAATTCACTACAGAAATGGTGAACATTTTGCAGTCACAGTTCGCCAAACTTAAGCACTTTTGGGTCGTCGTGAAGCACCTTCTCGGCCAGCAATAGTAAAACTGGTTAAAAAAATTGAGCTGTTGGGACAACTAAATGAAGTGAAGAATCGAAACTGTGTGCATCGCTTAAGAACAATTGAGAATATGGCTGCTGTAGCTAATGGTGTTAACGAAAATCTAGGTTTGTCGATTCCTCGTCGATCTTTGGAATTAGACATTCCAAAAACGACATTACACCTTATTTTGCATAAAGACTTAGGTTTGAAGGCTTTTAAAGTTCAGTTTACACAAGAACTCAAGCCGGTCGATCACCAGTAACGACGTATCTTTGCTGATTGGGTCCTTGAAATGCATCAAAATGATCCGGATTTTCACCGAAAAATCATCCTCAGTGATGAGGCACATTTTTACCTCGGAGGCTACGCGAATAAGCAGAATTGCCGCATTTGGGGCTAGGAATATCCAAGAATTCTTATTGAAAAGCCTCTCCATCCTCAACGTGCCACTGTTTGGTGCGGTTTTTGGACTAGCGGTGTGATTGGACCTTACTTATTTGAAAATGAGGCTGGTGCCACTGAATGAATTGCGCTATCGAGCTATGATTAATGATTTTTTATGGCCGCAATTGGAAGATATTGATGTGGACGACCTTTATTTCGTGGCCACACAGGCCACGAAACAATCGCAATTTTGCAAGAAAAGTTTCCTGGCCGTGTTATTTCGCAAAGAGGTGATCAAAATTGGCCCCCGAGATCTTGTGACCTTTAGAGTTTTTTCTCTGGGGCCACGTGAAAGATAAGGTCAATGCCAATGCTCCACAATCGATTCAAGACCTTAAAGATGGAATTCGTGAAGTTATCGAGGACATACAGCCGCAAATGTGCGAATTGATCATAGAAAATTTCATGAAAATGATATGGTGCTGCAACCGTAGTCGTGGCGGCCATTTGGCTGATATCATTTTCCATAGTTAATGGCATATCTTTCTTTTTACAATTAATTCTTTTAAAATATACTCGTTTTTTTTTAATATCAAAATGAAACCTCTTATTAGAAAACCCTATATAATATTAAATATGGCTGATTTAGGGGACCTTAAGTTCAAACGTGAAACGGTACATTCAAGTTTAATTCGTTTTGAAACATATTTAAAGGGGTTAACAACGTTTCGAATTATTACGAGGGTAGATTGAAAAGTTTCCGGAATGGGCAAGAAAACGCAGTAATTAAACAGGTTTTTATTTTTATGTTTCAACATAGTACCCTTGCAGGGCGATAAATTTTCCTAGCGGTGCTCCAACTTTTTTAAGCCTTCAGAAAAATATGATTTCCTCCGAGCCAAGTCTTCATGTTCGTGAACAAAAAAAAGTCGCACGGGGCCAGGTATGAAGAGTACGGTTGATGCGGCACCAGTTCGTAGCCCAATTCAACCAATTTAGCATTGGCGATTCGGGATGAATGGGCCGGCGCGTTGTCGTGGTGGAAGAGCACTTTTTTCCGCTGCAAATGAAGCCGTTTTTCTCCTTCAATATGCCGTTGAATTGATCCAATAAATCGCTGTAGTATTGTCCCGTGATATTTCTTCCCTTCTGCAAAAAGTCGATGTGTATCACACCTTGCGAATCCCAAAAAACGGTGGCCATGACCTTTCCAGCCGATGGGATAGTCTTGGCCTTCTTCGGAGCAGATTCGCCTGCGGAAATTTACTGTTTTGACTGCTGCTTGGTTTCTGGTGTGTAGTGGTGGATCCATATTTCGTCCACGGTCACGGATCGGCGAAAAAAATCCATTGAAGGCCAAACACTCTTTCGAAGTGGACACATGATTTCGCTTGTTGTCCATAGTCAGCAAACGCGGCACCCATCGCGCCGACTGCTTCCTCATGCCCAAATGTTCGTGCACGATATTTTGCACACGTTCATACGAGATGCCCGTGGTCTCTACTATTTCGCGCAACTTCACTCGTCGATCGTCTAACACGAGATCATGGACTTTGTCTTTGAACTAATAGTCGAAAATGAAGGTGTGGATGTGCCATGAATTTTCTGCAAAATATCTCGTATCTCCGTCGCCTTTTTCCCATCTATCCAAAAATGTTTGATGACTGCACGAAATTCGTTTTTATCAATTTTCGCAAAAGTGCCTGACTTGCTTTCCAAGATATCCTAGTAAACAAAAACGGAACGACGCACATGTCTTGAAATTTTACAGCTTACCTAAAATAGGTTGGCCTTGACAACCATCATAACAATTTCACGATACGCGCGCCATCTGTTGCCCATTCCGGAAACTTTTCAATCTACCTTCGTATTAGATCAATTTGTGTCAATTCAAATACAAATTAATTCGATAGAACAGCCTAAAAATGACCCTATCGCCGAATTTGAAACTGAATTTTATGCTCTTCTAAATAAGGCAAATGATTTATTAAAAAAAAAACTTAAAAAGGTAAATGAACAAATGAATAATTCTAATGATATTCAATTAAATTCAATTGAAATTCCTAAATTTGATGGTCATTATGACAATTGGCTGGCATTTTACAGCTCATTTAAAATGTTAGTTCACGAACGCGAATCGCTTAGTGATATTCAAAAATTCGCCCATTTAATGCTTGAGCGGCGATGCCGCCGATGTTTTTGCATCCTTTGAGGTGAGCGCGGAGCATTATGAAGATGCGTGGGAATTAATTGTGGAAAATTTTGACAGTAAGCGAAAAATTGCACGACGCACAGTGTGTAATTTCGCATCGCTAGGGTCCAAAGGTGGTGGGGGAAGGCAAAAATCAAATTGATACTAGAAGAAAACTAAGTACGGCATATTATTAAGCATTCTTCAAAGCTTATAAAACTGAATTTATAGATTTTAGGTGTACCCATGTAAGTACAACGAACCCTCAAAATCAAAGATTTTTGATAGTTGTTCAGCGCGCTATAATATGGACCTTTGTTAATTATTTCTCAGTTGGCCCCCACTCAATCTATCATAACTAATAAATATAGTTTTTCCTATCCAATGACATTTTTTACATTGCTCTATCTTAACTGGAGTGGTAGTTATAATTAATTAAAAATAAGCAATTTATATTTTTAAATTTCAACTTCACATAGGCCAAAATAAATTTTAACAAAAATTAGAGGTATAGCGTTAACTTCAAAAAATCGCCCACAGTCTCCTCAATGTGTCCATGCAAGAAAATTTTTTATATCGATCCCCATTCAATAGTTATGATTTTTTTTCCTTAGGCAAGTCATGTCCGAAAAGCGAGGGAATGCGCGCGTTATGATGTTGCCGCTTAGAAATCGCTACGCGCTTGGCTGTATGTAATACAACATTTGTTTATTAAAAATTTTGAAAAATTTGAAGAATTCTCTTAACACTGATTAATTTTCTGATGTATCTTATATAACGACGTGCAAGAATAATATTTATACCGGTCCCCTTTGGAGAGTTATAATATTATTTTATGGAAAACGTTCAGAAATTATTCAAAAGTTTGAAATATTATATAACGGGTGTCCAACAATTATTGCAGTCCCGGGTGGCGTTGGAATAAAAAACGTAGGTCGATTCTTACATGTAGCAAATAAATGAACTGACATTTTTAATGCACATTTAGGTTATGTTTGATAATTAACATGTCAGTTCATTTATTTGGCACATGAAAGAATTGACCTACGTTTTGATTCTAACGCCATCCGGGACTGCAATAAATTGTTGGACACCCGTTTATATATATATATATATATATATATATATATATATATATATATAAATTTCTGTTATCACTTCTTTTAACATGCTTTCAGTTCCTTTATCTCTTCTATTATTTTTTCTTATTTCTCTTTGTTTTTTATTTTCCTCTCTTTTTCTTGCAACTTACTTAATTCTGATTTCTGGTTTTTTACTCCTAGAAATTGAAAAGGAGGCTTTTTCCTTTCTTTGGGTTACTTCTCCCACTGACCAAATTGAGATTAAAAAAATTGAGTTCTATATTTTTTATATCATGTTCTGTAAAAAAAATTAATTTATTAACAATTTAAGGCAGTTGAACCAAAATATAAATTTTAAAACGCCGGTGGTGGGCGCATACGATTGTAACCGAACTGGCGATAGCAAGAGTGCAGCATCGTTGGTCCAGGTCAGTAATTGAATGGGTGACCGGTACCATTCGCCGCCATTGGAGTAATGGCAGTTGAGTGAGATTCAGGCGATCCTTAAAAGTAAATATCAATAATTTTTAAGTGTAATAAGGTTCAAGAATAGTTTTAGGATTCCTTATTTATTAAAGCTTTGATTTTTAAATTAAATTTTCCAAAATTAATTTCTTAATAACTGTATTGTTATTTATTAACTTGTAGACATTATAAATAATTTCTCCTAAAATTTACTAATATTATTAATGATCAAAATAACCATAGAAAGAAAATATGTTTAATTTTGAAAATAATGACAGTATATATATATATATATAATTTTCAGTAAGGGTGAAATATTCGAGGAGTTCAGAATTTAACTTAAGAAAACATTATCAGTATATACGTATTTTCTCTAGATTCATATGTTCAGTGAGTATACCGTATATAAATAATACAATAATATAATTTGTTAGCGCACACACGAGTTTATCTTATATTTGCTTTGTCAATAAATTTATCTTAGATATAATTATTCTGTACCACTATGTAATTAATAATGCAACACGACAAACCGCCGACAAAGCTATAATTAATGCTTGGATATACTGTCATATCATTGCCATATGATCTGCAAAAGAGTTAGATATTAATAAGTGTGGGAATCAATAATTAATAATTTAAAAATACGAAAACTTTTCGAAAATCTACAATAATAAGTTTTATTGAGACTACAAAACAAATCACATAAGCAAATATAAGATAAACTCGTGCACGCTAACATTTTATATTATTACATTATTTACATTTTCACAAAAAAAGTTGAATTTTTACGTTCTCCGCAACTCCGTTCGACCCTCCTACGACCATCATGGGCCCACAAGCAAAATCGGGAATCGTCGTCACTAGACACAATTTGATGACATTCTTTCCCATAATTCGCTATTTCGTTGCTCGAATGGTGTAATAGGAAGGCATAAAAATGGAGGATATTAATGCAGTCCATAAGACCTTATCCGAAGATAAACAAATGACATTGACATTCTGGGTCCTACACCTCTCATCCAATCATTTGCAATTAATCGAGTTATTGTCTGTTGGGGCTGAGTCTTTAGCGATATGTAGTTTTCCGGGGACGTCCAGATCCAGAGCGACGTTGTTGGACCCCTTCCTCGGAACATTTCGACCAACATCTCAATACCGTTGTAACATTTCGGTTTACACAAAGAACTATTTCTTTTATCAAAAGTCCGGCCTCTCTCATACCTATAATAGGGTCACGTTCAAGATCAGTTAATTGAAAAAAATCATGTTGATGTACTTTTGGTATTGTTCTCATGTTTAGAGGGAAATCGTAAATAAACAATTAAAAAAAAAATGACAATTTATGTAATATTCTTGTGTTGGGGTATGGAGTAGATTCTCAATGAGTAAAATACCACTGCACATAAAACCTTTTATTTACCAACTGACATTAGAAACTATAACAACATGTTGATTTTGATGTTATATGTGGCATATTATATTATTTTATTACACACTGATTGGTCTATTTTTTCAATTTTATTATTACTAAGTGCAAAAGAAAAAACCAAAAAAATTAACAAAATACTGGCTAGATTTTATTGAAATTTTAATCACATTCAACACTCTTAATCTAAATGTTATCAAAATCTCTTCCTGATAATTTTGTTTGACAAGTTCTTGATATAATTTATATTGGTCAATTTTTTCTTTTATTATTTTCTTTCATATAAAAATATTGCAATAATTGTTTTGTGTGTGTCTTATTTAAAATATTGTAGATACGTGCATCAGTTAAACCATTATTAAGGATTCAAAGTTTAATTAATACTCTAATGTATTTAATATAAATTAAGCTGAATAAAATTATTATCTAGTTTTTTGTACATATTAGTCGCCGGGGGAATACGGCCATGCGTTACGCGACAGTCTGAGTTCTAGCCTTGTGAAGATCACGTGTTAATTATATTTAGCTGTCGGGTGAATAAGTTTTAATTAATTTTAATACATATATGTATGGTTAATTTAAGTATATAAGCTTACATACGACAAAAGAGAGGGTTGAAGCAATTGTCAAAGCTCTCCGACCTAACACAGTAACCCAAGTGAGATCTTTTATTGGATTAGTAAATAGTTACGGGAAATTTGTTGAGAATTTATCAATAATTCTCCATCCATTATTTAATTTATTAAAAAAGATGTAAAATTCATATGGAATGATGAATGCGAAAATGCATTTGTTAAGATTAAAAAATTGTTAACGGATGCATAAGTGCCGGTACATTTTAATCCAGATTTAGAAATTAAATTAACAACTGATGCGTCAAATTACGGATTAGGTGCGATATTATCCCATATTATGACAGATGATTCTGAGAAACTTTTAGCGTATGCTTCCCGAACGCTAAATCATTCTGAGCGACAATATTTTCAAACTGAAGAAGAGGGGGCGATAGTCTTATTATACAATAACATACATTAAATTGCAGTATGGTTTTTAAGTGTGGTATTTGTGATCAAGGAATCAGCCCTAATACTCTTTACATGAAATGTAACAGGAAATGCAATCAATCCATACATATTGGTTGTTCGCGCTTAAGTGATAGTGAAGTTTCGTTTATAATTAATAGCAAATGAAAGTGGTCTTGTCATAAATGCACATCTCCAGCACCGCATATGAATCCTTCCAGCAACGTCTCTAAGAACACTTCGATTACTCTTAAAGATTTAAATAGAATTATCTCAGAACAATTAAATGTGTTTAGACAAGAAATTATTAATCTTAAACAAGACATAATAGATTCTATAACCACTCGTTTTTGTGACATTGAAAATAGGTTAGCAAAGCTAGAAAACTCGACACAAAATTTCGATGTCAATGATGTTCTTGCTGAAATTGAAGAGAAACAAAAAAGAAACGCAATCTACTACTTTTTAATATTAAAGAGTCTGAATCATTGACTAGTCAACAGAAAGTCGATAAGATACTCGTGTCCCTCGGAGTTAATTCTAAACCAATCAAAGTGATCCGTCTAGGCGTAAAAATTCTAATAATGGTTGCCGACCACTTAACTTAAACTTATTTTTTCCGATGAAAACTCCGCCAAAAAAATTCTTAAAACTAACGCAATGAATAATGATTCTCGTTTTCATTTTAGAGCTGATAGAACAGTAAAACAACGTGAATATTATAACAAAGTAAGAGCTGAGTTAAATACAAGAATTAGTAATGGCGAACAGAATATTTGTATCAAATACCGAAATGACATACCGTATATAACTCGAATTATTACTACATCTATCCCCAAGACCACTTGAAGTTCAACTCCAACAGGAAACATTAGGGCCTATTATCAAAACGTCAGAGGATTAAATACGAAAACAGCAACATTTTACGACAACGTCAGTATTTGCGATTACGACCTTTTATTTATTTTAGAGACATGGTTAAATTCATCAGTGTATAACAGTGAATTATTTAGTGAGGTATATACTGTAGCCAGAACAGACCGCGATACATTTCTTTCTGATAAATCTATGGGCGGTGGAGTATGAATTGCTGTTCGCAACACCTACAAAATTGATATTATTCCTGATAACATTAAACTGCATGTACCTCTCATTGACTTGATATGTCGATGTAAGCTTAATTCTTGCTGGCTCTATTTAATTCTTATTTTTATTCCGCCAAATATACCGATTCAAGAAGTAAAACTATTTTTTGATTTGTTATTGCAGATTAATTTTAATACTAACAAAATAATCTTATTGGGAGATTTCAATAGTCCTACAATTACTAATGATCCTTGTAATTTATGTCATAAAGCGTCACATATTATTAAATTTTGTAATTTTTTGGGCTTCAGCAATTTAACAAAATAGCGAATTCACCAAGTAATACTTTAGATCTTCTGTACTATACTTTAATTGTAATGTGCAGAGAGAACTAGATGCCTTAGTTTCTGAGGACTGTTATCATCCCGCATTTACATTTACAGTTCAATGTTTATTAGATATGTCACCAGTTAATGAAAATCATTTAAATTTAACTTAAAAAAATTACCTTTTTTAAAGTTAAATTTATGTGAATTGTACGCATACTTATCCGAGATTGACTGGAGTTATCTTTCAACTTTCTCGGATATTGACTTAGCATTTGATCAATTTTATACCATCATAAATACAACCCTTTTGCAATTTATACCTAAATTTAGTTTAAAACGTAATATTAAATATCCGCCATGGTTCACCCCAGAAATATTCAAACTTTAAAAAAAAAAATGCACTTAGAAATAAACTTAAACGTAATTCTTCCATGTGCTTGTTATCAGAAGAATAAAAAAAAAACTAAGATCTGTAATTAAAAACAAAATAAAATATGCACATAAAAATTATATAAAAACAGTAGAAAATAACCTTATAACAAACCCTAAGCAATTTTGGCCATATATAAATTCAAACTAATTCATCTAGGATTCCTTCATCTTTGTCATATAATGATGTTGTCCTAGATAATCCTAATGATATCATTAATGGCTTCCGAGAGTTTTTTGAGTCGGTGCATAATCCTCCAACAACAAACAATAATATTACCTCTAATTTAAGTTTAATTCCTAATTTCGTTTTTGTACCTATATCAGATCAGCTTGTTTTCAAGCTATTAAAGAAGTTACCAAATAATTTTAAATCCGGGGATGATAATTTACCTTCATTTTTATTTTTTTATTAAAAGTTTGCGCTTGTCCTGTTGCAATATTATTCAGTTTATCAATAAAAACGAGTACCTTTCCGAAGTGTCTAAAAATTGCAGCAATTTGTCCTATACCTAAGACATCTCTGAAGTTACAGAATATTAATAATTTTCATCTTATTGCCATCCTCCCGCATATTGCTAAAATATTTGAACGTTTACTTTTTGATCAAATTTTTGATCATATTAAACTTTATATTTCTGATAAACAACATGGATTCATTCCCTACCGATCAACTGTAACTAATCTCACCTTCATTACTCATGATATTGCTGAAACCGTTGATGGTAAGGGACAACTTGATGTGATTTACACGGACCTGTCAAAAGCCTCTGATACAGTTCAGCATAATATTCTGTTATCAAAACTAAATACTTTCGGTTTTTTGTACGTCGTCCATGTCCTTAATTCAAAGTTACCTTAGTGAACGAATTGCATACGTGGTGGTTAATGGCTTCAAAGTTATCTTAGTGAACGAATTGCATACGTGGTGGTTAATGGCTTCAAATCACTCGAATACTCTCCAACCTCTGGGGTACCCCAAGGTTCAATCTTGGGACCGCTTCTCTTTAATCTATTTATTAACGATCCTTCGGAATATCTGACTTGTAAACACCTGCTTTATGGAGATGACTTATGACATGAAATATATAGCAATGTTAAAAATATCAATGATTGTGTGGTCTTACAAAGTAACCTTAATACTATATATTCATGGTGCGTAAAAAACAGACACAATCTAAATATCTAGAAATGTAAACACATGTCGTTCACTAAGGTAATTACTCCACATAAATTTAATTATACCTTTGATGGAAATATTTTAGAGTATATTACAGTATTTAAAGATTTGGGAGTTTATTTTGACAGTAATTAACCTCCAATTATCATGTTGATGCTATTGTTAAAGAATCTTGTAAATCTTTAGGTTTTATCTCTCGAAATTCCTCTCAATTCCACAATCTTGACACACTAAAATAGCTGTTTCATTCTTATGTATTATTATGTTTTAAATCATAAGGATCTTATCCAGATAGAGGTGTAGATCATAACTTACTTCTGCGCAAATTTGATTTTGAGAGTCTCGTATCTTGTCGACAAAAAATGTACATTTCCTTCCTTTACAAACTTCTGCACAATTCTATTGACTCACCTGAATTATTAAATACAATTAGGCTGCATATTCCATCTTTTTATAGTCGACGATAGGCAACGTTTAATGTGTTAGCTAATAGAATCGATATTGGTCGGAAATCACCTATCAGAATTATGTCAATATGTTTTAATAAAATATCTGAATCCTGCGATATATTTTGCGATAACTTAATTACAAGTTTAACTACTTTAGATCGATGTATTCCAGAACTATAATTATTGTAGTGGGACTATTATATTATATTACAGTTTTTCATATTTTCTTTATCATATATTTGTATTTGTTTATTGTACATTTGTCTTGTAATTAGGACTAGTTTCCTGTTGGACATTAAAGATGTTTTTATTTATTTACAGGTTTTGCACCATCAGTTTTAATGTTTCATGAAAAAGTCAAAATACGGTTTGATTTATTGCGAGAGAAAATAGATGAAAATATTAGATCCGCACATAACAACAAACATATTATTATCAGGATAGAAGAATGGTAAACATTGAAATTGGTGAAGTTGTTTTTGTCAGAGATTACAGAAATAGTGTACAAAAACCAACTTGGTCAAAATCAATTCTTATTAAAAAAAATAGTAATTGCAATTATTATATTGTAAAATTATATGAAAATCCTGTGTTGGAGTGGAAGCAGTATTTTGCTCTATCATGGTGAATGCTATGCATATGCAGGCACTGATATTAGTCGAAACACTGGCGATATCCGATATACTTTCATAAGTTAAGCGGTTAACTTTACACACTCTTTACGATATTTATCATTTATACTACTGTTTCAGTTTTGAGAAAATTGTTCTAAGGTAAGTTGTTAAACATTTTTTGTTTGTTTTTTTTGCATTAAGGCACAAGCATTGATAATTCGTAACTCGCACACACGCGTCTGAAATATACCATTTAATAACCGATAAATTTAAAAATACGAAAACATTTCGTGAATCTACAACAATGAGTCTTACTAAGACTACAAAACAAATTAATTTGAAACAACTACTTCTCTAGCTAATACTTCGACAGACATTGAATAATACAAATTAATTTGCGTGTTACAAATAGTACAACTATTAAAGCAACACTAATTTGAATGAAATTATTTCTGTTGAATAAACTAATAAGCTTAGTTTATTCAACAGAAATAATTTCATTCAAATTAGTGTTGCTTTAATAGTTGTACTATTTGTAACACGCAAATTAATTTGTATTATTCAATGTCTGTCGAAGTATTAGCAAGAGAAGTAGTTGTTTCAAATTAATTTGTTTTGTAGTCTTAGTAAGACTCATTGTTGTAGATTCACGAAATGTTTTCGTATTTTTAAATTTATTATTTAATTTTCTACAACGAACTAAAGGATTTTATTACATTTTATTTAATAACCGGTTTAATATGCAGGGTTTTTCAGGTTTTCCTAAACTCTATATTTTACTTCGAGTATAATCACGATTGGATTTTTTTATTAAATTAATCATCAGATTAAATACACAAGAACAAACAAAATCACGAAAATGCAATGTTGTCAATAATCAAATTTAAATTTTTGCTAAAAATTGCAGAAAAACCAAGCGAGATTTTTTTATTAATAGAACTTTGATTAAAACACTTGATTTGTTTCACTGATTTTTTAATTTTACTTCTACTACTTTCGACCTTAGGTCAATCTCCATGAGAATAGGATGAAACGAATAATAGAAAGCGGGGCGTTATTTAGAAATCAAAATTATCAAATATCATTGTTACGATGCCGAGCGAAGTAGACGGCAGTGATAAAAATTCTAAATTATTAACTAAATTAAGTGATTTAAATAAAAAGCCATGCGCCTGTGGAGCGGTAGCAAGATCGGGAACCGAGTGTCCAGTTTGCAAGACGTGGTACCATTCCAGCTGCGTAAAAAGGGCTAAATCGTGCTGCGATGTATGCCTAGTAACAGGTATGAAAAACGATTTGCCTAAATTTGAGTTCGATAAAGAAGCATATATGCATCTAAAAGATCTTGTTATTCAATTAAAAATGAATAATAATTTGCTAACAGAAAAAATAGAGCGTTTAAAAACAGAAAATCGAAACTTACGTTTCGA
Organism: Ontholestes murinus; assembly: GCA_963969525.1. Classification (NCBI taxonomy): domain Eukaryota; kingdom Metazoa; phylum Arthropoda; class Insecta; order Coleoptera; family Staphylinidae; genus Ontholestes; species Ontholestes murinus. The sequence goes on along the minus strand of OZ018397.1, from coordinate 27,504,116 downwards.
GGTTAAATCCATTGTAAACAAAACACAGGCGCCCTGAAATATCGCCAAATTAATTCCAAAAGTCCATGCTAATGTAGGAAACCCAACTTCTGCCCAAATTGAGAAGCCCATAATAAATTCGCCATTCAAAATTAGTCAAACTACGGAACTAAATAATATAACTCTAAATATGCCATCAGAGGTATCAGTTGTTACCGAAAAGCCAGAAAATGGTCAGCCGTTGTTAAAAAGGTTAAATCTAAGAAGAAAGAAAGTATTTTAGGCATCGGTCTACATGCGACGAGGAAATTATGGTTGTAGAAAAAAAAGGCTCATCTGCATATATATCGCCTTGACCCTAATACTGATGAGAAGTCCGTCGTTTCCTATCTAGACAAAAAAATATAACTGATGCACAATGTCAGAAACTTCAATCCCGTCATCCAGAAGAGCACAGTTCTTTCAAAATAACCGTTGCCTTTAATAAACGGGAGATTATTGGAAATCCAGATATATGGCCTAAAGGTGTAGTAATCCGACGTTTTTTATTGCATATACAAAGGAACAAGGAGAAAAACGCTGTCCAGGTCCAGGTCAGATGAGGAATTTAAATACAATTAACATACACCATCAAAACATTCAGTGTTTAAGAAATAACATATTAGAATTTAAAATGTTCTTGATGGAGAATGTTAAAAGATTTTCATTTATATGTGAGCATTGGCTCAACAACTTAGAAATTTCAAGTGTAAACATAAATAATTTTTCAGCAATTTCACATTTCTCGAGAGTACGGGGGAGTTATGATCCTCTCAGATGGATCTTATAGGTGTAGTGACCTAAACCTTTCAAGATATTGTGTTGAAAGAGACTGTGAAATTGCTGGAACATATATAACTGATATAAATTGTAACCTTATTGTTTTTTATCGTTCCCCAGTAGGTGATTTTAATTCGTTTTTAAATGTATTGTCCTTTTTAATGATTTAAACTCCACTCATACCAATATAGTTTTAACTAGTGTTTTTAACGTTATATTTAATGGAGATGATCCTAACACATGTGTATTAAAAGATTTCCTAAATACTTATGGCCTTCAGAGTACATTTTCTACGCCTACTAGAAATGCGAATTACCTAGATAATATATTTTCAAATATTACTACCTTTACATAAGTAATTAACTCTGAACTATCAGACCATCAAGGAGTAGAAATATCATTTACTTTAGAACAATTTAAATCTAAAGAAGACACTAAAATAATCAGACCAATTAGTGAAGAAGGGAAATTAATATTTTTTAATTTAATAGAAAAAGAAAATTCGGACTTTTTGAATAAAGATATAAACATAAACAAAAAAAACCGTAATTTTTAATGAAATTATATGTAAACAAACCACAGCTAAATTGGAATAACAAAAACTTAAAAGTTTGAGATCTAACTTAAAAAAAGGATGACCAAGAATTACGTAAAATAAGAGCTGATTATAAAATAAAATATAGAACAGCTACACAAAAAAGCAAAATAGAATCATTCCATAATTATATGATATCTCATAACTATTCATCAAAGCATTTCTGGAATATTCTAAAGCCAAAAGAAATTAAATCGGGTGATGAAAATTGCCACAAAACTGTGAATGATTTTAACGAGTATTTTATTAATGCACCAATTATTATTCAAGACTCATTTCCTAAATCTAACGTTAACCCTGTTGTTTTAATGTGTTGTGACGTCTCTCATATTAATGTGTCTTTGAATTTCCATCATGTGACGCTAAATGAAGTGAGAGATGCAATCGTTAATCTATAATCCAGTAAAAGTTTTGACATATACGGGATAAATGTCGAAATGATTAAATCTACTAAAAATATACTTATCCCTCCACTATGCAAACTAATAAATTTATGCATTACAAATAAAAAATTTCCAGATGCACTAAAAATTGCAAAAGTGGTTCCTATTTTTAAGAAGGGTGACCCAAATGATCCATCCAATTACAGACCTATTAGTTTACTCCCAATTTTGTTAAAAGTATTTGAAAAACTATTAAAAAACCAATTAATAGAATACCTTGAAAGTAATAAAATCTTAAATGATAGACAATTTGTATTTAGGCATGGATTAAGTACCACACACGCAATTTTAGATTTAGTAGACTGGATACCCGATTGCTTTGAAAAGGGCGAATACGCTACATCTTCCTTTTTAGATCTCTCTAAAGCATTCGACTGTGTGTCATGAAGTTTTAATACGTAAATTATATGCTTACAATATAAATTCTGACAGCTACCAATTACTATCCTCATATCTTTCAAACCGAAAACAGGCAGTCGGTCACATAGGCGATCAATCAGAATTAAGGGTGAACAATATTGGTGTTCCTCAAGGATCTGTTCTTGGACCAATATTGTTTTTAATTTATATAAATGATCTACCTCAATACTTTAACGAAGCTAAGGTAGTCCTCTTTGCTGATGATACAACGATGAGTAATTCAAGCAAAGATCCAGTTATTGTTGATATAATACAAAATACTTCTTTAAGAGCTGCATACGAATGGTTTTTGAGTAATAGATTATTTATGAATGAACAAAAAACAAGTACCCTGCATTTTTCATTGAGACCGAATAAGGCTATTTCTGTAACTGATGCAGACCATACTACCTTTTTGGGAATAAATATAAACCGCGAACTAAAATGGTCACATCATGGCGATACTCTAGCTAACAAATTAACTAGAAATATTTTTTTACTCAGATGTGCTTCATTAATAGTGTCCGTGCAGCCTATTGTGCGTTGTGTCAATCACACCTCGTGTATGGTATAATTATCTGGGGACATTCCGCAATTCGACATTCCCTGCAGCGTAGAGCAATACGAATAGTTGGCGATGTGGGGTATAGAAGCGATTGTCAAGATCCATTTAGAAAACTGCGTTTATTAACACTTCCTTGTTTATATATAATGAAGTGTCTTAAATATATAAAATACCAAGAGGAAGATCTAAAGTCGTTTGAATCTCAATCTATTATTTTATAATAAGCTACCGGATCAATAGTGACCTTTGCAGGTCATTATTCAACACTTGATAATGACCTGCAAAGGTCGAAACTATAGTTGTGTCAAAATTGATAATATATTGTAAACTTTGTTTGTGTATATTATAGAATAAATAGTGGTATAAAATTTTTTTTTTTCATTTAACCTTTTTTTGGTATTTTAGTATTTTAAATTTCCTATTTTACATATTTTCTATTTTAGTATTTATTTTATTATTTATTTTATAATCCATTTTAACCGAAGTTTTTATTGTTTATTCCTACTTTTAATTTTAACTAGTATTTTAATATTTTAACCTTATTTGTTGCGTTTTATTTAATCTAATATTTAAGTATTTGTTTTTTTACACCGATTACTATATTTATGTTATTATATTTTATTTGACCTACGTTGTATTTTATTTACTTGGATACTAATTTAATTTTAATCAAACTTTTTTATATAAATGATGTACCACACCTACTGGGGAAATATATTTAGTTAATCAAAAAATTTTAATTTGTGAAATCCATTAATGTAGTTTAATCATATTTTCTGATGATTCACTTTAATCTGACCTGTGTAAAACTAGGTATTCCTAACACCAATAAAATTATTATTAAAGAAAAATAAGGCAAGGGAGGAAATACAGAATAAAAATACTGGAGCACTACTCAAATACATCTCCCGTGAATCAACTTCTAGTTCATTTAATTTTCGCGTCAACCACTCGCGAAGAAGCAGCCCTGGAAGGCGAAAAAACTTCTTCCACTCTTGTTGAAGAGCAAAGACCTGCCCCATATACAGGCGAAGAAGTAGAAAGTTCAAGTTCTGATGAAGAGTTTGCTACTCAAATTAGTCCGTTCATTTCTATGATTGATGTTGAGTTGGATTATGGCCGAACAAGATTGAAAATACAAGAGTATTCCTGGTACGTCAAGGTCCGTTTTTAATTCAAAATTTAGACGCAGATTTCAGTGAAGGAGTAAAACGTTCTGGTAATACAATCAAAGCCAACTGTGAAACAAGAAAGCTTAATCGCGACTGTTTTTTTTTCTTCAAATTTTGCCTAATGGTGAAAAGCTATTAAGATCGTGGATGGTGTATTCACCATCGAAGAAAAGTAAATATTGTTTTTGCTGCAAACTGTGTGATGTTCATTGTCAATCAAGTTTTAACACGGAACATGGTTTTAACAAATGGTGGAAACTTAATCCCAAAATAAGTCCACACGAGTTGAGCCCGATAATTTTCCCAATGGAAGGAATTAGAAATAAGACTTGGACATGGCGCAACTTTTGATAAACTACAACAACAGAATACTGATAAGTAGAGAGCGGATTTCTAGCATTATGCTTATCCATAATATTAATAACATCGAAAAAATTTCTAAATATCTATATGAATCTTGAAAAATATGATTACTTAGATTACTTAGCGTTAAGTTTTTTTTTGCTTTTTTTTTATTTTGACTTTTTGTGCTTATTTTTATGCTTTTTTTAGATTCTGATGCTTATTTAGAACATTTTCTTAAACATTTAATAAAAACTTCACGCTGATATTAAATTAATATGCTAATATAGAGAATTTTCGTAAAAATCTGTATCCCATTATTTATAGATTATATCTGTATTACATATTTTCTTCGTGTCTTTTGACAACATAATGGTTTAAAATCTTATGATACAATGATATGATACAATAATTATAATGAATTTTATTATTACTAAATATTAGTATAAATTATCAATTTACAATGGAATCTTTTATAAATAAGTAGATATAATAGACCTTCTCATTATTCAGATAATACAGACGAACGCTTCATAGGAATCACACCTATGATATTCCGGATGTAAACGTCGTTAAACTGGGCCCAACCAGGGGCCCCAGAAAGTATTAAATGTAAACAAATTTAAGTGATAGCTAATAATCAGGTGTTCTACAACCTTATCAATTTTCTACTCTCGGCAAAAATACGGATGGGACGACTGGCGCATATTTATCGTTTTCGTTAATTTTCTTATTCAAACTCGCATTCGTAAACAGTACTATTGAATTGACATTCCAAAAACTTTGCTTATTTATCAAAAATTACTATATGCGTGAATCGTATTAACCTGGGAATCACAGATAAATTATATTATATAATTCACATGTATATTTAACCCATAATGCAAAAGGTGAAAACCACAATACAAGAATTAATTAGAAACTATACAGAATTAACAAGTGAAAATAATACATTATTTTGTAAGGCATGTTTAAAAATAGTAAGTTTTATTTTAGTTCCCAACTGCATCCTAACTAGTCAAGACTTGTATGTAAAACATGTTATAACAACACTACACAAGAACGTTTGAAAAAGTTCAAAGCTGAACTAAAAAAAATAGCACAATTTCACAATATTTAGCATCATCTTCAACAAACGATGGACAATTTAAATTAAATTCACATTTGTGCAAAATAAAGAAAATTACAATTTAAATTAAATCCACATTTGTGCAAAATAAAGAAAATTACAAATAATGCATTTAAATCTTTCTTGGGAAAATATTGTAAAATGCGCATTCCTGAGAAAAAATTATGAATAGTCTGTTCGTTGGATCTTTCGTCGTACGTCACAAGTTATCGCTTCGAGAAACGACGCAAAAACATTCAGTCTGATAAACTAAACCAAATGAGTTAGAAAAAGAACGCACTGTAAAACTTTCGTCGTTTTTTGAAGCGATAGTTTGTGACGTACGACGAAAGATCCAACGAACAGACTATAGCTCTTGCGTACTATGAAACCATACAAATCATACATATGTGGTTTGGTGTGGATGAAACCACAGACGCTTGTTTAATTTAATAATAGGAGTTTAACATGAAGACATCCGACCAATAGTATTTTGATATATACAAAAGAATTGAAGAAAACTGATAATAAAATTATAGCAAAATTTATAAATGATGGACTGACAAGCTTATTTTTGCCGTTGACAATACCAAGTTACAAAATTTTACTAATAATGCATTTTGTACATTGTACAAGTTTAGCACATGGATAGAAACTAATTTCTGAAACTATAAGAATGAAATTTCCATTTGTAGATTTAATTAAATATGGAAAAATGGTTCTTATATTCTTATATTCTTCTGTGAGTGAAATTATTCAAGGAGTCATTACCTGATATCTCACTGCCCCATAAACCAGTGCTAACAAAATGGGGAACTTATGCTACGATGTACTATGCCAGCGGTCGCCAAACTTTTTGACCGCACGGACCAGTTAATTCATAATTTAAATCCCGCGGACCATTAATAGGATTTTTTAAGTGTTAAATATATTTATAAAAAAAATTGTGATCAAAGAACACATAAAATGTACCTAGTTAATAAAATGAAACTATTAATAGTAACCAAGTTATGAAAGCTTTATTAATAAACCATAATAAAATAAACAAAATAAACAAAAATTGTACAAACAAAACAATTAAAAGATGGTTTAAATATATCAAACTTTTAGCGTTATACATTCCTAGTGTGATGAATGTTCCTGCTTACTTGAAATAAGATTATGGATATTTGGATCCAATGTTGTTACTGCAAGACGGAGAACTACATTTATTTCAAGCCGAGATCGGTACCGTGTTTTGATGACTGTGACAGATGAAAAGGCCTTTTCACATAAATAAGTTGTGGAGAATTGAATCAGAATTTTCATCGCCTGTTCACTAAGCAAAGGGTATTCACTTTTTATGGAAAGCCAAAACTGAGGTCTTGATAAGGATGAATGAAATTTAAATTTGAGAGTTTCGTCGGACGATAGGTCGATGAGGCTTTCTTTTAGATGCATGCTTAACTTACTATCCTGAATGTAAGTAAGATTCTGCGCGACAGAGATGGAAGACCGCTCGTCCAATGGCCGCGTGTACAGTATACGACAGAAGTTTTTATAACTTGCCACGTATTGTTATGAATTGAATCATGTTTTAATGCATCTTAAAATATAACTTAACATGATGAGTAAGTATATTTCACATTTTTCTGCGGACCAGCGAAATTTTCTCGCGGACCACTAGTGGTCCGCGGACCACCACTTTGGCAACCGCTGTACTATGCGAACAATTTTGAAGAATTTAATAAGGTTATATAAAACTTTCCCGAAACGACAAACAAATCAGTTAATGACTGTCAAACAGTTCTTAAGAAACAAGAGCTTCCTTCAAAACAATTTAGTTACATAAAATCGCGTTTTAATTTTGTGAGCAACACAATCAAATCTTTATAAAAGCAGATTCAATTTAGAAAATACCTGGACGCATTGGCCTAGAAATCAAAATAATATCGAAAGAAGTATTCGGTGAAGGATTTATAATATTAAATAAATTAAACTTAATTTTGAATGGCAATTTTCAAATGGATCCAGCTATAATTTAAAATAAAGAGAAGCTTTTCCACTTTCAAAAATTCATTGAGCGTTAGAAGTAATACGTTTTACAATTAAACCCCTAGAACAACATTTAATGATCTACTGTTTTCATGAATAGGATTTAGTTATTTCGAAATGTATACAAAATTACAATTTAATTTTTAAATACTTACATAATATTATATTTTGTGTAAAGAAAGTATGTTTATTTTAGTTTTAAGCTGAATTTATATGTAACACATGTTGATAACATGTAACATATTAAGAAAATATAGTTTTCTTTAGTGCCTTTTTCGTGTTTTTATGCTTTTTTCTTGTTTTTATGCTTTTTTTCTCTAAATTTGGTGCCTTTTGAAGTGCTTTTTTTCATATTTTTTAAGCTTTTTTATCCGCTCTCTACTGATAAAGAAATAAAAAAATGGAAAGAAATTCTTACAAAAATACTTGATATGATTAGATTCTTAACAAAACAAAATTTGGCGTTTCGAGGTCATCGTGAAAACATCAATTCAATGGGAAATTGAGGAAATTTTCTAGATCTTGTTGACTTGTTGGCTAAGTACCATCCAGTATTACGTGAACATGTAGTAAAAATTAAGATGGGTAATAATTATGGTATCTCCTATTTGTCGTCGAAAATTCAGAATGAACTCATAGAGCTATTGGGAGGGGGAGTGAGAAAAATAATTATGGATCAAATAAAGCAAGCTAAATACTTTTGTATGATATTTGACAGCACTCCAGATATTTCCCACAGAGATCAAACCTGTCATATTATAAGATATGTAGTTATTGATGGCAGCGAAGTTCAAGTTGTAGAATCGTTTATTGACTTTGTAGAAACTAAAGGAAAACCTTCTGAGGAAATCACAAATATGATTTTAACAATGTTAGAAAATGACGGATTAGTTATAAAAAATTGCAGAGGACAGGCTTACGTTAATGCTGCCGTCATGGCAGGAAAGCACAGCGGTGTACAAACTCGCATTAAATTAATAAATCCCAATGCAGAATTTGCACCATGTACAAATCATTCCTTAAACCTGGCATGTTTGCACGCTGCTTCTACTGCTATCGATTCCATAACATTTTTTGGAACTATCGAGCAGTTGTTTTCACTGTTTTCTTCTTCTACTCGTCGATGGGATGTTTTATTTTCTGTCCCTGGTCAAGGTATTAAACGTAGCGTAGAAATTTGCTGGAGAGCTAGAGCAGAAGTAGTAACTAGAGTAAAATCAACATTTTTTTTTTACATTTTAAGCGCCTTGGAAAATTTGACATCTGAAGAAGAAAATAGTAAAACGAGATCAGGTGTTGTAATATTGCTCAATTCAATGCAATCTTTTAATTTTCTATGTTATCTCAATTTGTGGGAATACGTCCTTTTGGATATTAATGCCGCGCAAAAATACCTGCAAATAAAAGGGTTAATTGTTCATCAACTAAATTATTTGCAAATCCATTTGATGGAACAAAGAGATGCGCTAATAGAAATCGCTGTTATAGCAGCCAAAAGAATTTGTGAAGAGTTGGAGATAACGACTGAACGTCGAGTTAGAAAGAGGAAAATTATGAGTGGGGAAAATTCACGAGAAGGATAGCCCCACTCCTTAGAACAAGAAGTACGGACAGAAATGTTTTTATCTATGAATAGGATTATAAAGGAAATAAAAGAACGTTTTGATTACTTGCATGTCGTTACAAGAAAACATTCGTGTATAATACCAGGTAACCTACTAAGTGAAGAATTTGAATATCAAATAAATGAGTTTATTGATATTGATACTAAAAACAGTTCCGAAATGAAAGGAAAAGGATCTAGGTTTGTATGGCTGTACCTGCACTACAAGAAGAGGCAAAACGCTGGAAAGACTAATCTACTCAAATTTATTCAACACTATAGATTAGAAAATTCTGTACCCAATATTGTAATTTTGCTAAGAATTATTTTAACAATTGATATTAGCGTCGCTAGTTGCGAAAGGAGCTTCTCCAAATTAAAGTTAATAAAAAATTATCTTCGTTTCACAATGAGTGATTTGAGACTGAAAAATCTTGCAATATTGTCCATAGAACAAGAAATTATAAATTACATAAATTTTTAGAGGATTATACACGATTTTTCTACTAAGAAAGTTAGAAAAATAAATATATAAATTTGTTTACATACGCATATGTGTACAATTTGTTTGTTTATCCTGTTCATTTATAAAATAAAAAAAATACTTAATGGTGATTTTTTTTACCTGCGACTTTCTTGTGGCCTTTAAAAGATATCTTGTATTTTTATAGAAGTTCCATTTATATGTAAATTAACTTATGCGGCTTCCTTTATTACTGCCAAATTTAAATATGGCATCCAATCGTAAAAAAAATCCTCACCTATAGTTTGTCTCAATTCGAATTATTTATTTATGAACCATAAACTATTAATTAAAACTAGGTATTGTTTGACTGATTTAAAAAAAATCGTGAAACAATACCAAGTGTTTGATTCATAGTTTATAGATCAAAATGTTTCATCACGGGAGAAATTAATTTAAAATATTTATTTATGTTTACTTCAAAAGGGCGGCAATTTGGAGACCGCCCCGTGCAGCAAAAGTTATAGGTACGCCACTGAAATTACCAAAAGTGCGAATATCAAAAAATGTCAGTATGTTAAAATTGACAGATCTATTAACATTAAGCTAATTTATTGATGATAATTTTCATATCGTAAATAAAATAATAAACCTTAACGAGATTAAACCATCAGATGTTAAAATAGAATATCAAGTTACACATTTCATAACTTTCTCATTAATTATTATGATTGTAATTTTTTTATTGTATAAATTGAAAAAAATATTTAATTTGTTAAAAAAAAAATAGGTATTACATGTGGAGGAAACGCATCTTTACATAAAAACATTAGATCACCAGCGGCGAACTCATTGCGATTACGGAATATTGCCACGTTTTGCGCTTTGTCCTTTAATTGTTCCAATGCATATGTTATTATATTTTAAACTATATCGTGTAGCTTATTTTTAAATTATAAAGTACTCGAATATATAACTACTTCTTTGATATTGATATATTGAATTATACACAGGACTTTTTGGCAGCAAAGAAATATTACGAATAAATAATGGCGGGCGAAACAAGTGATATTAGTGAGCTGGTGAACCATTCCTAAAGTGTTGTAAATCAACTGTGTAAAGTGCTGGAATGCAAAAAATGTGGTAATTCCTACCACCGCAGCCGTGCTAAGAAAATCAAGGGGCTGGTGCTGTTGAAAGGAAATTGGATTTTATGCTGTGGACCGGAAGAAAATGAGGAAGAAAAGACAATATCGTTCTACTTAAACAAAAAGTAAAGCATTTAGAAAATACAAAATCAAATGTAAACATTAAGCCTCATGGTGCCATCTTTGATCAGATATGGCAAATAGCCCAAAAAGCAAATACTGAAAATAAAAATAAAGGCCTTAATATACCAAAAACTAGATCTCTATCCGTTGGTATGTATGAGGATAAAATTGTGGGCGATCTTTCCGCCGAAGTAGCAAGCGCTCGGAATGAAATCGAGCGCGCGAAAATAACAAGATCCAAAGCTTTTCCTGCAAACAATTCTAATTTAACTCAAACAACAACATCAGCAAGCAACAAATCTCAAGATGAATTAGTTCTACCAATTAGTAATCAGGAAGAAGCGCAGAAGTGGAAAACTGTAATAAAGAAGAAAAAGAAGACTACATCCTAGTGTAAAAGCAATCACCAGGAAAGCATTTTTGTACATATCCCGACTTCATCCATCGACTAAACCGGAGGAACTGAATTCATATATAAGATCTGAATTCCCAGAAGCTGCATGTGAAAGCATTGAATCAAAATATCCGCATTTAAGGTAACAAATGGCAGACACCACTACGAGAAGGCAATGGAGTCTGATATGTGGCCGTACGGAGCTTATGTCACTCGATTTTTTCACAGGGCCAAAAAACAGTACGAGAACCAGTAAATTTATATGAAATCAAACAAACAACAGTGGACATAATTATGCTTCACAACCTTCAGTCAAATAAAATTAATGAAGTAGAGATATTATTAAATGAGTATAATGTTGATTTCTTTTTATGGGTTAAACAATCGGAAGCAACAATTATCATCACATATCAATATTTAAACGAACAAGACACAACTGTTGCCCAATGAAAACAAAAATTATTAACAATTTTAAACCCAAATTGCCATGGTATACTAACAACTTAAAACAACTAAAAAGCAACCTTGAATTACAGTACCAAATACACCGTCGTACAAACAATAACTTAACTCTTCGTGCATACCAAGAAACGAAGAAAGAATATGAATTGGCAGTACAGCATGAAAAAAGAAATTATTATACAGACAGAAATAGAAGCTCAAATAATAAGTGTAAGGAACTGTGGAATATACTTAAAAATAAAAAAAAGGTGATAACGTTTCGCAAAAAGAAATTTAAAGTATATTTTAGATATTATTTGATGGACCTCAAGCTATTGTTAATATAATGAACAGTTACTTTAATACTATATGTAATACTGGTACATCTAGTACCAGTAATTATGGAATGTTCAATAATGTACCAGGATCAATTTTTCTTTATCCTGCAATCGAATCAGAAATCACAAAAATTATAAATGATATGAAATACACAACTTCAAAAGATATCGATGACTTGTCAATGTATGTCGTCAAATATACTCATTCATCTATAGTATATGCACTAACCGGAGCAATTAATCAATCTCTAGTAGATGGAATATTTCCGCCAGAATTAAAAATTGGAAAAATCACTCCAGTTTTCAAAAAGGGTGATCCTAAAGAAGTAAAGAATTACAGGCCGATTTCTATTTTGCCAGTGTTCTTGAGAATATATGGAAGAGTCTTATATAATAGAATTATAGCTTACTTAAAGCAAAATAGTGTTATTCGTAATGAACGATTTGGATTCAGAAGAGGCTTAACAACCACCCATATAATTAATAATTTTATCAGTTTTATTTTAAATAACATAGACAGTAATAAACATGTTTTCTCAGTTTTTCTTGACTTAACGAAAGCGTTTGACTGTGTCCCACATGAATTGCTTCTAACCAAACTGTCAGCCTATGGAATAAGAGGAAACTGCTATCGTCTCTTAGCATCTTACCTGTCTCAAAGAAAACACGTGACAACGGCTTTCTTCAATAATACCCGATATATATATATATATATATATATATATATATATATATATATATATATATCAACTGAAGCTACTACATTAGTCAGTGTTCCGCAGGGAAGTGTTCTAGGACCACTATTATTTGTATTATTTATCAATGATATTCCCCTCACCATCAATAAGCACATTACGATGTTTGTTGACGACACAACGATTAACATGATACACGATAATCGAATTAAATGAAGCAACAAATAAAATTCTTGTAGAATTGAATGTCTGTCTCACCTGCTGGCCAATGTTACAAAAACTCATATTATGAATTATAGAGCACCCATGGAACAAACAGATGTGCAAATGTGTGGAAAATGTATATACGAAGTCAGTCAAGTTAAATTCTTAGGTATTACCATACAAAACGACATAGACACAAGAAGTGTGCTCAAAAATTTTAAAGTTTACATATTTAATTTATGCTACCCGAAAAGTACATGAAGATGCAGCTAGGAATGTATACATGTCTTACTGCCAATCTTAAATTACCTATGGTATTATATTATGGGCATTTACAACAAATAAAAATCTTCAAAAGCTGATTATTGTACAAAAAAGATTGGTTCGGGCCATCAGTAATGTGAAACCAAATACAACATGGCGACATCTATTTAAAAGGTTAAATATAATACCTATCGTGAGCCTTTATTTATATAAAACGCTCAAATTCGTCAAGACCAATTTACATCTTTTTGAAGGTCATCAAGTTCAACATGAACACGATGTCAGAGCAAAAAATCTCAGGCTGCCGCAACATAAGCATAGTTACACTGAATTGAAAAATTCACTATGTTTTAACCACAAATAATATTATTATTTGTGGTTAAAACATAGTGAATTTTTCAATTCAGTGTAAGTATGGATTACCACGTAGTAACGGTCGCAACCATTCTCTTTATTTAAGCATAGTTACTATCACAACTCTTGCATTGTGCAATGTATGAAACTATATAATTCTTTATCAAACAGAATGAAACAATTATCGAAGGAATAGTTTATTTAAAATTTGAAACAATTAATATTGGAAAAGTGTTTCTACACAGTTGAAGAATATATAAATTTCTGTAGTGCCATGTGAACTTGCTTCATTAAATAATATTTTAATATGTTAATTTATCAGTTACTTCGTTTCAAAATATTTTATTTATGCACTAATTTTTATCTTGTACAATATATTGTTTAATTTATTACTATAAATGATTTCTTTATGTAGTGTATGAGTGTTTTTGTACTTATATTTGTATTTTATTCATACATAATTTTAATATGTATGAATAAAATACATAGTAATTAAGTTTAATTAAGTCACATTTTTATATATTTTCTATAATTAAGTTACTTCATTTATCTTTAAGTATACTAACATAACATAAGTACCACTAACTTAGGTTTAGGATACTATGTTACTTTATTTTGATTATCATGATTCCCTCGTGACTGTACACGTTTGCTTTGGAAATATATTATTATTAATATTATTATTATTATTAGTTTACGTGAAAGTAATTTTTGGGTGTTAATGTTGACGTTAAAACAAACAATTTTAAAGATTGAGTCTCTTACATTTGTGTATTATCTGTATTATTATCCTGTTAAAATTGAAGGGAACCTAACGGATAACTAGCACAAATGTCTACATTCAATTGCCAGTAGCTACTAAATTTTATTACATATATTAAAATATAATTTTCTCTCTGTTACCATATATAAACAATATACCATAAATCTACATATGGGCTTTAAAAGTCTGATCATCCCCTAAACTTGTACCACTTTTCCTATTCATTTAGTTTTTATGTATAATAATAATTTTCATATAAATAGTCTGAAAATAAAACTTAATCTAGTTAAATAGATATGAAACGCGTACAATATTTAAATAACCATTTACCTGTTTTTTTTTTATATATCATCATGTGAATTAACCCACCGGCTCTTTAATACCTTTGCAATAATAATAGATTAGGTTTTAACTTTTAACCAACCTCCACATAGAAAATGTCAGAATGGCCATTTGAAACAAAATTAAATATACAGGGTGTTCAATTTAAGTGAAGACATTGATATATCTCTAAAACTACACATCGAATAAAAAAAATATAATTAAAATTTGTTCGCCTCGGAGGGGACATCTAATGATACGAAACTCGACCCACTACCCTCAACCCCCTAGGGGGTAGGGGTGAGAAATAGAAAAGTTAAATAGGAACCCCCATTTTTTTTTGTACGGATTTGAATACTCTGGGGAAAAATAAGAAAGTTTTATCTGAAATTTTTTTCTGTATAAAATTCAAGGATGTTGTAAGTGTTTCATTTGCCAGTATATTGCCCCTGCCGTGTTAGTTGAGGTGGATAGTAAAGTTTTTGAATTAATAGACAACTTGACCACCAATTGTGATCGAACTGAGATCTGCGGAGACTTCAATATGCCGTTCTGAATTCTACTCAAAAGGAACTAATAGAAACAGAATTCTTACGGCAATACACAATATTTTGAAATATAATAACTTAACCTGTTGTTATAATATCTTAAATGTTAACTTACGATTGTTAGATTTAGTACTGACTTCACCAATCTTAAATGGAATTGTTACAAGCACTGACTGTTTGCTCTCAGATGACCCGTACCATCCAGCGCTAAATTTAACTATTTATATGAAATGTGAGTACGACTTTAAACATGCAGATTTTATGCATCTGTAAGATGATATAAGTAAATTTGATTGGTCAAATGTTCTAAAATGTAATGATATACACTAAGCTTATACTAATTTCTATAATAATATTTATTTTCTATTTGATAAACATATACCACTTAGAAAACGTGTCAAAATCAATAAAACATATCATGTTTGGTATAGTCCTCAATCTATACAACTTGTTAGAATTAAAAATCATTATAATCGTTGGATGCTTGAAGCCATAACTTTGTGATACATATTGAATCAGTAACTTTATCAAATGATAAATAAAACTTACTTTGTTAATATCACTCCGTGTGTGATATTAACAAAGTAAGTTTTATTTATCATTTGATAAAGTTCCTCATTATATTCGGTTATTTAAACGTTTTAAATTAAATTACTATAAAACAATAATTTCTAAGTTGAGACGTGAAATCCATTTATGGTTCAGAGAGATTATGAAAAATCAATTGAAACAAATATAATACAAGACCCTCGCAAGTTATTCTCTTATGCAAATGTGAAAAGGAATCAAGCGAGAATTCCGAGTTCTCTGAAACTTTCAAATAACACATATACCAGTCCACAAGATTGAGTTAATGAATTCGCCAATTTATTTAACAGTATTTACAAAACTCCCTCAATAAATCAATAAATATTCCAGTACCTGAATCCATTGTTAATTTTTGTAACTTTAATTTTCCCATTGTCACAGATAATGATGTCCTTATCTCATCACAACAAATAAAAAATAACACAACTTGTGGTCCAGATGGTATTCCAGCCTTTTTTCCTTAAACACTGCGCATTTTATCTTCTCAATCCACTTAACTATTTATTTAACCAATCAGTCTCATCAAAAGCTTTTCCGTTGGTCTGGAAAACTGCCAGAGTTACTCCAATTTTAAAAAATGGCGATAAACACCAAATAGATAACTATAGACTGGTTTCTATTCTCAAAAATTTTGCAATGATTTTTGAAACAATCTTAACATATAAACTGTATAAGCACGTTGAAAAATATGTATGCCGCAACAGCACGGATTCTTAAAAAAAGGTCGACAACAACTAATTTAATAAACTTGACAGAAATTATTACACGAAACTTTGAGGACCGAAAATAAGTCAATGTTACACATACAGATATTCGTAAAGCTTTTGACACTATCGATCAATTTATTTTATTAAAAAGAAGCTCGGAGATTTCGGTCTCCACAAGAATGCATTGGAACTAACGCGGTCTTATTTGACCGATAGATCGCAATATGTCGAATATTGTTGTTCGCAGATGATCTCAAAATTTTCAATTCAGTATTTTCTGTCGATGACGCTGTTATCTTACAAAATGACTTAAATATTATTAGTTTATGATGCAAAGAAAATAAATTAAAGTATATTATTTTTACAAGAAAGCGATCTATAGTGGAATATTGATATTCTATTGATAATGTTTACTTAAAGCGTTGTTCACAAGTTAAAGATCTAGGTGTCACCTTTGACGAAAAATTAACATTTATTCCACACGTTGATGCTATCTGCGGATAAAGTTAAAACATGTTAGGCTTTATTAAACCACATGTAAGTCGTTTAGAAATGCTAATTGTTTAAAACAATTATTCTACTCGTTTATTTCCAGTAAACTTGAGTATGTTTGCAGTGTATGGTCACTTGCATATGCAAATCATATTGACATTATAGAAAAAGTTCAGAAGAAGTTTGTTAAATTACTATATTTCAGAGAAACGGGAACTTATCTATGTTATAATTCGAATACCCAAATAAGTTATTTACAGCTCCTATCTCGTTACAATATGTCTACTCTTTTGGACCTGAGGAATAACAGTCCATATTCCTATACAAAATTATCAATAATCTTATTGACGATAGTAACTTGTTGTCATTGTTGTCACTAATTAATTAATTTTACCATCACCAGATTTAACTGCCGCAGTCATAACACTTTTACTTGAAACTATAGTTGTACTAATTATTCATTAAATTCACCAAGTAATTCTATGATGCGCTTATTTAATAATTGTACCACTGAAATAGATATTTTCAACTCATATCTCAATGCATTCATTCGTACTACACACCTCATTGTTTCGAATACTAATTAAAGTTAAGTTATGTATTTTGCTTTATTTTTATAATATGTATTATATACTAATGTTAATATAATTAATGTTAGTATGTAAGATATTCACATATTTCTTTTTAATATTTTCCTGTAATTGGATAATGTCTCTGTTGGGAATTAAATAAATAAATAAATAAAACCTCAATACACGTATATAATAAATTGTGCAGTGATATAGATGCCACAACATCAATACTAAAAGATAAAAACCTTTTACTCCATAGCCCTCGGGGAACATGAAAGAAATAGAAAACTTAACGAAACAAACTGCGGAGATGCGGAAAAGAAATTTCCTGCGGACATGTCATTTAAATATCAATATTAACTTAAACAATATTTACTTTTAAGGATACAAACATGCAGTATTCGAAATGCGCAGCATCATGATATAAACATACCATAAATACAGTTAATAATTTCTTAAGAAGGAAGAATTGACAACATGAGAATTAAAAAAGAAATTTCTAAAAATAATAATAATAGTTAAATACCTTCTATAAAATATATTTTAAAATTAAAATGAGTTAAAAACTTGAGAAAAAAATATACGAAAAACCTAATAGAAATTGTATTTCAACTTAGTTGTAAGCCCTTTTGCAAAAAAGATACTTAAATAATAAATAGAAAAAAACACGAAAATATTTTCGTAAAATCTACAACAAATGAGTCTTATTAAGACTACAAGAACAAATCACTTTTAAAACAACTACTTCTCTAGCTAATACTTCGACAGACATTGAATAATACAAAAGTAATTTGCGTGTTACAAAATAGCAAGGCTATCAAAGCAACACTAGTTTGAACGTATTTCTATCTGTAAAATGAACTAAAAATGATTGAATGTACGTTAAAATAGTTTGTGAGTGACTATACTATGGTAATTTGGAACAAGAAATGAATTTAGGTTGATGTAATTAAAAATAAATTAGCAAAAACAATTAAATAATTCAATACTCAATGTTATAACCATCTGTAGACACGTGTTTCGATATTTCAATCTCTTCTTCAACTGAAGAACACGACTTAAGTTTCGACGGTTTAATGTCATTATCAAGTGAAGCAAATTAATGAAGGAGTTCTATTTATACTAATGTGTAGAAGGTTGGGGGGTAATTATTGTCGGGCAAGTAAAAGGAAGGGGATTACGCATTTTAACGGATTATAGATTTTTGAAAAGTGGCGTGTACATTAAATCTGTTTGTTCAGCAGATTAACGTGAGGATTATTACTTTCTTTGAAAATTTCGGCAGATACGAGGAGATTAAGCTTTGCACCTTTGGTACAGTGATGTAAAATTTTTAGATTTTGGATTTTGGAAAATTCATGTTTACATTTTAAACGGAATAGTTGTTTTCTGTTTGAAAAAGTTCTACTGTTTTGATTTAATCTATACGCACTGAATTGTTCAGAAAATCTAGTTTCGAAGCTACCTCCTGTTTGACCTATATAAGTAGAGTTGCATTCGGGACACGAAATTTTATAAACACCTGATTTTTTTAAGGGGCTTGACTTTATCTTTTGCGTTAAATAATATATTTAACAATTTAAGGCTGGCTCTAAATGCAATTCGATGATTATATTTTTGAAAAATGTGAGCAATTTTCTCGGTAGTTTTACCGTGATAGGTGAGTGTGATGAATGATTATGTATTGGAGCTTGGGATTTTTGGATAGATATGGGTTCTTGATATCCACTGTTTTGTGCAATTTTTAAAATTTTCTTCAGTTCTAGGTCTTGATTTTTGAGTGGTATGCGGCTAGTATATGTGACAGAGTGTGGTTAGAATTATACGGAATAGTTGTTTTCTGTACATACTAAATTCAGTTTTGTTATCACTGTGGATCAATGTAAGATCTAAAAAGTTGATCTTATTGTGCTATTTGCTTTCAAGTGTGAATTTAATTTTTGGATGTATATTTTTAATTGAATTTAATTATTTAATTATTGATCTAATTGGCGGAAAGTACCATTGAAACATGCAATTATAACATCCACATATCTATACCAAAATGAGATGTGTTGTTTGGTGAATTATAGGTTTGTTATATTTGTTACATCAAACGATACCAGTTTTGACCCTTGCGGGGTGACTATTGACTTTAAATTTTGAGTTATTTCCAGAGAATTTTTAATTGAAAATTTAGAGACAAATTTTGTATACTTGTTATTTAATTTTATTGCTAGAATTATTTGCTATTTCGGAGCAAGTGGATTTTGATTAATTATCTGAAATTTTTCGAAAGTAGAAAAAAATACTGATATGTGTTTAAGCAGATTTCTGATTTAAGTTTGAAATGAGGCGGTTGAATCTTTTTAAGACGAACTAAACTATAAATGTATTGATGTTTTCCTTACATTGATCAGTATCCAGAATAACAATTGAATTTGATTTATCGGCTATTGTGATGGTTAGGGAGTTAAGTGAAGCTTTGGACTTGATAGATTTAATAGTATGTAAGTCTGAAGACGATTGATTTGGTTGGACTTTTATAATGTTTGAAATTTGTGCTTTGGGAATAAGCAAGCGGTTTCTCTATTTTTTCAAAGCAATTTCTGACTCTACTACCGTGGTTATTTTTTCGGATTTGTTTTTAATGTAGGGGCTGTAATTAGGGTTTTTGGATAGAAGGACTTGTTCTGCCGCGGTAACGGTAGTTTTGGATAGGTTAATGAAATTTGAAACTGTGTTTGGAGACTCGGGACGATTTTGAAATGCTGGTAAAGAATTAAATTTTTGTTTATCCACGCGAGTTGGGCTGCTTGGATGGCTGATTTTATAGTATATATAATATTTACCGAAAACCTACCAATATAAATTCAACTATTCCGTATAATTCTAACCACCCTCTGTCACATAAACTAGCCGCATACCACTCAATGATTAATCGAGGATTTTGAAATGCGCTATCCCCCAAAAATTAAGACCTAGAACTAAAGAAAATTTTAAAAATTGCACAAAACAATGGATACCTGGTTAGCCTCATTCAAAATCTAATCAATAAAAAGCGATATCAAAACTCAAGAACCCATATCTATCCAAAAATCCCAAGCTCCAATTCACAATCATTCAACACACTCACCTGTCACGGTAAAACTACCGAGAAAATTGCTCACATTTTTCAAAAACATAATCATCGAATTGCATTTAGAGCCAGCGGTAAATTGTCAAATATATTATTTAACACAAAAGATAAAATCACTCCCCTAAAAAATCAGGAATTTATAAAATTTCGTTGCCCGAATGCAACTCTACTTATATAGGTGAAACAGGTCGAAGCTTCGAAACTAAATTTTCTGAACATTTCAGGGCGTATAGGTTAAATCAAAACAGTAGCACTTTTTCAAACCATTCTTTAGAATGTAAATATGAATTTCCCAAAATCTAAAAATTTTATATCACTGTACCAAAGGTACAAAGCTTAATCTCGAATCTGTCGAAATTTTCAAAGAAAGTTTTAATCCTCACGTTAATCTGCTTAACAAGCAAACAGATTTCATGTACACGCCACTTTTCAAAAATCTATAATCCGTTAACGATGCGTAATCCCCTTCCTTTTACCTACCCGACAATAATTACCCCTTAACCCTCTACACATTAGTATAAATGGAACTCCTTCATTAATTTGCTTCACTTGATAATTACATTAAACCGTCGAAACTTAAGTCGTGTGTTTTTGTAATATATGTATATATTACGCTTAAATGTCATGGGCCCTGTAAACATTGGGTTCATGCTAACTATCATATTTTACAAATGATGATATTGGTTACTATCTTGGAGAGGCAAAATTAGAAAATGGAGATAAATACATTTGTGAAACATGTGCTCCTGCTGATGATGGTGGTATTACTACTAAACAAGGATCCATCTCAGAAATTATCAAATCAGTATTAAAGTCAGAATTGTCTGTTATGTTTAAAAGCGAACTAAAAGTGGTTTTAAATGAAATAAGAGCGGATATTCATGATTTAAAAACTAGGATCAACAACTTGGAATCAAAAAATGCCTTTAGTGTCTACGAAACATGTACAAACCGAGGCGTCAGCTCTAATTTGAATTAAACAGTTCTCGAGCTTGAAGATCGACAACGACGGTCTTCAAATGTGATGTGTTCAACCTGCCTGAAAATAGTGGTACTGCTGAAGAACGCTTAAATTCTGACAAGCAACTACTAAGGAATATCTTAGATCCGTCAGTTCCATTTGAACCAATAAAATACTTCAGAATTGTAAAACCCACTAATAAACCAAGACCAATGAAACTGATTTTTAAAGATAAAAGGTCCGCTACTGATTTGCTTCGTGTTACTAATATAATGGATACTGGCAATGTTAAATTTAAGAGTGACCTAACAGCTGCCCAAAGAGTACATCTTAAATTTCTCCAATCACAATTATCTATGAGAATTAAAAACGGTGAAGATAACATAATAATTAAATATGTTCGTGGTAATCCCCAAATTGTTACGTCGGAAAAAGAAACTAATATATTCGTCTGGTAATTCTAAATTAAATAAAGATATGTTATCTGACCTCACACTTTATTACCAGAACGTAGGAGGTCTGAGAACTAAACTGAGTGATTTTTACTGTTCCTGTTTGTGTTTTGACCTTATTGCACTCAGTGAAACATGGCTTCATCCGGACATCATGGACGCAGAATTATTTGATAAACGATACATTGTCTATCGTATGGATAGGTCATCGCTTAACAGCAATAAGACTATAGGCGGCGGTGTCCTGATTAGTGTTAGGAAGGATCTGCCATCGCGTCAATTAGAAACCAATAATTCAATTGAAATTATAGCTGTCGAAATTTCTGTAAATAAGAATTTTTTTATTATTTGCTGCTGCTACCTTCCTCCAAATTCTAATATTGATATTTATAACCAGCATGTCAAGACCATCGAGAATATCATGAGAAGCCACCCATCTAGTGAGATGATCATTATTGGAGATTTTAATTTACCTCATATAAGGTGGGTGTCCGATGAGGATTGTATTGTGCTTCTTCCGACTAATCTTACACTATCTTCAGAAATGGTACTCTCGGATGGATTGAGTACCCTAGGTCTAAATCAATTTAATGCAGTTAGCAATCAATTTAATGTGACGCTGGACTTGTGTTTTTCGAACTCTGATAATATTTCAGTTTGTGAGTGCGCGCCAATTATCAATTGTAATATTTATCATCCATCCCTTAGTCTGAATATACCTGTAGCTCATGTTAATGTTATTGATGAATGTAATAGTTTTAAATATGATTTTAACCATGCGGATTACAACAAAATTAATAATTTTCTGAGTAATTTAGATTGGTCTTTTCTTGGAATTTCATCGGATGTGAATACTATTGTATCTATCTTTTATGACGTCATATATTTTGCGATAGACATGTATGTGCCTAAGATACCGACCAAAAGTACTTCGTTCCCTTTATGGTTCTCAAAACTTACAATTCAGTTAGTCAAAGTTAAAAAAGATGCTTATAAAAGATGGAAACAGTCTCTCGAATTAAATGATTATCATGAATTTGCTAATTTAAGAACTAGATGTAAGACCGAAACTGTATTATGTTATAAGAGATATATTGACAATGTGGAATTGTCAATTCCACATAATATGAAATCTTTTTGGTCATACGTACATAATAAAAATAAAAGTTATGATATTCCGGTATCGATTGCATATGGTACCAAAATTGTATCAACTAGCCTAGACATTGCTAATTTATTCGCTGATTATTTTTCATCAGTTTACAGACCATCCACAATTTTGAATTTTTCATTTGAGCCTCATACCCTTATTAATTTAAATAATGTTCCAATTTCACTAGATGATATCTCCAGTGCACTGTTTTCAATGAATCCCAATAGCAGTGTTGGTCCGGATAATGTTCCACTAATATTTATACGTAATTGTCATGAAACTCTAACAAATCCTTTACATTTTATATTTTCGCTGTCGTTGAATACGGGCGTATTTCCTAACCTGTGGAAAGAATCGTATGTGATACCTATCCATAAGTCAAGGTCAAACGTCGAGAATTACAGGCCAATCTCAATTTTAAGCTCGATGGCAAAACTATTTGAGAAAGTTGTCTATCAGCCGTAGTTTGAAGTATTTCGCACAGTTATTGCCGATTCTCAACACGGCTTCTTTGCTAATTAACTAATTTATTCATTTACACAGATTATATACATGTAGCTCTAGAAAACAATGCTGAAATCCATGCTATTTACACGGACTTCAGCAAAGCATTTGACTCCGTTAATCATTCTTGTTAAAAAATTGCAGTGTTATGGTCTGTGTAATCCACTATTAAGTTGGTTTTCAACATATCTATCTGAGAGAAAGCAATTTGTAAAAATTAAATCCCAATTGTCCCAATCTTACATCGCAACGTCAGGTGTTCCACAAGGGTCCAACCTGGGCCCATTATTATTTATTATTTTTATAAATGATTGTTAACGGGTGGTCGCGGAAGACGTCCTCGTGACGGACTGGCAAGGAAGTAGCACCGATGGTACTTTCTGGAACCAACACGCACTGGAGGCGGCCCAGAGGTCCCTGGCGAGGCTCACCATCGATTAGCAGCCGCAGGCTTCGATTAAACAGTTTCCCGTTGGTGATACTTGCTTGGGCTTCCACGCCACGTCAACCTATTGGCACCGGCTAGCTGTGAAACAGAGTAAAAGAACAAGAGAAAGTGTGTGTAAATTAAAACATGGGGCCTGGAGAAGAAGAAAATATATTACAACAGAATAGACAGAAAATAGACATAGAAAAATATACAATATATACAAGAAAGACAAGAGGCTTGAATCGGCAAAGCCGACCAGGCTGACCGCCGCTGCTGATGGCAGACGACTGGTAAAGAGCGATGGTCGGGCCTGGTTTTATATGGTGATCTCAGGTACCGCGGCTTTGTTCTTGTCACGTAGGCACGGTCATTCTTGGAACAGGTAATTATCTTCGTTCGCCGAAAAAGGGTCCGATTTATTGTTCAACACTGGCAGCTGCACATTTTGGAAAATTATCTCGTTTGGATTATTTCAATAATGCGGAATTTATGCAAATTATTATTAGGAGCAATGGGTAGCTCGTAAAATGGATTAAAATATAATTACGCATTTGTTACCACGTTCAGGTAAACTGAACGCCGGTAACAAACGGCCCCGGAAAACGAGATAATTTTGAAAAAGACATGAAATGAAAATAATAGCTGCCAGTGGACGTCTTCGGTGTTGGTGTCGTTTTGGTGTTGATTGTTGATAGGCATAACTGCTCCCGATGACGCTGCAGACCCTTCCGTGGTTGAGATGCAGGGAGATTCGGACATCCTACATCGGATCTGGCGTCGTGGTAGGCAACACTGGCTTTGTGTGGAGATCCTCCCGAAATTAAGGTGTGAGGGGATTCGGTCGTCCCACACCGGATCTCGGCAACCTTGGATGGCTGGTGGCATCCTTGCGGGCTGCGACGTCTGGTCCGGCCGAGGATGGGCTGACATCCTGAGTGCACTGGCACGTCGCGAACCAAGACAGTTATGTTGTTCCAGTCAAGTAGGGCCTGCACATCGAACGTCGACGATGTATATGGGGCGGCTTGAGCTGGAACCTGGTGAACCAGTCCATTGTGGCGGCCACGGCATCGAGCGCGAGGCGGCTGGAGCTGGTGTGTCGTCAGTCAATCCGTCGGAGCTGCCGGTGTTGTGGTGAAGCACGAGGCGGCTGGATTGAAGCTGACGGTGGTGGTTGTAGCCAGTGTGCTGAAGGTCGAATCGGGTTGACGTCATTTTCAGTGAAACCTGGTGGACTGCCTCTTGCACTACGAATACTGGAAGGCGGCCCCGGGTGACTCGGAATCACGGTTAATTACACAACATGAAAATAGTAGCAGAAGTAGAGATTAGAGCATGAGTCTTCAGGGTGTGAGTTTTACTCGGCCACTAGTTGGGAGCCAAATGTTAACGGGTGGTCGCGGAAGACGTCCTCGTGACGGACTGGCAAGGAAGTAGCACCGATGGTACTTTCTGGAACCAACACGCACTGGAGGCGGCCCAGAGGTCCCTGGCGAGGCTCACCATCGATTAGCAGCCGCAGGCTTCGATTAAACAGTTTCCCGTTGGTGATACTTGCTTGGGCTTCCACGCCACGTCAACCTATTGGCACCGGCTAGCTGTGAAACAGAGTAAAAGAACAAGAGAAAGTGTGTGTAAATTAAAACATGGGGCCTGGAGAAGAAGAAAATATATTACAACAGAATAGACAGAAAATAGACATAGAAAAATATACAATATATACAAGAAAGACAAGAGGCTTGAATCGGCAAAGCCGACCAGGCTGACCGCCGCTGCTGATGGCAGACGACTGGTAAAGAGCGATGGTCGGGCCTGGTTTTATATGGTGATCTCAGGTACCGCGGCTTTGTTCTTGTCACGTAGGCACGGTCATTCTTGGAACAGGTAATTATCTTCGTTCGCCGAAAAAGGGTCCGATTTATTGTTCAACACTGGCAGCTGCACATTTTGGAAAATTATCTCGTTTGGATTATTTCAATAATGCGGAATTTATGCAAATTATTATTAGGAGCAATGGGTAGCTCGTAAAATGGATTAAAATATAATTACGCATTTGTTACCACGTTCAGGTAAACTGAACGCCGGTAACATGATTTGTCTCAGATACTAAAGTGCCCTCATCTCCTATTTGCCGATGACTTAAAGCTTTATTGTAAAGTGGACATTATTCGTGATTGTATTAGAATCCAGGATGACATTGAATCTATACATAACTGGTGCCTTTTAAATGATATGAAGCTAAATATTGACAAATGTTATTACATATCTTTTTCGCATTGCAAGAAACCATTAAAGTTTCAATACACCCTAAACAACTCTAACCTTAAACAAGTTAACTTAGTAAAAGACCTTGGCGTTTTTCTGGATTGTAAACTCTCATTTAGTTCTCACATTGACTATGTAGTTAATAAGGCGAATAAGGCCCTAGGATTTATAAAGCGTATGACGGCTGACTTAAATAATATACGCACATTCACTATTTTATACAACACTCTTGTACGATCTCACTTTGATTATTGTAGAACAATCTGGTCGCCTTCTTATGTAACACACATCAATCGGATCGAACAAGTCCAAAATAGATTTTTAAAGTTTATGTTACATAGGTTGAACTGCATTGGGATCCATTTATCAATTGACCAAACTATGTTGTATCTAGGATTAACTTCGTTATACCGACGCGAAATGGAAATAGATATGTGCTTTCTGTACAAAATTGTTAATAATTTTATTGATTCAACTGAACTTACTTCACTCATTAAATACCATGTAACTGCGAGGTTAGTACGTAGCCAGCTATTTCTGCACAACTACTTTTGTAGGACTACCTGTGGCTTATATTGTCCTTTGTCTAGGTTAGCACGTGTCGCGAACAATATTTGTAATGAAATAGAGTTTGTAGGTATACCGTTTAGTTTATTTAAAAGGCACCTTAAACAGATAAGGTTAAATTGAATTATTATCCATTTCTTATTTAACTTATTTATGTTAGTTACTTTCTGGTGTTTACTATCTTAATCTTTGTCTTGTATTGTATTACTCCGTATATATGTATGAAATTGTATTTACATTGTATATATGTTTTTGAATGGCATGTCCGTTGAATAAATATTATTATTATTATTATTACATATTTTTTTAGTGGTTAAAACATAGTAAGTGCATTAGTTAAGTATTTATCATGAATTACCACGTAGTAACGGTCGCCACAATCCTTATGATTACTTCACTCGTACTCCGCCTTCAAATCTTGTGATTTAAATATTAGTTATTGTAAATGTTTTGTATTACTTTTTTAGTAAGACTTGTAAAGTATATAAACTAAACAACAAAATAATTGCTTCCAAAATATGTAAAGCCATACGCCAACACTTGGTAGAATACGGTTCAATTCTCCTTTCCCAGTCTCTATCATTTATCATCAACCATCAAAAACCTTGCTGTAGCTGAAGACACTATTACCCTCATTATATTTCGCCGCCCAAATAATCCTCTCCATAAGCCATCAAATACACTCCTTTACGAATCCACAAATATTATCCCTATCAATGATTGCCTGCATTGCCTTTCCACTAAAATTGCATCCAATCCATCTAATTTTAAAATCCTTAAAAATACTGTATTTGCTGAAACCCCCATACCCTTCTGAAGCTTAAACACCCTGCAAAATACTATTAAATGAAATATTGAGTCTCTATTTAATAGTATAGTGCATCTTCACGTAACTCAACAATCATTAAACCCTACATAATGTTTTCCTCTTTTTATTTTCAACTCTTCCATATTTTTTCTCACAAGTTAAGAAGTTAATTAAATGCTTGGTGTTGTTTCACAATTTTTTATATATATTTATCCGACTAGTTTCGAAACACCAAGAGTTTAATTAACCTCTAATTGATATAAAAATGTTTCACCACGGGTTACGTGCGAATTTAATCCATTGTCTCATCTTTTATTGTTTCTCCATTCTACTCTTTTATTTTTTTGGTGTTTCCATTTTCGTGTTTCTTTTACTCCTAATAATGCCATTTCTTTTTGCCTCTATAATTATTTGTTTAATTTTTGCTTTCCATATCTAATATAATGTATACCTTTTGTTGGTTTGATAGAATTTCGTTGTGGTTTTTAAGTTCCAATTCCAATTTCTTAATTTTATTTTATTCGTTTTACAAAAATGTTTGAGTGTTGTTTTGTTGTTAATTTTTTGTGGAATATTATTTTCTTATTAAAAACACCTGTTCGTATCCTGAGAATAAATAGATAATCGAAAAAAATATAGAAATTTGGAAAGAAAACGTATTTAATGTGTAAAACTACTAATGGTCTCTTACCTAATAGCGATTCTGAAAACTTAAATTTATAGGAATGTCTTTTGTATTTTGATTGAAAACAGATATGGCATTTATTTATTACGTTTGCTAGAGTTTGCTTCATGTGCGACTAGAAGAATTTTCTCTTAATTGATCGTAAGATTCAGTTATGGCATTGTGATTTAAATCATGGCATTCAATAACAATATCTTTTTGTTGATCATCATGAACAACGTCAATGGAGTGTTGGTTGCAAATGAATAATTTAAAATGTTGCAAGTTTGTCATCAACGAAATAGATTGAATAACTTGGTTTCAAGGTTTCTTTCATAAAGGTAAAAAGATCTTGATTCATTGAATTTGTTGACATCGTAATGTTGTACTTATTGAAAGGTTACGTAAAGCTATGTTAGCCTATATCAAAAATGATTCGATTCGGAAATATATAAGTATTGTTCTGAAATTGTCTTGCCGTTAACTCGTGAGGCAATGAAAATGCATATTCACTTGTTTAATTGTCAAAGTAAAAACAACACATATTTTCAAAATACTTTATTATAGCTATAAATATGCAACAATTGCTTTGCCAAACTGCGGCTTCTTCAGGCGAAAAAATTTAAGCAATAATAAAGTGTTTTGAAAATTTAAATGTTGTTTTTATTTTAAGAATTAAATTGTCTTGCCGTTGTAACCATGAGTTCAATTTTTTTAATTTTAATTTTATAATGTCTTTATTTATTTATTTATTAAAAAACATGTACAAGAGAAATAAAATTTAAGAGTAAGCGAAATTCAGTCAAATTTTATCAAAATTACATCTTACAAGCTTATAGGTGTATAATATACACATAAACAGAAAAGCATTACCTACGTTAAAATTTAAACGGAATTAACAAATCTAAAGATCTTACTGTAGTAATAAACGAACGAATAACTTAAAATTAATTAATTTTAATGATTTCAAGTCTACCACTAGACTTGAAATCATTTTATATAATTTGTAAATGTTATATGAAAACGATCTTGTAAAATAGGTAGATTAGTGGTTGGGTGGTAGTCCTCGAAATGTTATACATTAAGGCGGTAAGTGCCGCTCGAAAAATACGCGCATTTCGCGTATCCGGTCATAGAAAATTATAAAGTAATGAATAACAATTAAGAAAACATATTTTGCATTCTGAAATACAAAGGTTAAAACTAGGTTTATAATTAGTTACATTTGTTTAATTACTGTTAAAAGACGCAAATTTTGAGGGTATAAAATAGGCAATTTTCACAAGTAATTTACTGCAATATTAAATGAATGAATGGAAGCGTATCTAGTTATAAACCTCCCTTAATGTTTTATTGATGATTTGCGCAAAATTAATCTTAATTAATTAATTTTATAGGTAAAGAAGGAAGACCGTACGAGCCGTCCTACTAGGGTCTCCCCCGTACCGTTGCCCTTCAGAACTAACTGGCGCGAGGCACTTACTGTCTTAATGTCATGCACGACTGTGTGGAATACTATTTTATTATAAAAATACGGAGGTGCACGAAAATGAGTCACTCTATGATAAAGTGTATAATAATGAATAACTTTTCTATTGGCCGTGTTCAACCAATTTAACTGGCCAGATTTACTTAAAATATATTATCACAAATAAAACACTTTTCAACGTTGTTTGTACGACAGGGACTTTATTAAGTGGCTATATTTTTGACAATTTTAACTTGTCATTTTCAAACTAGTCACGTTAAAATGAAATGTGTTGTTTTGTGAATGTTAGGTTAAAAATATTATGTTCCATATGTGTCATAAATAAATCTCCCAGTAGAGGACTTAATGTGAACTCATTGCCAGACTAGTTTGTTGAAAAAACTTATTATTAAATTGTAAACAATTTTGGTTTAAACATACTTCGGATGTCTCATTTAGTTTTGATTTTGTTATAATACCTATATCTAATCTAACTACAGTAGTAGAGCCAGAATTCATAAAGGCCCATTCAAATCAATCGTCTTCAGACTTACATATTATTAAATCTATTAAATCCAAAGCTTCACCTAATTGCCTAACCATAAATAAAATCAATTGTTATTCTCGATATTGATAGATATAAGAAGAAATCAATACATTAATTAAATCAATCGCCTTAGCAAAATCCAACTGCCAAAACAGTAATTTTGAAATGTAATGAAGCAAAATCCACTTGCTCCGAAATTGTATGGCTTAATAAAAACCTATAAACCAGATCTCCTTATCAGATCCGTAGTTTTATATGTTAATTGTTCAGCTCGAAATCTATCTGCCAATAGGTTCCAAACTAGTATTGTTTGATATAACAAATATGTTTTCAAACATACCAACAAACGAATGCCTTAAAATTATATTATAAAAAATTAAGTCCTTAACTAGAAGATTTATTTATGGCACATATAGAAGATACAATTTTTAATCTAACATTCAACAAACAACACATTTTATTTAGGTATAGATATGTGGATGACATAATTGTATATTTCAGTGGTACTTCTCGCTAATGAGATCATTTTCAGACCTTGCATTGATACACAGTAATTACAAAATTTAATTTATGTCTACCGAAAACCTACCAATATAAATTCAACTCTTCCATATAATTTTAACCATGTCATATAAATTTGCTGCATACCACTCAAGAATTCATCGATCCTTTTCAATTCCACTATCCCATCAAAATCTAATTAATAAAAAGAAATATCAAAACACAATAACCTATATTTATCCAAAAATCCCAACCCCAAATACAGAATCATTCACTACTCTCACTTATTACGTTAAAACTACAGAAAAAATTGCTCACATTTTCCGAAAACAAAATCATCGAGTTGCATATAAAGTCAGTTATAAATTGTCAAACATTTTATTTACCCCAAAAGATAAAATAAGTCCCTTAAAAATGTTAGGTGTTTATGAAATCTCGTGTCCCGAATGCAAGTCTACTGCTTATATGTATTAGGGTGACATCTTGTTTTTTAAATCGGTTCTTCTTCTGAAATTTGTTATAGTGATCCTTGAGATGTCCAGATGCCAAATATTAGGTCATTTCTTTGAAGTTAAGAGGTCGCTCAAATCAAAAGTATGAATAAAAACCTGAAAATCTGTTTTTCGGCGGATAAATATCTGTGGCATTTCCAAAACCCTATTACTAAGCGGCGGAAATGTACTGTTCCATTGAAAAACATTATTTAGAAAAGGTTTTGATTTTTAAACTCATATTATTGGCGGTATTTGAAACGCGGCGTGTATTTTTAGATGATAATTTTAGTCAAAATTTTTGTATTTCCGTAAAACTTGACGAATAACTTCGGTTGATATATTATAATAAAATATCTGTTTTAATTGTATTAGTTTATTTAGAATGTGAAATAAGTTGCAGCGTGACTAAAAGGGACCAACACTAGAAAACACAATAAACTAAATATACCTATATATTTTATTATCATCACTATCAGAATCACTATTGCAAGAATCGTCAGATTCACTACTTAAAGGATCACTCTCATATCCCTGCATCTGTTTATCAGATGTTATTGGGATATTTGAAGGCTGTAATAATTCCATAACAGCAGGATGTATGGCTGTTATTTTGTACGTTTCTTTTGACTTTAATGATGTTACGACTGGGTCTGAAGAAATTAATAAAGCATGAAGTATATCAAAATAAATAGATTCTGGATACTTTTCTAGATGGTTCTAGTCTAAATAAATGTTCTTTATGACGAGACTCCTACGCCTCATCTGACATCCATCTAATTGGCAATAAAACATGTTCGATTACTTCTGGTCCATGTAATATTAACTTATGCAGTATAACCGGCATTGGATCCAATTGTATAACGAGATGTATAAATTTACAGTTTCGTTGCAATATTTCTCTCAGACAGGTATATTTGTCTTATGCCCACATGTTAATGTACGTATTATAATATAAAATTTATCAATTAGAGATTGATTGGAACCGGTTATTGTAGAAGCTACATAACCATTTTAAAAAACCTTCTCCTTGCTTTGAAGTTTCTAATAATAATCCTGTTTCTGTCGTATCTATCTATTATTAGTCTCTTCCTAGTCGCAACATTTAGTTTATCCTCAGGTTTACGACATTGCCATTTCTGAACATCTAGCCTTTATCCAATATGCAAAACACATTCCATTAACCTTATTTGGGCATGCAAAGTGAACAAACTCCAACAAAATGTTTTTGGATCACAGTTACGTTGTCTAAAAACATTTAAATTTTTCATATCTTTCGGGGTATCTTGCCAACTATAACATTTTTGAGAAGCCCTGTTTGATGGCGATAAAATGTTATATACTTTGCTATTAATTATTGTTTCTTCGAATGTGTGGGCCACTTCAAGTCTCTAACCAATAAATTTCACCAAGGTTGGTAGAATATTTTGGATGTGTCTCCTCATATTTTTGAATTATTCTAAAACGACTTTTTCAGTCTCATTGGCAAACCTAAATCTTAATGCTGGCAACTGAATTTCTGCTAATTAATCAGTGATTAAACAATCACTGGCAGCCGGATAGAACATTTTTTTTTGATTTTGTCGTAGAATCCCTTATCTAATACCGATTTTCTAATAATGTCATATTTTCTCACGTTCATTTTGTTGTACTTATCAATGCTAATGCTTCTTCTGCAGAATACTGAGGCGTTTGTTGTACTGGGAGCATCCAAATTAATTATTGTAACGGTATTATTAAACCAATCATTTAACTATTTTAAAAACACAAGCATTATTTGAGAACAATGATGTATGTTAAATTTACTTTTAAGGTAATCCACAAGTCTATTTTCATGTGTAAAAGAAGTTGATCGTGGGTTATTATTGTCACTTTTTAACACTTCGTGTAATTTACTTCTTGTGATATTTATTAACGTACCTGTAAAAATATGAATATTTTTGAAATACGCAATTTATTGCACTCAAAATTTTATTGTATATATTCTATATTAGATAGATTATAGAAAAATATAAAATCATGGCGAAAAGGTTGTAAATTTTTTTTGGAAATCTAATGAAATCACCACTTCTAAGTATTTTCTGATTATTTATCGAACATTCTTTGCTAACATTTTATTAAAATTACATAATTTAGGAATCTTTCTTAGATTACAATATAATCTACATACCTTGATGTAAACTATCTATGGCAAACAATTGGTCACAAACAAACACTTTATATAATACGATCTTCACAATTTACGCGTAAGGAATGACTGCAAAGTGGTTTTTAAGTGACAGGTACTTAACCTCTTTTGTCGAGCGATTGACAATAAGGCCGGACATCTACAGAATATATATTTTGCTAATGGCTTATTTAGTACCCCAGCTTTAGTCGGTTATAAGTAAATATTACGTATGTTGTTTTTATGACTTTTTTCCTCCTGGATTCGCAAAATCTCTCACTATGCGCCCCATGAACCAGTGCTAGATGCTGCGATGAAAAGGTGTCCCAAAATTAAAGCAAGATTTAAATTAAATAAAAAACACAATCACAAGCCTCCGCGGCTTTGCTGGCACATACGTACTCTTTTTTAGAAATTTTCCATGACCATTCTGCATAAATTTGGCTGAATTTCATTGATGCAGCGTTTAATTCCCTCCTGTAATGAACGGGTGGTGGTGGGCTTGTTCATATACACCTTTGACTTCAAATAACCCCATAAAAAGAATTCTAGTGGTGTTAAATCACACGATCTAGGAGGCCAATTCTGATCACTGAAACGCGACAGTACACGACCAGGAAATGTCTCATACAGTAATTGAATGGTTTCAAGGGTCGTGTGGCACGTAGCGCTGTCTTGTTGAAACCACATATTGACCACATAAATATGATCCAATTTAGGCAGAAAGAACTCTCTGAGCATGTCGCGATATCGAGCACCAGTCAGTCACTACTTGACCAGCCGTTTTTTCAAAAAAGTATGGTCCAATGATGCCTCTGGCCCAAAACTCACACCAGACAGTGACAGTTTTTGCTGTTCAATAATCCATTCAATGAACTCTCTTCGCTGTGCATGGTCATTAGGTTTCAGTTGTTGTATTAACTGAATTTTGTAAGCATGAAGACACAAAAGTTTTGTGAGTAAGCGCTGTAAAATTTAAAGTTGATTGTCATTTGTCAATGAAGTTAATTTTGAATAAATATATAATTAATGTCATTTTATAGTATTTAAACGGCCATTCAATTTGTTTTTTAATTGATTCAAACCGGTTGATCAATAACAAAGTTATGGCGTTGGGCGTTTTTTATCGAACACCAGGTATATTGCGTAAAGAAAGTATGTTTATTTTAGTTTTAGGCAGTATTACACAATCAGAAAATGTAGTTTTCTTTAATGCTTATTTGCTTTTTTTAAGGCTTTTTAAATGCTCTTTTTCTCTAAATTTACTGCGCTTTTTTCACATTTTGTAAGCTTTTTTATCCGCTTTCTATTTATAACCATTAATCCGAACAGACGAAACATTACTTAAATTATGATTTCAGTTACAGCAGTTATATCAAAATTATTACTAATGAGCTTTAAAGTTGATAAAATTACAGACTAAAGAGCGAACATTAAAATGACATAATATGTAAAAGGTAAAATAAATTATGTACCTCGCCTACGAATACATGTAAAAAGAAATTAAAAAAAAAAAATTATTTAAAATGAAAAAGGTGACAGAAAAACAATTAAAATGTATAGCATGCATTTATTATTATTCTTTAATAGTGACTCAATATCAGATATGTGAATTCGAGATTTTTTAGATTCAAGCGTTTTCAATATTATTTCGACCGATTGACGTTGATTGAAATAAGCAAAAACTGGCTTAGGTCCAGTATTACCGGTGCGAAAACAATTTGTAATATTTAAATTTTCATCTATTAATAATGTATGGTTGAAAAAAAAAATAACTATCAAATCCCATAATTCGTATATTGTAAGCGTATTGCTCCAGCTAATCAATTATTTTTTTAAGTGCGGCATTTTCATTCTCTAAATAACACATTTTAATATTAAAGTTTTCATATTGTGATCGGAAATGCACACCAACCTTGCTAATAAAATTATCAAATATATTTTTTATGAATCGATGACTCTTAAAAATTTCAATTATGGCCTCTTTAATTACCACTTCAAGGTCTACAATCTTCTCTCTTGTACATGCTTATGATGTTTATATTCACAGGAAAGGAATAATGATACCTTATAGCACTGATAAACTGGTTATTAGTAATTAATTTTACTTTAATCAAATTGGTTTAACCCTGCTGTGTCCTTCAGATCTATTTGACCCAAAATAATATTTGTTTAGGTAATTGTGGAGGCCTCTACTTTATCTTATACATTATTACATACATAAATGATTGTGAATACCTTTTTTAATATCACAAACTTTATTTGCGACTATAGTTTCGCCTGGCATTTCAAACTTTACTTTTTTTTTACAAACAATTTTATAGACAATTTTTAAATGGCGTTGAACAAATGAGTATATATTAGCTCAGTTTGATCGTTTGTTAGTAGAATTTCAGGATTACGTTCAATTTTATAGATTTCAAGAGACTCGAGTAAATCCATTTTTAAGCCTTTTTTAGCGAAATGAATTATCTCAAGTACATCTGTGTCGTCAAAATTGTGATTATTATTTAGCAAATGATTAGCAAAAGTTAATTGTTCATTTTTGTTATTGTATGAACTTACATGTTCTTTTAGTATAATTTTAAAATTGCGACCTGACTGTCCAATATATACTCCTTTACAAGTGTTGCAAGTTAATTTATAAATGCCTGATTTATTTATTTTATTTATCGGAGTTTTATTATTATTATTTATAACATTAAATATTTTTTTCGGGGATTTTAGAGGAACGCTAATTTTGTGTTTACCGAGGATGATTTTAATTGCATTGCTAAGGATACTCGCATGACATTTCACACGAAATCTACTTGAGAATTGATAATACGTTTTATTTCTTCGTCATTAATATTGGCTAATTCATTAATATTTGTAATTCGGTTTCGTCTATAATATTATGGATCGCTATCGAATTCTTCTAATTTCTGCCTGGCTTTCTTCGTATTTCGTGTTTAACAACGTTATTAAATGTCAAATCGCAATTTTCATTACAGAATATTCCGGGAAATTGTTCACAAACTCCAGAAATCTCGCGCTTTACTTCTAAATTAAGATGTTTCGTTCTTATTAATTTTGAAACGTTGATTTGTTGGTTTTGGATCTTAGGGTTCGTTATTTCGTGATTTATACCTTCGTCAACGTTTAAATTTACTTGTAATGTCAAAGGAGTATGAATCCAGTTGTCAGGCAAAGAGGAGATCACCCTACAGAGACGTGTCCTATTGGAACAAGGATTTAGGTTGCCTCAAGATGCGAGCCAGAAAAAAATTTCAACAGTGTGAAGAAAATATATACTGTCGGAATATAATAAGGAGTTGAGAAAATAGAAAATGAAAACATGAAGAACGTTCTGTGAGGGAGTTACTTATATAAGCCCTGACCAAAGATAACTCCAACAGCATCGGGTTAATAAAAAAACCCTGATGTGAGTTATGCAAATTGGCACAAGTCTCAGTGTGCCCTTAAAGACGCACTTCTCGGGCTCAACATCTGTGAACTCTCAAGAAATCACTGTTTAATATACGAAAGGATGCATATCTCTAGCTACTAGACAAAGCCTAAGCAAAGTTGGTAAACTCGTTACCAAAGACAAAATTGAATGGGTAGTTGATAGCTTAAAACCGTTCAAAGCACCAGGCCCAAATGGCATTTTACCTCCACTGCTACAGCAAAGGCTAGATATAATAGCTCCCTACATGCATGCAGTTTACAAAGCTAGCTTTGTGCTAGGCAATAATCCAATGAAATGGAAAGAGACTAGGTTGATATTTAAACCCAAAGCGGGCCGAAGGCGACTGCATGAGGCCAATTCTAGCCTCACCTCATTTTCCCTAAAAGCCATAGAAAAAATTATAGACAATAATATAAAGAACAGTGCCCTGAAAGCAATTCCGCTCCATAGGCAGCAATTTGCCTATCAGCCTGGCAAATGTTTCGTGGATGCATTTAATAGCCTCACAACAGGCATGGAAACTTTGAAATACAAGGAGAGGAGAGTACATTAGGTATATTCGTAGATATTGAAGGTGGTTTAGACAACACAACTTTCAAAACCATGGAATCAAAACACTAAGATTATCGGAGATATAGAATGTAAATCAGAAACGGTAATCACAGAAAAAGAGTGCTTGCAAGGCAGGATTCTATACAATTTGCTATGGTGTGTTGTGGTGGATTGCCCCCTGACAATCTTGGTCGAAAAAGGTTATTGTAAGCGACATTACGCAGACGACATAGCAATTATCATATGGGGTAAATATGACTATATCATTCCGTCCCTAGCCCAAGGCGCCCTCAATACCATAGTAAAATGAAAAAGCTTTAGTGTAAATCCTGACAAAACTGTGGTGCAGGGTACACTAATCGTAGAAAGCTGAATATCAAGGCTTCCAAAGTAAAATGACAAGAAATTGCGTTGTCCAATCAGGTGAATTATCTAGGTTTAATACTGGATAGAAAACTTAATTGGAACGCGCATATTGAAAAAATAATCTGCAAAGCTACAGCGGCACAATGGCTATGCCGCATGCTCTTTGGCAGATCATGAGGACTGAAATTCAAAATGAAATATTGGCTGTACATTATGGTAGTTAGACCCATTATTACATATAACTCACTACTATAGTGGGTCAAGAGTAAACCAGCAACGGCACAAAAGAAGCTTTAAACCCTTCAAAAATGTCCTGTCGTGGCATTACAAGGGCTTTAAACCCCTCAAAAAATGCACTGTCTTGGCATTAAAGGGGCTATGCGTACCACCCACTCTGAAACAATGGAAGCTTTACTAGACCTACTAAAAGGTCTAATTAGTACGATGAGTCTGGACTGGAATGGTACAGAACATAGACTTGGGCACTCAAAAAATCTGACGCCGTCGGGCGTAATGCCGGCCAAATTTGATCACGCTTTGAAGTGATTATTAATAGTCGCTAAGACAGCCTGAATTGAAATAAAAACTAGAACATAACTGTAATCTAGTATGCATATGCATCAAAAACGGTCCTAAATTCAGATAATCAGTTTTTCTCGGACAAGGCCAATTAGCTGAGACAATAGCCTTGGAAAGATGTGGTCAAGTTTGAACGAAAAAGGGCTAGAAATGGGCACACATTTGTCTGATATAAGACAGACAGGCTGTTTCAAAACTACTTGGAACAGTAAACAAGCTCTAAACTAATTAGCCAATATACATTCTAACGAACATATCGATGTACTTGCCACGGGAGGAGTTGCTTCTACCATGATCGGATCAAAGCCTACATGTGGGCTATCAGAAGCACATAGAAAGGGGGTGGTCCAAGAGTGGTAAAAGGTACAAAACAGAGCGCTGGATAAACACATTAGGTTTATCTCGGCAAGCAGAGCTAATCAGCTCTTGCGCCTCACTTAAAGCGAGATAAGACTGGTCACGGTTTTCCTTACCTGACACTGCCCAGTGAAGTACCATCTTCACATGATAGTTAAAGTAGACAACATCACTTGTAGATTCTGTGCATTGGTAGAGGGAATCGATGGGGCACCTGCCATGCGTATGTGGCTAACAGTACTAACCCTACTTGTAGTAGGGTATCCAAGATTGTAGCCTGACATCTGTTTGTGTGCAGATTGTGTTTTGAATTATTAGATTGTGAAATGCATTTATTGAATTTGTATCGTTGGAGTTTATATGGACAGTGGTTAACGTGGAATATTAGAAGACTGGAATATTTTTGGCTTAAAAGCCATTTGCTAATTAAAGTGCAGTTCGAACTATATAACCTACAAATTATTCGCAATAATAACATAGTGAAATATAGATAATACGGACCTATTAGTTTAATCGTCGGGGACAGCGAAGTGGTAAACACGAGCTGCTAGTAAATCGAATGATTGGTGTTCAATACTCGAAAGTGGAGTTTTGTTTTTTGCGTCCAATTTAATTGTTAATTCTCATTAATTGATTACCAACAAGATTTCTCAAGTAACTTCAACGTTCAAATGTTGTAAAGTGCCCTTTTCAAAAATTTTGTTTATCATATGGCATGTAAAAATAAAAACAAGAAAATTAAGTATTTAGGTGGACACAAAATCATCTGCTGTGCGAAAAAATTTAAAGAATACGTCTTTAAACTCCAATATAGAATCAACAAAACAGGAAATTATCGATGAATTGAACATGGAGATTATTAATAATACTAAGCATATTGAGAAATTGTTAAATCGCGTAAATATTATTGAGAGAAGGTAATATAAGCTGAAGAATCCTTAACAAAAATGGTTGCGGATCTCGAAGAGAAATTAATGACAATAAATAACGAATTAGTCAACGCTAAGAGATCTCAAAGATAAAATCAATACCTATAAAGATCTGCTGTCAAATTCCTCAAGACTAATTTCAACACCTGATGCTGAAGTTCACTCATCAAAGGAATGCTCAGTTTATGATCGTTATAAATATCAGATTGATCAATAAATTATGAACTATCGAGAGTCTAACAATATTTTTCACAAAAGACGACCATGTTTTCATTATGCCGTTAAGGGACTTCAACTGAATAAGACCGCACTTCAGCAACATTTAGAGCAAGTGT
Organism: Ontholestes murinus; assembly: GCA_963969525.1. Classification (NCBI taxonomy): domain Eukaryota; kingdom Metazoa; phylum Arthropoda; class Insecta; order Coleoptera; family Staphylinidae; genus Ontholestes; species Ontholestes murinus. The sequence goes on along the minus strand of OZ018397.1, from coordinate 27,463,977 downwards.
GTTTAAAGACAAATGTGCATATTATCGCGAATCCATTCTGGAAAAAAGGTTCATTTTAAATAAATTTATTTCTGAAATAAATAACCAACTAAAACAGTGCGCAAATGATCTTAAAAGTGGTTAGCATGAAAATAATATACTAACAATTAATAATTTCTATAGCAGCTATAGGGACAAATATTCGATGTTGACGAGTTATGGTTAATTTAGAGTCGTCTCATTGCAGGGATTCTCGTAAATCTATACTTTCATCATCACCAAAAAAACATGATTTAACCAGCGAGACAGGAAATGTTTTCGAGTTAGTCTGTTTACATATTAATATACAGAGCCTTCGTCAGAATCTAAATGAAATTGATATCATATTAAATGATAATCAGTATAATATATCTGTTCTTTGTTTATGCGAACATTGGTTGGTGCATGAGGAATACTCTGTAATCGGATTCACAAGTTTTCATATAGCGGCTCAATTTTCAAGGAAAAGATTTCGGCATGGGGCGTATCGATTATGATCCCGAATAATATCGAGTATTTGACCCTAGATTTCTCTGATCTAATCGCAGAAAAAGATTGTGAAGATAGGAATTGCTATGAAGGATACCATCTTACTTTCTGCCTATCGATCATCGGATGATGATTTGTTATCGTCGTTTAGTTCAAACGAAAATAACAATGAATTATTTTTATAGCATAATTCAATTTTTTTTGCAACTAGTATAATCCGTGTACATGTAAATAATATTTACAATCGGCCATAAATAAGAACGCCCATCATTCCAGCCAGTTTCAAAGAATTTTAGATAATCCTCAACTAGACCTTTCTCTCAGCTATCTAAGACAATAAACACGGTAAGCGGCTTAAAACGGTCAATCCGTAAACTTGTAGCCGAACACCTGGCCCCAAAGAACGTACCAACATTTGGCGCGGATATTCCAAAAAGTGGATAACGTCACAACAATTAAACAAGGACGCACAAGGAATGTTCGCCAAACAATAGGTTGGGGAAATCCCCAGCATTTTTCGCGGTTTATAGAAAAACCGCGAATCAAATCAATGTTGTGAAGGCACAACTAAATAGCTGAGAGAAAGACCTTTAATGTGAGATAAATCACTCATCAATAATTAGTTAAGAAATGTATATATTGATATTTTTTTATTGGCTGGCTGCAATGATGGGAAATTAGGTTTTTTAACGGTTAGATTTTTCCACGGGAAAAATCTATTATAACAAATTAACATGGTAATATTTCAGCACTTATTGTTTGCAGTTTAAACTGGTTGCTTTATATTTTTTTTCGCATATATTATTTTTATTCGATATACTAATATCTGCATATATATATTGTATATAAGTGTATATTGCGGCATCTTAAGTATGTGATATATTTTAATCATGCATACATCCCCTGAATCCTGTATTAAGGTTTATTTGTGAAAATTACTCAATTTATTAATTCATGTTCCTCGAAGTGTCTCCAAGAGCGGACGGGCGAAAAATGATTAGTTCGGCCAGGAAATCGAAGGGGGGGTGCGATTTTTAAGGCAACCATATATAAGGCAAGGGTTGATAACTCGAAGGTAGTAGAAGAACGATTCTCAAACCGTTATCATCGAGTTATCACCGAGTTGCCGCAAATCTGTAAGTTGTTTTTATGTGCCATTACTTTGTTTATATTTTGTTTCACTTAATTTTTGTTCAATTGTTTTTGTTGTGTTATCTTAAACAATCTTTTCTATTTGTTATTAATTATTTTGTGTTTGTATATTTGTAAATAAATTGTTTGTTGGTAAATAACATCTGATTCCTTTAATAACAAATAACTAGTGGAATAAAACAAATACTTTATATTTTTTTATTAAGTGACTGTATTAAATTAAGAGCTAACCGGGTAATCAGGGGTATACCGAATCAGACATCAGGCCAGGACTTTTTTTGTTTAAATTTATCTTGATCGGGAGTCTTTGGCTTCAAAAAGCCTTAGTCCTTAAACTTCCCCCGTGATAGATTTTAACAAATTTCTATTTATTTTATCAAGGGTGTTGGATAGTAATAATGTTTTTAATAGCGGCTGACTTCAATGTTTGATTCAATGGCAATGACTCAAATAAATCTACGCTTGTGGACTTTGTAGAAAGCTATGGTTTAAAATTTGCAGTCCGTTATCCTACGCGTTTAAATAACTGTATTGATAACGTATGTACTAATGTCCCTGGAGACCGGCTTGTCTGACCACAGAGGAATTTTATTCTCAGTTGCCGTTGAGACATGTATGTAACCCAACGACAAAAATCACTCAACCTATTACGGAATCTGGTAACTTCTCAAATTATTAAATACTGAGTCATGGAGTTTCTTTAATGAGATTGCTGATATAAATGCATGTTTTGATACGTTTATTTCCACATTCATAAGCCACTACAATACGGCTTTTCCCAAAAAGAAAATTTCTACTAAGCAGAAAAATATTAAGCCTAAAATGGTATAGTGCTCATTTATATAATATGCGAAATACTCTTCAATTAATGACGGAAGCTTACAACCAAACAAATGATTCAGATCTACGCTTAATAAGAAACAGGTATCGACTACAATATAAGCGCGAAATTGAAATGAGTAAAATGGAAATAAATAATGCTTATATCAAAAATACAAATTGGGAAATTATAAACTCGAACAGAGCCTCGAAGGCTCTAAATAAATCAAGTGGTATTACTCCAAATCAGCATTACTCAGCCGCGTCAACTATAATTGTAAATTCCTTACCAGAATCAGACTTTAATCCAATCATTTTATAATTATATAATAATAATGGCGGAAGTTCAAATACACTCGCTAAACGATAAAGATGTATATTACAAGTGCTGTAATGATAAATTGTGCAAAAGTGTTATATGCTCAGCATGTGGAAGTTTCTATCACCGAGGTTGTATAAAAAGGTACAGCAAATTGCAGATAATTGATGAAAATCGAGTTGTTTGCTGCCAAGTTGAACCTAACCTAAATTATGAAGCGGTTCGTAAAGAAAATAGTGCCTTGAAGATTGAAATTGAACTACTGAGGAAAATTATAGCGGAGAAGGATGAAAAGGATGAACTGCAACGGGTAAATATTAAACTACTAACAGAAAAAGTAATGGTTTTAGAATCAAGACAAAAACCTTTAATGCCTACTGAACCGATTTCAAAAGTGATCACAGGTGACATCTATCAAAGAGAAGTAGAACCTAAACACCCATACAAACTCAGATCCCTGTCGTCCAACGAAACGGAAAAAGGCCTCAAAATAATTAAAAACAAACGCGAAGATACGAATACAACTAAAAATTTTACACAAGAACAAATTAGAGAACCGCAGATATCCAGAAACAATATACTTACAGATGTAGAAAATTCTGAGGAATATACCAAAAATTCTCAACGAATGTCGAGGGGTAACAGAAGAGCAATCATGGGAAATGCCACAGGATCAGATTTGGAAATGGAAAGGAAAGCAATAGTTCACGTCTGCAAACTTAACCCAACAGCAACAGAACTGCAGCTAAAAAACTATTTAACAGAGAAGGGAATAAAAAAATGTAAATTGTGAGTTAATCAGCTCAAAAACTCCGACAGAATACTCGAGTTTCAAGATATCAGCTCCGATAGATCAACTGGATGCACTAAGGGATGCAAACAATTGGCCAAAGGGGGCACGAATTTCTAGGTTTTTTCAGGGATTCATGAAACAACAAATCACAACTTAATGATTACTAAATCATTAGTGAAATTAAATAAACAATCAAAAAACAAAATTACAATTTCGTTAATTCATTTAAATGTACGGTCAATTACACAAAACACATTAAAATTAGAAGATCTACTTAAAAAACAACATCAGTGCATTTTTTTGGCATTAACTGAACACTGGCAAACAGAAGAGCGTCTTAAAATGCATACAATAAAGACATTTAAACTCGCCGCATCATTCTGTAGACCGAAACATCACACTAGGGAAACTGCATACGGCGGATCGGCAATATATGTGCGGGAAAATATTAACATTATCGAAAGAACAGACATTAAAAAGTTAAGTGAATGTGATGTTTTTGAATGTTCAGCTATCGAGTGGAAAAGTGAAATTAATATAAAACATGTGTGCGTAGTAATCTACAGAGCGCCAAATAATGAAAACATTGAGACATTTTTTTTAAAACTAGATAAACTATTTGAAATATTAACAAAAGAAAAATCCATTTACTTAGTATCAGGTGATTTTAATATCGACATCGGTAGTAATTCACCAGAGTCATTGGAATTTATAAATTTGTTAGATTCATATAACGCAAAATTAACAATCAAAGAAGCAAGTAGAATAACATCTACGAAATCATCTATAATAGATAATATAATAACTAATATAGAAACGGATACGGAAACGACGGTCTTTGAAACTCACATCTCAGACCATAAAGTACAAAAATTAACTTGGCATATAAATAATAATAAAGAAAATAATATAATTAAGAAAAGAAAATATAATGATATAAATATAAAGAAATTTAAAAATTTAATTAAGGATAAGAGAATTTGGCTTAAAATGTATGAAATGAAGGATATAAATGCATGCTGGAATGATTTTATGAATATACTCAAATGGGCTTTAGATATTTCTTGTCCAAAGATAAAAATAAATACAAATAAAAAGAAATCGCAAATAAATAAAATAAACAGCTCTCCCGAAATTATTTCTTGTAGACATTTGTTAAACAATTTATATGTATTAAAACAGTTTAGCGACCAAGCGAAAGTGCAGTATAAAATAGTGAATAAAAGATACAACGACTTACTAAAACTTGAGAAAGGAATGGAAATTCAAAACAAAATTCTGCAGAGTGATAATAAAAATAAAATAATGTGGACTATGGTAAATAATTATTTGGGAAAAAAACTCGGCTTTAGAAAACAGGCAAGAGGAAATGAATCACTGTTTTATGAACCTCTTCTAATTCAATAAACACGAGCTCACATCACTACTTAATCGACATCCCAGATTGTGCCCACAAAAATAAATATACCATTTTCTTAAGGCCCACCACACCAACAGAAATATATAACATGATACATTCTTTAAAAAATAAACACAGTACAGGCTACGATGAATTTAATAGGAAGATTATAAAAATGGCAGCGGATGAGTTAGTAATTCCATTAACGTATCCATTAAAGCCTAAATATCCACGATATCCACGATAAGGAATTGTATACTATAAATGACTTTCTCACTTAGAATTTGCTGTTTTTTTTTTACTTTATTTAATAAATATTGATATATTAATAATACAAATTATGTTTATACAAATATATTGTTTTGTGACACTATTCTTTATAATGTATTAGTGGTGGAGGTATGCATTATTTTTTGAATAAAGAATATTATTATTATTATTATTATTATTATTATTATTATTTTAATGTGTGACAATCCCTCAACTAGTCAAACGTATTTTAAGTTTGTGGAAGCGTCAACTAGTGCGGTGAGTAATGCTACCTACAGTTGAAAAACAAGTAATAGTAAAGATATTTTTGGGCTACTGTATGACAGACTTCAGTGTATTCTAATAGCGATCATTGAACCACTCATAAACCGATGCATCAGACACCAACTTTTTCTAGATGCACTTAAAAGAGGAATAGTGATACCTCTTCACAAGAATGGTGAATGCTCTGATCCTAATAACTATAGAGGAGTTGCTCTATTGCCATTGTTTGGTAGAGTCCTCGAAAAACTTCTGCAGCTTCAATTGAGCGAATACTTTGAAAACTTTAAGATATTTTGCAATGCGCAATACGGGTTTCGCAAAGGGAGATCAATTATGGAAGCCATAAATAGGTTTGTAGAAATGACGGTCGATTGCTTTGAACACAAAAGTCTCTTTAAAGCTTCATTTCTAGATCTCTCAAAAGCTTTCGTTTGTGTTTGTCATACTCTTCCTCTAAGGAAATTGAATCTTTACAACCTGCATCCAGAGAGTTGCCGACTAATAGTATCAAACCTCTCGAGTCGAACACAATGCGTGTTGTCTCAGAATTCGACCTCTGATGAATTACCCATTATTAGAGAACTGCCCCAAGGATAAATTCTAGGACCATTATTATTTTTACTTTTAAATGGTTTGACAGCAATCGACTGAAATTAATTACAACCAAATTTCTGGGTATTCACATATCGACAAATTTGACTTGAAATAAAAATTGTGATGCTCTTGGAAATAAATTGTGCTCTAGTACAGGGGTTCCCAACCTGTGGTACGCGTACCGGTACCGGTACACACATGTCAAGCTACCGGTATGCGATATGTGAACAATATTTTGCGTAAAATCATGTGTTTTTTTATATTTACAATACATCGCCAAGCCCGAGCGTTTTGTCTGTTCTTTTTCAATCCGAATTCTTTCTTTTTCTATGGTGATAGATAACAAAGTGACTCACTTCACGTGTTTACAGTAAATTTGAAAAGAACAGTGGGGTATTTTTTTATATCAGTTTGTGTTTATTTATGCAATATTGCAAGTGTAGAATAGATTTGTATACATATGTATATTTAAATTTTTGGTTTATACAGTGCGTATTTTTAAGTGTGGTCATAGGGATTTACATTCTTAAATAATTACCTCTTGTTAACTTTATGTTTCAGGGGTTAGAATAGCTGCAGAACTTTGTTAACCTTTGTAAACATGTTTAATAAGTGGTATTTAAATATTTATAGGAGTTAAATTAATAATACTAATATTATATAATACATATTTAGAAAATAATCACAAAAAAATTATTAAAGAATTTCCTTAAAAAAATATTTTTAAATATTCTACTTAGGCTGCTAAACAATATTCTAACAGCTAACTGGTTATAAATATACCTACAAATATCTGAAATAGAAATTAACTTTACATTAATTATTTGCCAGTAAACAAAGTGACATTTAGGCATCTTGATACTTCCAGCTCAATTATTTATGTACATTTAAGTTAACACAAGGTATAATTTTTAACATGGCCACAGTAAAAAAAAATCACTGTATATTGATGCTCGTGTTACATGGTTACATAAATATTTGAAATTATTTAGTGACAATTTTGATACAACGCAGTCTAGTGAAGTAAGTGAAGTGTAAAATAATATAATCGACGCGACGTAATAATTTTAACGTAAGTTTTTTAATTTTATCTATCTATCTATTCTATCGGTATTTATTGTCAAAATTGGGAGAAGGGCCATACAATGAAGCGATTTTTAGAGCAGGTTGGATGTAGTTATTCCAACTCAGATAATTCTTCAGAGGGAAACAAAGATTCTCAATGAAATCTGGCACAGAAACTCTATTCCATAGTGTGTTATTTGCTATGAATGTTTATCAAACGGGTGTATGAAGCCTTCTCATTTGAAGAGACATTTATTAGCGAAACATCCCAATTTAAAAGATAAACCAGTTGATTTTTTTAAAAGAAAACATTCAGAATTGTCCACTCAAAAAGCAGCTGTGTTCTCTTTTAGTAACATAAACACTAATTGTGTTCAGGCATCATATTTAGCAAGTTTGCGTATAGCCAAGTGTGGGAAAGCACACACAATTGGAGAAACATTGTTGCTACCTGCAACTAAGGATATCGTCAAATCTGTGCTTGGAGATAAGGCAGCTAAGGAAATTGACAAATTTTCCCTGTCCAACAATACTGTTAAATAGCGAATAGAAGATATGGCATTACAGATTGAAAGCATTTTAATCAAGAGAATAAAAGAAAGTCAATTTTATTCTCTGCAACTAGATGAAAGTAATGACGTCTCCAAACTGACACAATTACTTGTGTATGTTCGATTTGAATAATGAAATACAAGAATAAATATTATTCTGCAAACCGTTATCTGCGAGAACAACTTCGAATGAAATATTCAAAATAATTTATGATTATTTAATATAAATAATATATATAAAATAATATAAGTTGGGTCAAATGTGTTTGATGATTGGAAATTTATCCGGCGTAGTGACTAGAATTAAAGAAGTAGCACCGAAATGCAAATCTACGCATTGTATTATTCCTCGTGAAGCCTTTTCCACAAAAAATATGCCTGTAAATTTAAAAAATGTTCTCAAGGAGGCCATAAAAACAGTTAATTTTACAAAATCTCAAACTGAGGTACGATGGCTCACACGAGGAAAAGTCCTCAGTCGACTTTTTGAGTTACGCTCCGAGGTGTCTATTTTTCTTAAGGATTCTGGAGATTTCAAAAAAGATGATTTTGCCGATGAGAAATGGTTAGTCAGACTAGCGTACCTATCCGATATATTTTCTCGACTAAATGATTTAAATTTGAGTTTACAAGGAACTAATAATTATTTCTTTGACTTCAGTGATAAAATATTAGCATTTAAAAGAAAACTGCAGTTAATGATACAGCAATCAGAGAAAGGAAATAGTAGTATGTTTTTTTCTCTCTGCAATTTTGCTGAAGAAAACAATTTATCAGTATCAAACTGTGTGATAAACGACATTAAGCAACATCTAATATCGATGTCAGATTGGTTTGAAAAATATTTTACAGAAGATTTTATTTCCCAAAATTTTAATCGTAATCCCCTTGTATTCATTGCGGAAGTTCCGGTTGACGTAATTGTTAAAGAATCCTTCATAGAGCTCATAAGTGACGGTGGTTGGAAATTAAAGTTTGAGAGCACAAGCTTATTTTCATTTTGGCTTTCTGTTCGGCCAGAATATCCAGAACTTTCATGCCAAGCTCTGAAATTTTTAATGCTATTCGGGTTTTCAACTATGGCAGCAATGAAAAACAAATATAAATCGTTGCTCAATAGCCTGATCTTCGCCTGAATCTGACAAAAATTGGTCTCGATATTTCTACGCTGGTAAAATGTAAATAGGCGCAACCTTCAAATTAATTGCAATAATTATTATAATATCTTTACACATTACATACATTTATATTTAATATATTAAAAGTATTTACGAATTTAATTGGTTTTATTGCAATTGGATACCACAATGCTAATGTAATGTCGTTTCTTTTGTGCCCGCCTCGAAACAGATTTTAACTAAATTTAATTTTTCAAAGAAAAGAAAAATAAATGTTATCGTTTAATTTTCAATTTACAAAGACTGAACTAAAGATAAATACATCTATATATAATTTTGTTATTTATTTCGTTGAAATCTTTTTAAGGGTAGGCCCAGAAAATTACTTCAGCATAGTGTATATATAGAGTTGCATTCTGTTTTTCCAAAGTTTTTGCCGAAAAGTGGATCTTCAATAAATTGAGCGTTAGGGATAATTTTTTTTTGTTCGGCAAAGTTATTGAGAAAAACATAAGGCCATTACTTGAATTTGCGAAATATTTACACTGGTACGCGACCATATTGTCTATTACATACCGGTACAACATATTCAAAAGGTTGGGAACCTCTGCTCTAGTATATTTGCGATACGATTCCTATGCAAGAATGTTAATAAGGAAGTTATACGCACTGCATACATTTCTTTATTTCAGTCCCATTTATTATACGGGTTAATTGAATGTCGACAAGAAATATTTGCAAACATATGATATCCATCCAAGCATTAATACTCACTGCACCAAACAAAATAGTAACATTTATCCTAACTTGGTTCGACTTACCAAATCCCGAACTGAATACTAGTGAGATACTACTACAGTTTTATAATGTACTGCCTCAACATACTAAATATTTATCCACCAACACGTTCAAGCAAAAATTTAAAAAATAATTAAGTCATAATGCATTTTACAGTTGGGACGAATATTTTAATTTTAATTTTAATAATTTTAACGGCTAGTTTATAATCAGATTTTATGTTATTTATTGGATTTTTTTGTACAATTTAGTAATGTGATAGTGGTTTTAATATTTGGACGATTATCTTAATTTTAATTATATTCAATTTTAATGAAAATTTTTAGCGGATTTTATATTATTTATTGACTTTTTATCTATTTATTTTTATATTTAATATTTAACTTTTATATTTTATCTAATATTATTTTATGTATATATTTATAACTTGTGTGTTTTGCTATCCACAACCCTTCTACGGTAATTCCAACATTATTTTAACCTTTGTATACTTGATAAGTGTAAGGCAGCAATGCTATTAACATAATAAAGATATCATTATAATTATTATTAGAAATAGTAGTAGAGATCTATCCAGGTTATGGTGCTGTAATGCAACATATAAAATCGAGCCTGCAATAAAATATTGTTCAAATAATTTTGTTGGTGGAGTAATAACTTCAATGTTTTCTAGAATAACACGAATTTTAACATATTTTTTTCCGTTAAATGGTTGTGGAGAAATGGTTTCTATATTTAGAACTTAATAAAGAAAGGGAATTACGATACCATTCAGTTCTAAAGTATTAAACACTAAAAGAATTTTCATAAAATTGTTGGGATAATTTCTCGATACCTGGCTTCGAATTTATCACAGAATTTGTAGCTCCGGAATCTTCTAAAATTGTTAAATCTAAATTTGACAAGTAAATAACTGGTAATTTGGTAATTTTTATTTCATCTGGATGGAATTTAAATCTAAGTTCCTGATATTTGAATCGAAGAGGCAGTTATACGAAAATTATCATAATTTTGATTATGTCACTCTCATGTATTTCTAATTTGAAGAGACATCAGAATTGGTTTATTAATTCTATACATGCCTGGTGCAAGCTGTGAACTAAACACTTGTTTGTTTGTGAAAAAATTGTTTTGCTGTGGCAAGGTTTATTTATGGATTCCTGAAATTGTCCAGGTTCGAAATTTTGATATTGAATAGGTTAGATATAAAAACATTGGAAGAAAAAAGCAAAATGTTGTCTGAAAAATCTTGTTGATTTTGATTTTATATTACGAAAGTTAATAATTACTACAATACATATAATTATTCCTCACATAAAAAAGTCTTAAATAAGTGATATATAAAAAGATTGTAGCTTACGCATTTGTTCAAGTAATTAAACCATAATTAATAAGCATATTAGCTTAAATCCAATTAACTAATGTTATTGTAAAAATAAAATTAACATGAAGGGTCGTTGACTAAATTAAAATCCCCAACATTACTAATTAATTTGCAGTATATCAATTAACTAACAATATTTAGTGAAATATTCAGCTTTTAGGCTCAGTTTTATTAAAACGGTTTGTAATAAAAAACAAAATTCGTTAAATAATTGGAATAATTGTTTGAGTGTTTGCTGTGAAGTGCAGGTTGTATATATTTTCTACACGGCCCATATTTATCCCTAATGCAAAT
>OZ018397.1:27188471-27452450 GCA_963969525.1 Ontholestes murinus | reverse complement strand
CTCGTCCTCTTCTTCACATGCTCTATATATGGGGGTTTCCACCAGTCCCATAGTAAACAAGTGTTTTCTTAGCTGACAGTCTACAACATTGCAAATATCACCTGTTTGCGGACGATACGATTATATACATGACATCGAATAATATACAGGAAAACACTAATGCAATTAATTCAGACAATATAAAAAACTGGTTAGAAGGTAATACACTAAAAATAAATACAAATAAAACGAAGGCTATATTAATTACTAATAAGAAAATATCTAATATAAAAGATTTTGCCATTAAATTCAATAGTACAACAATAGATTATGTAAATTCTATAAAATACTTGGGAGTAATTGTAGATAATAAACTAACATTTTCAGAACATATAGATTACACATGCAAGAAAATAGCAAAAAAATTAGGCGTATTAAAACGATGCAGTTATTATACATCGCAGCATACAAAGCAAACAATATATAACACCATAATATTACCACATTTCCATTTCTCGGGAACAATTCTATACTTAGCAAACAACAGTAATTTAAAAAGATTACAAGTTTTGCAGAACTCAGGGATGCGGACAATATTAAAATGTGATAAATACACAAGCATTAATTATATGATTGGAAGGTTAAATTGGTTGAATGTTGAGCAATTAATTAAATTTAAAGCACTTGTATTTATACACAAAATTTGTAAAGGTCTGATGCCTTCATACTATCAAAATTGCATTACTTATAATACAGATATACATTCGCACAATACACGAAGTAAAGGAAACATATATCTAGGGCACAAAAATACAAAACATGGACAAAATACATTATTCTACAGGGCATCTATAGAATATAATAAACTTCCTAAACATATTAAAGATCAAGAAAATATAAAAAAATTCAAACTTTTATTACATAATAAGCGTGTAGGAGTATGCAAGACTTGTCTTGTGATTATTTAGTTTTTTATTAAAGAGTATATATATTATATTTTATGTTATGTTGTGTTTTGTCATATATTTTTATATTTAAGATACTATATTTTTATTTTATTAGCATAAGTGTGGCATATTTTGTATTTTTTAGATTAAGTGATATATTATAAGTTAATAACATAAGACATTTCATATATATATATATATATATATATATATATATATATATATATATATATTTGTTATGAATTTTATAACTATATTTTATATAGCAACAGTGCTAAATAAAGTTTATTATTATTACAGTGATCCGTAAGGATACCTGTGATATGTCATTATTGTGTCCCTTGACCCAGCGTAGCTCAATACTGTTTGATTGTGCTGCTTGTTTAAGGGATGATGCCAACGATCTCTGCTTGCAGAGTAGTTGTGTGCTTCTCTAGGGTTATAGCTAATGAGAGGTCCATTTGTTGCGAGTAAATTCCCGCCCCGGATCCTCTTTTGGTTTTAGAACCATCGGTGTAAATTCGGAGGGTTTCCCCACTCTCTACACTCCCGGTTCCTCTTTTTATCGATACATTGTAGGGTCTATTGAAGACGTAGCAGGGTGGCAAATTGTCTGTCTTCCTTCCAAGGAAGGGTGTCTTTTTGACAGCCTCCTCTAAAAGGTGACAGTGTCTGCCAGCCCTGCCTCCTTTGTACCAGAGTCCAACTGAGTTTAGGCGCAATGCTATCGCCGTGGCCATCTCCTCTACGTATAAGTCGAGAGGTGGAAGGCAGAGCATTGCTTCCATTGCTGCAGTGGGTGTTGTTCGCATTGCTCAGGTCGTGCTGAGGTATGCTATCCTTTGCAACTGAGTAAGCTGCTTTGCTGAGGTTTTCTGTCTGGCTCTGGGCCACCAAACCAGTGCTGCATAGATTAGCATTGGTCTTACTACCGCTGTGTACAGCCAAAGTGCTATCTTGGGAGATAGCCCCCATGTCTGCCCCACAGCCCTCCGGTATTGCCAGAGGGAAACGCGTGCTTTTTTACATTTCATTTTGAGCTGTGGTTCCCAAGTCAGCTTGCCGTCCAGGATCACTCCCAGGTATTTGACTTCTGACGACAATGTCAACTGGGTGTTGAGGAGCTTAGGAAGCTTTAGCTTACCTAGTTTCCTTTTCTTTGTGAAGAGGACCATTTCAGTCTTTGATGGGTTTATGGTCAGAGACTGATCGTTACACCAGTGTTCGATTATTTTGAGGGCTTCCTGCATCAAGCTGCATAGCACCGTCTCAAATCTGCCTGTTAGCAGGATGGTTATGTCATCTGCATATCCTATGGTGTGGAAGCCATTGTCGTTAAGTCGCCGCAGTAGGCTGTCAACAACTATGTTCCACAGGAGTGGTGAGAGTACTCCACCCTGTGGGCAGCCTTTAGCAACGATCTTTCTGACAGTGGTGTTTCCTACATTTACTGTGACTGTCCTATTCTCCAGCATGCTTTTGATCCATCCACTAACTGTGGGGTTCACACCATGCGTGGAGAGAGTAGTTTTCATTTTTCTGAAGGTCGTTTTATCAAAAGCACCTTCTATGTCAATGAACACGCCCAAGGTGGACATTTTGTTGTCCAGAGATCTTTCGATTCGGTCTACAACAGTGTGCAGAGGCGACTCCGTTGATTTCCCCTGAGTGTATGCATGTTGGTTAGCGTGGATCGGATTCGTGATCAAAGCCGTCTCGCGAATTAATCTTTCGCACAATTTCTCTAACGTTTTCAGGAGAAATGACGTTAGACTAACTGGGCGGTGTGATTTGGCTAGTGTATAATCTATACGACCAGGTTTCGGTATGAAGATAACTTTTACTTCTCTCCATGCTAGAGGGATGTATCTGAACGCAATACATGCCCTGAAGATTTTGGCTAGGTGGGCTTATAATATGTCCAGCCCCCATTGGAGGAGGGCCGGGAATATACCGTCCAAGCCTGGCGCTTTAAATGGTGAGAAGCTTTTGATTGCCCAGGTTATACGTGTCCCTTCCGTGAGGTGATCTGCCACCTCCAAATCCTCCTTGGAAGGTTTGAGGGTATGGGTTCTGACCAGCCTTCATCGGAGGTGTTCGTACATCCTGGAAAATGGGTGTTGATGAGAATGTCAGCTGCTTCCGAGAGGTTAGAAGAGTAACTTCCATCCTCTCGTTTTAGGCAACCTGGTTGTCGTGAGGGATCCTTTGAGAGGATCTTTTTGAGCCTTGCAGCTGCCGAGGTGGTTTCAACCTCCTCATAAAAAGACCTCCAGGCTGCCCTTTGTTTTTGCCTTATTAGTTTTTTTGTAGTCTTGTTGGATGTTTTTATAGACCATCCAGTCCGACTGTTGTTTAGATTTCTTTGCTTTGTTAAAGGATTTTCTCGCAGCTCTTCTGAGATGGTCAACTTCTCCGCACCACCAAGGTGTGGCGTTCTCGGAGTCTTCCACCTTTCTCGCAGCGCAGGAGTCCTTATATGCTTTTATAATGGAGTGTTGAAACGTATTTACATAGGCTTCAATGTCTTCCACTGTATTAAGTAGGCCGGTAGCTTCGCAAGTTCGCAGACTCAGCGAGAGGTTGTCTATGTAGGCATTCCTGTCCGTTAGTCTCGGGTTGCGAAGGTAACGTGTTTTCTTACCTGTTGTATGTGTTAGTGTGTATTTGATCCATCTATGATCTGACATTGACACCGACGGTGATACATGCCAGTCGTGGATTTTGTTTGAGATACCGCTAGTCGCCAATGTAATGTCTATTATAGTTTGGCTCCGAGTTGTCACGGACGTGGGTTCAGAGCCTGGGTTTAGTATTTCTAAATTGTTACAAATGATGACTTAATGTATTGACTTACCTCTGTTGTTGGTGTCCACGCTGCCCCACATGATATGGTGTGCGTTAGCGTCACAGCCAATGACGAGGTGAAGTTTCTCCATCTCATAGTATAGCACGAGTTTCTCCAGCCCCTGGTTGGTGCGGGGGCGTCGTGAGGGAGGTAAACTGACGCCAGGATGGTGTCTTTGTTGCCGTCTCCTGCTGACAGCCTTACCACTGTGAAGTCACTGGTGGAAAGCTGTGGCATAAGATAGGATGTTATGTGCTTAGGTATGTAAATACATGATCTAGGCTTATTATTTGTGGAATGTGTAAATATGTTCCCATTTAACTTACCAAATCCACAAACCCTGGATTTAACAATCCATGGTTCTTGGATGACCTACAATGATGCAAATTACACTGTATCACCCTTACGGCTGTGAAGGCTCCTCTGGAATGGAGGTGGCGCACTCCTGGCTTCCGCCCGGTGTGCTTCCATCCTCCGTTTCCATCGGGACCTCCACCCGAGGTATTCCTTCTTTACCAGAAGGGGTCTTGGGGGCTTCAGCTGTCTTTGCAGCAGCCAATGCCTCCCTGGCCTTCCTTCTGCGCTTTAGCTCGGCTCCACAAATGCGCTTCCTTTTTGGGGGTTGCTTCTGTGGGCCGGCTTCTTTTGTGGTGACGGGTGGATCAGTTGACCCGCTCGCAGCCACTGTTTGTTGCGGGGAATCCAGGGACTCACCCACATTTATTGTCTTTTTCGTAGTAGCAGGTTGATCTTGCGACCTGCCTGCTACTGCCGTTGTTTTATTTATTTTATTTTTGTCCATGCTAATGGATAGTACTTCATTCCTTTGGCTCCCCACCCGCCACGGAGCCCGCACTGGGGACGTCGATAATCGAACGCCAGGGCTACCAAGGGGATATAGTCACCAAGGACGGGTTGCACTCGAACGGGTGCCTGGCACATGTGCTGGGTCCGTTGAGTATCCCTCCGTTCCCATGGACTCACCCTGTCGTAAGTCTGACCTTACAACGCAGCCGATTGATCGGAGTGGGTTAGTTCCGACCGCCCGTTTAGGGAGAACTCAGGGTCAAAGTGGAGTGTTGCCGCCGTACGTGACGCATCATGAGGGCGACTCAGCCACCAGGTTCCCTTTGTCCTCCCTTACGGGTCTCCACGCACGGCACAAACACGCGGGTAGCCTTGTAACTTCCACCTAGAGAGCATCAGCAAAAAGGCCATGAGAGGACTTTTTGCGACCCGAAAAATGGTAGGACGCACATGGGGACTGAGACCCAGTATGACCAAATGGCTATACACTGTGGTCATAAGACCTATAGTGACATACGCGGCGCTCGTTTGGGGAGAAAAGACCCAAACCAAAAGTGCAGCAGTAAAACTCGAAAGAGTGCAAAGGCGTGTCTGTTGATCACTGGGGCAATGAGGACAACGCCCACGGCAGCCATGCAACACATATTATCGCTACCATCACTACATCTATTTGTAATGATGGAAGCTAGACATGCAGCCTATAGGATGCAAATAAATGGACACACTTTAAATATGGGGCCATCAAGACAGGCAACATTTAAAGTACTACAAGAAGAAGAGACACTAAAAATGAAGTCCGATTTCACCAAAAATGTACACTCATCCCGCAGATTTAAAACGATCATACCACAGCGGAGTGAATGGACAAATGGAACATACCCGGGGAAGAGTAAAGGAACCATCTGGTACACAGACGGGGCCAAAAATACTAAAGGAACCGGGGCTGGTATCTATGGAGGCTGCAACCGGAGCAAACAATTCGCGATTGCTCTGGGGAAGTATGCCTCTATCTTCCAGGCCGAAATAGCCGCCATTGACTGGTGTGCTCATCACTTAATGGAGTGGGGACTTAGCAAAGGACCAATTACCATTATGACAGATAGCCAGGCAGCCATAAAAGCGTTAGCCTCACCGATAGTGCAGTCCAGGCTGGCCATGACTTGCATAAACAGACTGGACGCACTGGCGACAACAAGAGAAACACAGCTAGTATGGATAACCAAGGACCAAAAAATTATTGGACACTTGGGACTTGCTGGCTAAACAAGGAGCAGTAGGTGAATTCATAGGACCTGAACCCGCTTTGGGTATACCCCATGAAACCGGAAAGGAAATAATCCGACGCAAGTTAGCAGAGGAGCGCAAAAAGGCATGGCAAAACCAAAATGGAATGAGGCACACGAGACTCTTCCTATATGGTCTGGTACCTGACAGCATGCTGAAGCTGTCTAGACTGAGCATATTAAAACTAAGAAAAATCACAGGACTAGTCACTGGGCAATATGACCTGAACAAGCACAAACATAGGATGGACATTGGGAAAAGCCCCCTATGCCGTGGGTGTCTGGAAGAAGAGAATACTCCCCAACACCTACTGTGCACTTGCGAAGCATACAAACAAGAACGCAAGGCGAAACTCGGGAAGCCCATGCTTCCTGTAGAACAGCTAAGAAATATCCCCTGGCAGAAACTCCTGGACTTCTTAGAAGATACATGAGCTCATAAAGAGTAAAACAGCCAGAGGCGCACAAAAGGACCACGGAGACCGCAATGCAGGGCCGCTAAGCGACACCACCTCGTGAGGATAATAATAATAATAATATTATAATATTATTATTGTGTCAGTTGCCGTACATACCTGAGAGGGTTAGTTATATTTCATTATATTTATTTTAGTAAACGTTTTTATTTATGTTTGAAATCAATTTTATAATAAAGCTGTACTGAAGAGATTGAAATTTCGAAACACGTGTCTACAGATGGTTATAAAATTGAGTGTTGAATATTTAATTGCTTTTGCTAATTTATTTTTAATTACATCAACTTAAATTCATTTCTTGTTCCAAATTATCATAGTATAGTCACTCACAAACTATTTAACGTACATTCAATCATTTTTAGTTCATTTTACAGAAAGAAATACGTTCAAACTAGTGTTGCTTTAAAAGCCTTGTTATTTTGTAACACGCAAATTACTTTTGTATCATTCAATGTCTGTCGAAGTATTAGCTAGAGAAGTAGTTGTTTCAAAAGTGATTTGTTCTTGTAGTCTTAATAAGACTCATTTGTTTTAGATTTTACGAAAATATTTTCGTTTATTATCTAAAATTGATTTTCGATAAATTATTTTAATTTATGTAACAGTTGTCCTCTGTATTGTTTGAAAAATGTTAAGTATTCAATTATTGTCTAATTCTAATTAAATATAAATGGATATAAAGAGAAAAAAAATTCTACTAATAACTCATATGTTGTAATAATTTCTTTAAGTTGATAAAATGTATTAATTTTGATTCCTTTATTTATATGAGTATTACATATATATTTATCGAATGTAAATCAAATTATTATTGGAATTTATATTTGAGACGACAAATCCCGACCAATCTGCCGTCGGGTTTTCAATCGGTGTTGAAGGCACACCACCGATCTATCGTCATTTCTCGGTTCTGACCAGCTAGGAACTTATTTGTCTGCCCCATATCCAGAGATTGATCGAACAACCATAGGGTAGCCTTTGTCAGCCTCGGGAGATGGTCAATTTGAATCACTTAGTTTTGCCCCTATCCATAGTGGGGCTAGTTTATCGACTGACTTCAAGAGCCAGTATAGGAATGGTTGATCCCCACAGGTTATCCTGAGCATCTCTCCGGAGTACAGCTATCGATCGAAAATGGGACTGACACCGTCCGATATGGTTCGGCCTAGAAGACTTGGTAGCAGAATCGTCCGATCTATTCCTTTTGTTACTTTTATCTGAGCTTACAGCTCTCACATATGGTGTCCATGGTGCTGGTGGCATTTAGCTAGCCAGCTTCAGCTCTGCTAATCCTTTTCTGGGATTTTGGAGTTGTGAAAGAGGTGTCTGAAACAGGAGGGTCTTTGGTGCTCAATTTCACTTCAGAACTTCCTATAATATTATAATACTAGGCAAATATATGATATGACAGGCAATGTGAAATTTTTAGCTATATAGTTTTTTTAAATAAAAATACCGATAGAGGCCATCGCCCTACGAACAGAAGGTATTAAAATTCTAACCCATATATATCTATATTTATATATTACTTAAATTACCTCCATATTACCGTCTTATATCTATAGAATGTCCTTTATTCTATTCGGAAAGGAGGAAATTATTTTAAAAACGATAATATTTTAACATATACCGTAAAATATTATAAGCAAGTTATAACTCCGGTATTATGTATATTTTTGAAGAAATTTGCTGAACATTGGCATCATGCTATCTTAAAATGCCAAAAAGGTAAAGACTCATAGATTTATTTTATGAATCTCATTTTACTTATACTTGCATTGTTAAACCATGTAATTTAATTTAAATTGCCATTTTTTTTACTATTTGGTTTAATGGGTAAGTAGGTAAAGTGAAAGAGTTGCCTATCAACTACTTAAAATTATATTTACCCTGAGCTGGCCATATGGATTTGCTTCCGAGGTCAAAAAAATTATATTTATTTTTCAATAAAGATAAACAATTTATTATTATTGTTATTATCATGATTAAAATACACATAGGTATTATACATGTATTATTCACTGATAGCGCCAAGTTTTAAAATTTAAATGTTGTAAAGTGTTTGCCACTTCCTTATGAGTTGTTAAAATATGCTTTAAAATTTTATTAGATTTATTATCAATACTTGAGGCCATCACTTTTTGAATAGGGTAGATTTGTTTTGAATAATTTTACCAACTTCTATTGAATTACTACTTCATTTAAATATGGTAATTCTTCTTCCTTAATCCTATTAAAATTCTCAGTTCCTTTGACATCCAACGTGAGAAATAATAATCTCCATTCGAAGAAGAACAAATTATTAAATAATACAAGCGAAGTCTTAATTAACTCCGCCTTATCACACATTAAAGATCAGAATTTCACTTTCGAAAAGACTATTGTATAGATCTTCAACTAGACCAATAATATAATTAATATTGTAGGGGTAATGTAAATAGTACTTCCAGCCAGGTTTTAATTTTTATTTTTCGAACTATTTTCGGTTTAATTAACCATCATCAGCGAAAAAAAACGTCTTAGTTGAACAGAAGTTCAGGATGTGGGTCGTCGTACTTACGTGGGTATTTAGAAATTGTGTTACATCCATTTTTGGCTGGTTTGGTTTGTAGGGGTAATATAAATAGTACTCCTAGCCAGGTTTTAATTTTTATTTTTCGAACTAGTTTCGGTTTAATTAAGCATTTCTTACGTGGGTATTTAGAAATTGTGTTTTACGTAAGTACGACGACCCACATCCTGAACTTCTGTTCAACTAAGACGTTTTTTTTCGCTGTTGATGGTTAATTAAACCGAAACTAGTTCGAAAAATAAAAATTAAAACCTGGCTAGAAGTACTATTTATATTACCCCTACAAACCTAACCAGCCAAAAATGGATGTAACACAATTTCTAAATAATTAATACTGTTTAAGTGTGTGTTAACAAAGAGGTGTTATATTTACAAATAATTTTTAGAATAATATTTTTATTAACAACTCATAAAGTTATAGTTATTAAGTTAAAGTCAATTGTGTTACATGATTTTGTATAACCAAGTTTTATACAAAAGCAGAATTTTATAGTTATTTATAGTAGCAGATAATATAAACTGATTTAATACAGTATGCAGAAAAAATCTACAAAATAAATAAGAAATAACATTGTTTTGGTATCAATTAATCTTAAGTGATACCAACAAAGTTAATTGTTTTATTTATTTTGAATTATCTAAATGCATAACGAAGTGAAAGCCTCCACAATTACGTATTTACTCGTTTTAAAGTATACATTTGTTATTTTTTTAACTGATTCATGATGTATTTGAAGATCCATATTATATTTAATTAATTTGATTTCCAACTCACTACAGTTTTTTCCTCACCCTGTGGCTTCTTCAGGTGAAGAATATGCATTTCATTGCAATTCTTAAATAGCATATTAGCTTTGTTGATATTGGGGTGGGATGAACGTTTTTTGTAGGAACGTGTTGAATAAAACCTGTAGATTAGTAATTATTTTTTTTTTAATGTTTCGTATTTTTAATTTATTAGTTAATTTTCTACAACCACATAAATGGCGTTTTTTATAAATAATAAATTGCAATTACTAGAGAATTAAATTTACTTAGATATATTCCTGTAACTTCTAAATAAATTTCTTTCAGTTACTATTTACCGAATCCCGCTGAAATTAGAACCCAGCTGCGCACAATAAGAAAATTCGTCTGTATTTTTTTTTATGGATATTCTGCCATTTCCACTTTTCCTTAATCTATCCGAACTGACATTCAGGGCTATAATCAAATAATCAAGCTAAGGGCGGTTCATTTATTTACGCCTACATTTCTCTGTGTTCTTGTTTCATTATATTTTTTTGCGTAGAATGTCACTAAATGATCCCAAGAACATTTTTACTACATTTTATGAGCCCTTGCTTATAATAAGTAATTCAATTATGGAGTTGGTAATTTATTTAACTTTAAATAATGGGGAAAATGATATATTAAAATACGTTTCTTATTACCAGAAACATCTTATGGCTCGATTTAAAGATAAGTTTTTGAATGTAGTAACAAGTAAATAGATAAGTAAAGTATTATTAATTGCTTTTCACCAATTATTAAATTAGTATATTAAATCTTTCTTTTTTAATATTCCACACATGTTTTATTTAGCGACCATATCTTGTTATTAAACACTTCCTCCATACGTCCGAGATATCTCGGGCATGCGAAACTACTTTAAAAAATAATTTTGCAAGAACAGGTAAACGGTATCAATTACCAATCAATTATATAGTATTTTGTATACAGTGTGTTTATTAAACATACGGCAAACATTCAGGGTCATTCCCTGGACTATTTTAAGAATATTTTGACACATTATTACAGTAATAACCAAAATGTAACTTTTTAGTTTTTATTCTTCACAGGTCATATATTACATAACTTCATTATTTAGCCAAATAAATATTTTTAAATTTTTAAGACCTATTATTATTATCTAATATAATATTTTAAAGGTTTTGGCCAGACTGGAGTGGAAGAGGGAAGCAAAGAGAAAAGTAAAGTGTTTTTTTAAATGTTTTTATGTGTCAAGTAGAATAGAAGGTTGTTTTTATATGTGAAAGTTTTAATGCCAATAATAGTAATTTAAGGTACAAGAGTAAAAAGTGATGCTTTATTGCACGAACTGGAGTTTAAAAACACGAGCGAGGAACGAGCGAGTTTTTTTAAAGCCAGGAGTGCAATAAAGAAATTTTTTACACGTGTGCCTTACAAAATTTTATCTTCGATCGTAGAGGATTTCAAAGAATATATTCTTATGAGTAATATTTTAATGTCATTTCAATAATTCAATAAAAAAAAACATATTTTACCCGCAGTGCACTAATGAAAGCGTTACTTAGCAACCAGTAAACAAGTTGCACAAATGTCGGCCGCCATTATTATTTATGGAAAAAATGTTCGCTTTATTGTAATCGCTTCGACTTGCATTAAATGAAATCTTCAGAGTTCTTAAATCTGCCATTTGGTTTGTATTATATATTTTATTTATAGTTTATTAGTTATTTGTATCAATTAATAAAAAAATAAGTTTTTCGTCGAAAATTTGTGTTATAATATATTCAACTGTCAAATTTGACATTTCTGTGCAATAAAAACAGTTTGACATTAGCGTGCAATAAAAACGTAAACAAGCGTCTACTTTCTGTACGATCGTAGATAAAAAGCCACTTTTACAATGAAAAATGATGCAAAAAGCGTCTACTTTCTGTACGATCGTGGATAAAGGTTTTTTTAAATAATATTCTAAGTATATTTGCATAGGGAATAGTTCAATGATTGTATTTTATATTTTTATTTTATTTTTTATATTTTATAAATTTAAAATACATTAATGTATGAGAAGTCATAATACTGTTTATACAGGGTGTTAAAAAAATTCAAGAGGTTATTACCTGAGCTATTCTAAGAATATTTTATCCTTTATGATTTTTGAAAACCCGCTTTGTTTCGAAGATCAATAGCTATTGACAATCGTGTTCGAAATGTACATTTAGCTTTTATATATAATCGGCAAAAATCCTATTTTACACGGGGGTGTTAGGGTATCTCTCTAATTATTCGTTCCATGTAGAAATTGTGCCTATTTCTTCTTGTTTATTGTCATTTTCTTTCCCTCCTTTTATGTCAGTCCTCTTTCATTTTATATCTCCATTATTACGTCGTTCCATATTTTTTTATGTCTGCCTGTCTTTCTGTTTTCTGTTGATTTTGCCTTCCATACGTTTTTTGTCTGTTTATTTTTTTCCATCCTTACTATGTGTCCAAACCATTTTAGTTGTTGTCTGTTTATTTTGTTTATCATTGGTTCTAGATTTAACTCTTCCCTTACTGTATCATTTTGGATTTTATCTCTTCTTGTGATGTCTTTGATGCCCCTTGGGTACTCCATTTCCATTGCCTGGATTTTGCTTCCCGTCCTTTTTTTTTAATATCCAACTTTCACATCCAAATGTCTTGAAGATTCTGTTGTATATTACAATTTTTGTTTTTATTGATTTTATATTCAATACTTCTTGTGCTACATTCTTGATGGAACGAAGTTTTCAAATTGGGTAAATTAAAGCACTTGTTATGTTCCATAATTTTATTTTCAGTTTTCTGACACGTGTTTCGATCTTTTACGATCATTCTCAAAGTATAAACTTATTTATACTTTGAGAATGATCGTAAAAGATCGAAACACGTGTCAGGAAACTGAAAATAAAATTATGGAACATAACAAGTGCTTTAATTTACCCAATTTATTGATTTTTATTGTTTCTTACGAATGTATTACTTAGTGCATAGTACAATTTTGTGGTATTTTCTAGCCTGTCATTTATTTCCGCATTACTTTCTCAATTTTTGTGTATTTTTACGCCTAGATATTTATACGTTTCTATTTGTTCTAAGTCCCTTCCATTTAGTTTTGCAGTCACCTTTCTACCATTATCTCCTATTGCCATTACTTTTGTTTTATCTATGTTTATTTTTAGGCTGCATTCTGACCGGGCCACTTTTAGAAGCGCTGCTAACGGACCACTAACGCGCGTTAGTGGTGCGTTAGTTAATTTAATTTTTTTAATGAAATTGTCAGTTATGAAATGGTTTATCGGCGATGCCATTGTATTGTAGTTTAGCGTGATCTATTTTAATTTTTCACTGGTTCGAACATCATCACTTATTATGGATAAATAATGGGCGAAAATAAAATACTTCGTTGCACTTACAAATCTATTCATCATTAATAGAAAATGAATATTTGTACTAATTAGACGATTGCGTATGACAATATTAACAGTTAGGAGTTTGTATGAACGTAGATTTTTTTTTAAATATTTTTACTTTCTCTGTATAGTATATATGTATAGGGGAAGTATTGTTTTCGTGCATGAAAATGTCTGTAGGCGCTGTATCTCAAAAGCGAATGATCCGATTGAGATGAAACTTTAAACTTAAGGTTTAATCGTGAAATACTGGAACTGAAAAGATTTTGGTGAACATTCAAAAACCGGAAGTGGATGTTTACTCGAGGCCTTTTTTTGTTTTTTTTTCTAAATTTTCTTTAATATGAAAAATATTACAAAACTTTTCAAACAAAAGTTAAAGAGAATGATTCATTGGATAAGTTTTATTAAAACATATTTTTCACAAAATACTTATCTTTCGAGAAAAATATTAAAAATTAAAAACTTTGATGTTTTTAGCCAATTACTAATAAACGATACGAGTTACATGAAACTTATATTATAACTAATTGCAGAGAATTTAAAAGTGGACAAATTATTAAGAATAGCTTTTTTGCGTAAACCTAATAGTTTTCGAGTAAAATAAAGGAAACGTACTACGATGGCCACATCACAATTTCATTTTATTTTCATCTTCCTACCTAAAAGTGGCCCGTAGAGGCGCGTCTGTAGCGGCCACTAAAAAACGCGCGTGTGTGTGAATGCACCCATTTGATTCTATGCTTTGCCAGCCGACGCGCCACTTTTTGTGGCCGCCACTCGCGGCGAAACGAACTGCTAGAACCGTCTGTGGCCAGCGTTTTTCTGTGGCGTGGCTACGTGTGAATATTTACTTACAGCCTTTGTCACCTGCAGCGCGTCTCCGACGCGCCACGCAGTGGCCCAATGTGAATGGCTCCTTAGATCAAATAAAATCAGCAGCGGTAATCCATGACAATGATAATTATATTCCACGATCTGAAGTTTTTGATAATGAGTCAAATAAACCTGTAGATAAAATAGTTACTACTGACAGACAGCTACGATCTAGAGAATTATTGAAGGCTCTAGATCGTCTCACATATTAGTAATTTAAGAGGAAGGGTAATGTAGTATATTTGTAAATAGCGCCATGCGCCAATTGCGCACCCCACCATGTCAGCCGCTAAGTGACACTCATACGCAGTCGTACATGTATATAGTTAGTACAGTGTAATAAGTTAGTTTGGAGTTTGCGAAGAATAAAGGAGTTCAGTTAATGCCGTTGTTATTAATTAGTGCCTCACCTGTAGGATACAACAAATTTCATTGGGCACATTTTGATTATTTTTTGTTTTAAATATAACAATATTGGTTTTTGTTTTATTTATTCACAGTTTATTTATTTCCAACTATTCTTTAGTAGCATTAAAAACGACATTAGCTTTTTGAATTGTTTCAGCTTTATTATCGTCAGATATTAATAGGCTGGTATCGTCCGCGTATGTTGTAATAAATATATTTTGTTCAATAATAATTATAGGTAGCTCACTAACGTATATGATAAATAGTAATGGACATAAAATACTACCTTGGGGAATCACTATATTTATTGTTTTTGAATCTGATATATTATCTCCGAGTTTTGTTCAATGCGTTCTATTACTTAAATATGAATTTGTTATTGTCAAATTGTTTGTTATACAGAAATCTATTAGCCTCGTTCTGTTGTTATTTTCAATATTTTTTCTTTGTTTTCTAACTGTTTCTCCTGATTTGCCGTCCTTTTTCCCTACCCGTCCGCTAATATCTCCTAGGATTAATAATCGACCCTTGTATTCCTCTGCTGCCTCTGTTAATTGTACCCAGAAGGCATCTTTTCTCTTTTTCGTCTTCATTTGGTCCATATACAACTTTAACGTTATTTCGGTCTGCTTGTCGATTTGCATCTCTATTTTTAGTATTCTTTCAGAAATTCCTATCCAGTTTCGTACGTATTTCCAGTTTTGTTGCTTTATAATGCAGCCTACTCCTTCTTTTCTTCTGTTTTGCTGTTCTACTCCACTGTATATTAGGACATGTTCTCGATTTAGTACAATTTCTCATTTTCCCTTCTTCTTCGTTTCCGTTATACCGAGTATGACCATGTTTACCTTTTCAAATTCGTCAGTAAGTTCTATTTCTTTCCTGGCTCCTAAGGTTCCAGGTTCCCACCCTCCATGTTCTTGTTTCAGATTATATTTTGTGTGTATTTGAGATGTAGTGCTGTTTTTTCTAACATTTCTACTTTTCTCTCCTCATTAATTTTGTATGCCGGTGAAATTAATGCTCCGAGGAAATGTAGCGTCTGATTTGAGCAATTCTGTTTTGTCGGTAGAAACTGTTGTTGCTTTTCTGCAAGCGACAGAACTTCTACGCAGAATTTAGGGGTACTGTAAGGACCAATTTACTGTGCTGAGCAGTTTTTAATTTGTTGTGCATCGTCTATACATGTTAATTTATTATCAGTGTTAACTTATTCTGTGAACGTCCGTCTCGCCTAGTTGGCCCTTTACACCAACTAGGTCGAGTGATTTTATCGTTTTCGTTTTGTATTGTTTTTATTGTCAGGCACTTTACACCCGACAACGGTTTTATCGCTTTTATTTAGTTTTAAGTTTTATCTTTGTGTCTAGCTTTAAGTTTTATTCTGTGTGTCGTCCCTTCACCATGTTGGCTCTTTACACCAACTTGGTGAAGTTGTTTTTATCATTGATTTTATCGCATTCGTTTGTATTGTTTTTGTTGTCGGGCACTTTACACCCGGCAACGGTTTTATTTGCCACTTTTTGGTATTTTATTATATTTGTTAACTTACTCTGTGAACGTCCGTCTCACCTAGTTGGCTTTTTACACCAACTAGGTAGAGTGATTTTATTGCATTTGTTTGTTTCGTTTTTGTTGTCGGGCATTTTACACCCGACAACGGTTTTATAGTTTTTATCTAGTTTTAAGTTTTATCTTTGTGTCTAGTTTTAAGTTTTAATCTGTGTGTCGTCCCTCCATCATGTTGGCTTTTAACGCCAACTTGGTGGAGTTATTTTTAACTTTATTGTCTGTACACTGTCCGTCTCGCCTAGCTGGTCTAGGTCGAGTGATTTTAAATAATAATAATAATAATAATAATAATAATAATAATAATAATAATAATAATAATAATAGGACACATAGCAATAGGCACCTCTAGTTGCCCTACCTCCAGGCTTGGAGGAGGCGACTGGGGGATACAAGTGGCACCCTCTCCGCGTGAAATCGGAGGCGCGTGGGTAAAGTGGGCGACCACATTTAAAAAAAAAAAAAAAAAAAATAATAATAATAATAATAATAATAATAATAGCCTTTATTACCCAACAGACAAATATCCAATAACAGGGTAACATAATACATAATAATAATATAAATAATATAGACAATAAATGGTGATGTGGCCATCATAGTACTTTCCCTATATTTTTCTCGAAAACTATGAGATTAACGTAAAAATGTTATTCTTAATAATTTATGTTATATCTACAATTATTTGTTATATAAATTGTATGTAACTCCAATAGTTTATTAGCAATTGGCATAAAGTGTCAAAATTTTAAATTTTTATTTTTTTCTTCAAAGTTAAGAATTTTATCAAAAATATGTTCGAATAAAACTTGCTCAGTTTTTTATTCCCTTTAACTTTTGTTTGAACCATTTTTTAAATTTTTTCATATTTAGAAAAATTTCCGGTTTATGAATGTTTACCAAAAGCTTTTCAGTTCCAGTTTTTAACGATAAAACCTTAAGTTTACAGTTTCATCTCAATCGGATCATTCGTTTTTGAGATACAGCGCCCACAGACATTTTCACGCACGAAAACAATACTTCCCCTATATATACTATATAGGGAAAGTAATAATGCCTTACAATAAATGTAAATTTAAATTAGATAAATTACATTGATACATATAAGTTTATACAATTTAACAAAAACATTATTTACTCAGTAATCGAGGAAACATTAGATTTAAAGTTCGTAAAACTAGGATCAAAAATATCCGCATGGTTTTGAACATCCTTGTAAGATTTATACATTTTGTACATGGGTGAATTGAAATGATTAATCGTATTAGGAGCAGTGTATGAAAAAGTGTCTGAATTACGTGAGCATAATCTTGGTACATGAAATAAAAGCTTTTCTGTAAAATTTTGATCATCAACTCTGTTGTTAATTAATTTGTAGAGATGGCAGATTGATATATATTCTTCTAGAACTTCCTCTATATTTTTATTATCCTTTTTTTTTAAATCCTTTAACAATTATTTTATTCCTTCTCTTTTCTTTTTCAATTTTTCCTTTTAGTTTTTCCAATCTTTGTTCTATTAATTGATTGATGAGGCTGACAGATGTTGAAAGTTCATCTTCACTTTATATGAATAAAATGAATATAAGTACTTTTAAAAATATATTGTAAGTAGCGTCTAAAATTGTTTCGCCACACTGTGGCTTCTTCAGGCGAAGAAATGGTGTTAAAAAATTGTCGGGTCAGGTATATATACAATGTTTATGGGGGGTGGCTATTTGAAAAAATTGTAAATTTAAAAGGGTCGAATTTGTTTGGTTATTGAGGAGATGTCTAGTATTTTTTCTTTTATTTATTTCCATGCACTCTAGGATATTAAGTTTGCGGCCTTTTGTTTCCCGGTGTAAAATTTTGAAATTTTCATCAAATTGTTGGTCTTCTTCGATGAGGTTAGAGGTTAGAGTACGGGGAGTTGGATTTGTTTTGTTCGAAGCTAGATTTGTGTTCCTTGATCCTCTCTTGAAACGACCTTCCGGTTTGCCCTACGTACATTTCGGACAGTCTCTGCAACTTAGCAAATAGACGCCACTTTGTTGAGTTTTACTGACTTTATCCTTATTATTTTTTATTGTGTTATTTGTTTTATATGCTACATTAATATTTAATTTTTGTAACATTTTTCTTACTTCGTTACAATTTTTGCCCGTGAATGTCAATGATGTAAAATTTTTCTTATCGTTATCTTTTACTATAGGATAAATAGAATCAATTAACCTATTTCTTTGTTTTTTATGTAATATTTTATCTACCATTGATTTTTTTAAACCGTTTTTTGAGCTATTTGATGTATTATTTTTAATTCTTTTTCAAAATTATTTTGTGTCATTGGGACTGCTAACAGCCTATGTACCCTACTGTGATAAGCCGCTAGTTTGTGTGATAAGGGGTGATTAGATTTATAATTGATTGTCGTGTCTGTGTGTGTTGGTTTGTGAAATATTGAAAAATCGTGTTTGTTACTAATTCTTTTTATCGTTAAATCTAAAAAGTTAATGGAATAATCTACTTCTATTTCTTTTGTAAATTGGATTTTTTCATGTTGTGAATTTAATAAATGTAAGAATGAATCTAATTGTCTGTCAGTGCCATTAAATGCTAAAATCACATCATCGACGTACCTATACCAATGAAGACACTTTTTAAAAACCTGCAATTGAGATAATCTCTCTTCAAAATTATCCATAAATATCTCCGCCAACAGGGGGCTTAGTGTGTTTCCCATGGCAAGCCTTCCTTCTGGCGAAAATATTTATTATCGAATTGTAAATAATTCTGTGATTTTAGTATCGGGTTTGTGTTATTTTTTATTATTCTATCTTTAATTATTGTAAATACTTCGGTCGGAGGCACGTTCGTAAATAAATTTTTAACATCGAATGACACTAGTTTTGTTGTGTTGGTTAAATGTAAATCTTTGATATTTTTAATTAATTCCAAGCTATTTTTAATTGAAAATTTTGGTTTGAATTTTGTATATTCTACAATAATATTGTTTAACTTTTTAGCTAGTTGGGTATATAGGGCATTTACGTATGGCACTACTAGTCTTATTAGGTTGTTATCTTTATGGAGTTTGATTAATCTATATAATTTAGGGAATTGAGGGTTCTTTTTAACAACCATAAAAAGTATTTTTCTTTTTCAGAAAAGAGTGCGGTAGAATTATTAATTGCTGATTTTAAAATTTTTTTAAACTGTTTTGTTGGATCTTTTATTATCAGAGAAAAAGGTTTCTATTTTTTATTATATTCATTTTTATTTATAGTGATTACCATGTTTCCTTTGTCAGCTTTAGTGAAAATTAAGCTATGTTCCTCTATTTGTTTCTTTTCTTGTTCCCATTTCTCCTCTATTGGCCGCATTTCTTTCATTATTTCACATTTCACATTTAGTTCACGTTTCGTTGGATGTCAGGAATATCATACAACAGTTCTTCAGATTATCGACAAAAAAGTTACAGCAGTACAAATACTTGAAGAGCAACACGTTATGTGCAACCCACCGACAATAGAACAACTCTGACATTAAAGTAGTATACCAGAATAGAGAATCATGTTCACATAATATCATCAAACATAAATTAGATAACCTTATATGGAAACAGTTGTTAAGTACAAATATTTCGATGTATATTACAAGTCAAGCTCTTACATTATCGTCACGCGCTGTGCTTGCTATTCAATTGTATGAAATAAGTGTGACAAATTCATTTTTTGACTAAAAAAGAAAGAAGTAAGTACCACCAGCGATTAGAAATATTTAGTTTTCATACGGCTACGGAATCATTCGGTCACAGAAATTAACCGTATAAAACTTAAAGTGTTTTATGTTTTGCGTGTGTTATTTACCCTGAATATTCTAATCGGACTTAAGGTAATTAAAATAACAAAATTTGTAAAAAGAATTAAATAAAAATATGGTTTGGTCCATTATCTCCGTCTTGTAATAAATTATATATATAATATCATTAAAAAATGGACAAAAAAAAAACTGAAAGGAGAAGCGGATAAGTTACGCGAAAAGAGTAAGAAGGCAATGGAAGCTTAGGCACACAAGTCAAAAAACATTAAATTTATCTTTGAAAACTAGCCATTCCTTCTATTATTAGTCAATCTCAAGAATTATCGGAAAAAATTATTTCGTTTCCTGAATCCGTAAGTTATCAAGTTGAAACAAGAATACAAAATGAAGGTGAAACCAAGCGTCCACGTCTACTGATTTATCAACTTCTTGTAATTTTCAAAGCATTGCAAAAACCAACGAAGCAAAATCAAGCTTTCAATCCGTAATTAATATCACTGATAGTCACTATGATAGCTATTTTAAAAAGCCAAATTTGTACGACTTTTTTTAATCGCGAAAAAGGCCTTCAAAATGAAAATGGCACACTAAGGAACTGGCTAACATACAATGAAACAACTTTTAAGTTTTGTAGTGTATGTCTAGTACATGTAAAGCACGAAAATCAATTTGTTCTTGGTATTAATTACTTTTCGCACACTTATCAACGAATTCAGGAGCATGAAGTAAGCAGTGAACATGAACATTCCGTTAGAGCATACTTTATGTGCAAGAATCAAAAGGACATTTCCAATTTGCTTCTTTCATCTACATTAAATATCCGACAGCAGCCATTAAAGAAAAGACGAGTATTAGAAGAGATTATAGACAATATAAAACTTATTGGAAAACGCGGATTAAGTTGTAGAGGAAAGAAACGTAAAGCTGCATATACTTTAGCTGATCCTACATTGGACCATGGTAACTTTTTGGAATTAATGTTGTTAGTAAATAAATATGATGTACACTTAAAAGAACATTTAAATGAGATCATCGAAAAAAGCAAAAATATCCATGAAAAATAACAACAACGTAGATCTGCTTCATTCGTTAGTTTATTATCTAAAACAACTGTAAATTCAATATTGCAAATCATAAGAGAATTGATAAAACATCCATTCTGGATGAAATCCAAAAAGCAGAAATATTTTCTGTGCAATTGGAAAGTATACAGGATATTTCAGTTCAAGATCAATACTCAATTGTAATAAGGTATGTTTTGGGTTGTGGAATCTATTATAAGTGTGTAGACTATACCGAGAAAGGTATGTTTAACCTCATTCAAAAAGAATTTTCATCTTTAAATATTCCCCTATAAATTTGGTCTCTAATGCCACTGATGGTGCAGCAAATATGCAAGGAGCTTACAATGGTTTATCTGAATGGATGTCTGAAAATACACCTAGGCAATTACATGTGTGGTGTTACAGCCATATCCTGAACCTAGTTGTGTCCGACACCGTCAAAATATCAATAAATGCAGCGTCTTTATTTACCTTATTAAATTCCATTGCAATTTTCTTCAAAGAATCCTACCCAAAGAACGAATATTTGGAAATGCACATCTTTAGAGGCCAAAAAAGAAATTACGAGTAATTGGAGAAACTCGTTGGTGGGCAAAATAAGCAGCTTTGAAAAAATATTTGGAAATTAGAAAAATCACGCCAATGCTCTTTACATCGATGTATTATTAGCACTACACGATATAAAATTGTCTCAAAATATGCCACCAGATGAACGTGTGAAGCTTCTACCATGCTTACAAAATTTATAGATTACGAAACGCTACTAACGGCTCAAATTTTTACAAAATTATT
Source organism: Ontholestes murinus (assembly GCA_963969525.1). Lineage (NCBI taxonomy): Eukaryota > Metazoa > Arthropoda > Insecta > Coleoptera > Staphylinidae > Ontholestes > Ontholestes murinus. The sequence continues at coordinate 27,430,845 of OZ018397.1, read as the reverse complement.
TTCAATTATTGGTCCTGTCTCGAAATATTTGCAAACTAGCGGATTAGACTTACTAATATGTCACGAAATGATTATGAATTGTACATCACAATTAAAGTCCGTAAGTCGCGACATGAGTGATATTGAAACATCTACGAAGTTGAAACCCATAATAGAATTTTAGATAAAGTTATAAATACTATAGAATGTTGATTTAAGAATAATGATGAGCTTTATGAGAATATTACCTTATTGTCTCCAACAAATTTTGATGAAGTTAAACAAGGAGTACAATTAAATAGCTTTAAAAAATTGTGTGAACTGCTAGAAAACTATTACCCAAATATTACAAAAGAAGAAATGGTTAGTTTCGCGAAAAATTGGGATACATTTAAAGTTTCGGCAACAAGAAATGCGAAGAGTAACAATTTTGGAGTAATTTTACAGTTATAGATGAAACTAATGAAGAAGACAACGATGATTTTGAAAGAGATGGTGGTTTTGATGTTAATAAAAAATGTAAATTCAAAAGTACATTATGTTTAGCGAGGCATATTCTGCACTAGAAAATGCTTACAAATATTTATCAACATTATCAATCAAGTGCAATGTGAAAGAAGTTAAAATATATTAAAAGTAGATTGCGGAATTCAATGTCGAATAATAATTTTGCAAAAATAGTATTTTATGTAATATTGACTTTGATAACATTATAGATAGATATGCCTATGTAGCAAAGCAAGTTATTAAATAGATTGTTAAAAGAGTAAAGTTTTATATAATAATTTTTCCTTAAATTTTTGTGTTTAAAGAATTTTTATGAAGTTTTTAATTTCTCTACCTAAAAAGACTTTGATTTACTTTTTTTTGTTTTTTTGTTGTATGTTTCTATATATGTACTTGACTGGGAGTCCGGCATTCAAAAATCTGTAATAAACCTATGCTGTAACACCCTATAAATGTATATTTTAGCCACATCCGCCCCTGGGACTATCCATCCAGCCAGTCAACCGAACCGACTTTGAGTTCACAGAAGAATCAGCCAAAGAAAAACAATACATCGAAAATGAAACCAGCATCTGGCATTCAATTTCTCATGGACTCAAGACACATACATATATATGGTTAATTACTGCATGTATGATTACAACTATTCGCATTGCAAGCAAGACTCAAGTATCAGAACCAGAGTTCGAGCTCTCCGACCCATAATACATTCGGGGGCCCTAAGATGTGCGATATCGTGCGATAATGGGACATGAAGAAGAGATAAGGGCACGCTGCTATCATTAACAAAACACATTCATGTTTCAATTTTCCATTGTAAATATAATTAAAAATCTTTTGTATACTGTTAGCCTTTATATGTTTGGTCGTAGTTAATAAGCAAACAAAAAACTGTATAAAGAAGCTAGAACCATAAGAAAAAAATCAGATTCAGCTTTGACTAGAGTTACTAGTTTCTCACCGAAGAGCCTAAAAACCTCAGAGAACAATTTTTTTCTCATTCTGTTTGATCTCCGCTACCGTTCATCCAGTGTTAACAAACAACACGGAGCCAGTGCATATACCGAGCAGACGAGCTCATCCTCCGTTCATTTCAGTGACGGTGGAGGAATATGAAGCTGGGATACAAAAAATCGTCACACGTTAGGCAAATGCTTAAATTAGTAGTTTAATGTATGTTCTTAACAAATACAACGTTAATATTTATTAATATACATATAAAAAAAATAATAATAAATGGCTTTATTTGCATAATAAACAAAGAAAATAGTAAACAAACAAAAGAATAATAATATATTTCTAAATGTGTACCACTTTCCGGATGAAGATACTATTTTTAGTATCTTTTTATTATTTAATATATCGCGATAAGCGTGTAACATTCCCAATTTCTATTGCTTCCAAATAAATAAAAATAAAACTCTTGCTTGAAATCAGTGCATTGTTTCTTTCGCGCTGGATTTTTATTTAATTTATTTTCAAGTAATAAATATTACCTCGTAGCGAGGTCTTTATTGCCACCTGCTCCAATTCCCAAATGCGCTGTAAATGGAAATTCTGCGAAATAGTTATTACACGATTGATGATTATATTCGGGCGCTTTTCTGTCGAGAAATCCACCGAAATGCGTTTTATGTAAAATCATTTGAGCTTTGCCCAAATCCAGTTAAACTACGCATGAAGAAGTAGTATTTAGAATGCAATAAATAAAATGTACTTGGTTCTTATTACGCACGATTTCATATTAACAACGCCCTATAATAATCATGTGTAACATTCAAGTTGTTTCTATTAAAATATAAAATTAATATTTAATCCTTATTTTTAGTTTTAAGTATTATAATTATTTAACTAACTTTTGCGTTACGCTGCTTAATTTTATATTTGCATCATCAAGCGGAATTTTATAAGGTAACTTATTGAAAATTAAATTTGATCTGTTGTCAAAAAGCGCCCTAGATTTATATTGCTTTTTATTTTAATGAAAACTTGTAATTAATCTATAAATAAAATTATATCAGAATGTTTTTTGTAAAGTTTTACTATGCTATCTGAGTAATCTAGGAATTAATGTATTGCGATTCATAGGTATTTTAGAATTGGAACATTTTCGGTATGTTATTTTAATACTGAATACATCAACATGAAAAAATAACAAGTGCGCAGCAGAAATAGTGTTAACATTAAAACCTAGCATAGCACTTTTAAAGATCTGAATCAAAAGAATTTTATTTTTAAAAACTTATTCCTAAGCTTCTTCATAATTATTAGAGGATAAACTAATAGGCTGTTCGTTTTATAATATAAATATAACTTACAACGAATCAAATTACACTGGAACTGCGTAAAAGGACCGTGAAGAATTAGCAATATATGGTCCTCTTCTGCTGAATTCCACTCGAATTTATATGATGGTGTTTGTCTTGAATTAGTTATTTCGAGAGAAAGCTTTGGTTCTGTCCTGCAGAAATAAATTTTTAATGAGCGTGATACACTTCTATATGTTAGCTTTTGGTGGGAGTTCTCTTTATTTACTCGGAGATCCTCTTTACTTAACGAGCCATAATGTTTACTCAAACTATACTTACCACAGCAACTTGGCTGAATAACTCAGTGATTCTTATAACCTTTTTAATAAAAACGGTAAAAAATTCTCCAGATATTTTAAATCTTCAGCTACATAGTATGCTAGATAATATGTTATATTGTTCTCGAATCTTCTGTTCATGAAAGTGCTGAGTCATTAATTCGTTTAAGTCTTCCTTATCATTATACTCCAGAAAGGTACAAAATTCAGCATCGTCTTTACTTTTAGGCTACTAAAACAAAGAAATTCGGTATACTATATCGCCGCTTCTTTCACAATTTGGTAGGATTCATTTTATGACATATGCAATAGAGATTAATAATAATTCAATCCATTTGTTTTACAGTACTATTCGATTGCGAATGTAAAGCTGTTGTGCTTATCTTGTTGATACGAAATATTTTAGAAGAGATTAGATTAAAAACTTCTTCCTTGGTCGCCGAAGCGACATATCCACTCCCCAACTAGTACTTCTGTGATTATTGTTTGGTAATCAGTATGCGTCGACACATTGTTATAATGATGTATTTATTTCCTTAGTAAGACTTCAGGCACCATGTATTTTAGAGATCACTCAGTAAAATCACGTTCGTTTGTTCAAGGACTTTCCCATACACTGAACTATCTTCTAACACTTCTGATATGATAATCTGCCTTTTACTGGTCCTCCAAAATTTTTAAGGACACATTTCAAAATTGTTTTGTCATGTGCAAGAAGCTTACGTTGGCTTAGAATTTTCTTTATCTACGATCGTACAGAAAGTAGACGCTTTTTGCATCATTTTTAATTGTAAAAGTGGCTTTTTAAAGCACTAGTGCTTTTTTACGTTTTTATTGCACGGTTTTTATGAATTGATACAAATAACTAATAAACTATAAATAAAATATATAATACAAACCAAATGGCTGATTTAAGAACTCTGAAGATTTCATTTAATGCAAGTGGAATCGATTACAATAAAGCGAACATTTTTTCCATAAATAATAATGGCGGCCGACATTTGTGCAACTTGTTTACTGGTTGCTAAGTAACGCTCTCATTAGTGCACTGCGGGTAAAATATGTTTTCATTAATTGAATTATTCAAATGACATTAAAATATTACTCATAAGAATATATTCTTTGAAATCCTTTACGATCGAAGATAACATTTTGTAAGGCACACGTGTAAAAAGTTTCTTTATTGCACTCCTGGCTTTAAAAAAACTCGCTCGTTCCTCGCTCGTGTTTTTAAACGCCAGTTCGTGCAATAAAGCATCACTTTTTACACTTGTACCTTAAATAACTATTCTTTCATTGCATTAGAAGTTTTAGGATAGACTAACTCTCCTGATTTTTCTGTATGTTCTTAATATTCTAGATATTTTATACCAATTTTCGACATTACTCGGAGGGCTGTTCTAATGCTTAGAAAAGACATTAATTATACATTCATTTCAGATATCACCATAGGGGACCTAGATAGATGTTATATGGGTGGCAACAGCGCCTGTTCCACCGCGACCTTTTCAGAGCTATTGTGGATCCCTGTTTATCTCAGATGACCAGCTCTAGCTTTGCCTCTTTAATTAGTCCTATTAACCCTGCCAGAGGGGCTTGGGTATAGGTCTCCGCGCTTGGGTTTGTAGTGCCCAGCTTTTGATATCTAATCCTTGCTAAGCCCTCGCAGTGGCATACGATGTGGAACGAGCCCTCTTCTTCCTCTAAGCAGAATCTGCATGGTGCTTCTTCCACCAGGCCTATTTTGTTCATATGTTTGTTGAGCTTGCAGTGTCCTGCCATCAGATCTACTATTTTTTTGACCATTTTTCTGTCTTGGTTCAGAAGTTTGGTTGTAAATTTTGGCGATTGTTTCTTAAGGAACTGTTTCGCCTGTCTCTGTCCTGGTGAGTTCGTCCACTAGGTATGGGCCTGTCTCCACCCATTTTTTATGGATCGTTTGACTGCGGTTTTTGAGATTCCGCAGGAAGGTTCCGGGCCAATTACTGCTTTTTACGAGCCTTGTTTGGCCAGTTCGTCTGCTTTGTAATTCCCGGATGTTCTCCGTATCCTGGGACCCATGTGATTGTTACTTTTTTGTGACAGTCAAGTTCATTTAGAGCACGTATACAGTTCCACACTAGCTTAGATTCGACCTGTGTGAAACTTAGTGTTCTTAACAGCGCATGGCTATCGGAGAATATAGCAATTGATCTATTTTTGGTGTCTTGTCTTGCTATTTCTCTTGTGCAGTGGTGAAGAGCTATCGCCTCTGTTTGGAATACCGAGGTGTCCTTGGTGAGACTGACGGAAGTCTTTGTCTCGGGTTTTGTACCGTATATACCTGCTACTACCCCTTTGTTGGTCTTTGAGTCGACCGTGAACTAGTATGATTCTACTTTGGTAGGTTGGCCTTCTTCCCAGTCCTTGTATTTCCTTTCGTATTTTTTCACCATGGCATCACTTGACATCGCTGTGATAGCGTTATCCTTCAGTTCGTCTTCTAGCCGTTGGTATGTTTTTTCGTCTATGGGCGTCCGTCCTTGCATCAGTCTATATGATGCGGACCTGGCCTCTCCTTGAATAAAGATGTGTAATGGTGGTATGTTCAAGATGGCTTCTAGGGCTCCTGTTGGACTGAGACATGCTAGTATTTGTGTACTGCTCTGGAGTCCTATCGCCCCCTTTTGCTTTGTCCTAGTCCACCACAACCATAGGCTATCATGGGTCTTATCACCCTGGTGTAAAGCCATAGATTCATTTTAGGGTTTAGTTTCCAATTTTTTCCGCACATTCTGAGACACCTACCCAATGCTATTGATGCTTTTTTGTGGTTTTTGTGATGTGTGGTCTCCACGTCATTTTGCGTCGAAGGTTACTCCTAGGTACTTTGCCTCCCCTGCGAAGGGGATTTCTGTACTCCTGAGCGTCAGTGGTTTTAGGCCTGGCAGTGCTCGTCTTTTTGTGAAGATGACAATTTGTCCTTTTTGGGGATTGATTGCCAGTCGCTTCTGTTTTGCACCAATTGTCTACCATGTTTAGGGCTATTTGTGCTCGCTCCGAGACAATGGCTAGGTCATCCGCGTACCCTAGGCAGTGCATATCTTCTTTAGACAGTTTTCCTAGAAGGTCATCTACTAGTGTTGCCCATAGCAGTGGAGACAGCACCCCTCTTTGTGCACTCCTGCCTAAGCCTTAATGGTATGGCCCCTCAAAGTGGATACGATTGTCCTTTTCTTTAAGCTGGCCTTGATCCATTGGCAAAGGCTTGGCGGGACTCCTTTCTTTGCTTGTGCCTCCACGAGAGAGGTTGTTGTGACGTTGTTAAACGCCCCTTCTACATTTAGAAATGTGGCCATGGCTAATCTTTGTCTTCCATTGATTTTGTGATGAGCCTGTTTAGGTCGTCCAGCGCCGAGTCAGTTGACTTACCCGGCTAGTATGCATATTGCCTGTTATTGAGGGGATCTTTCTCCAGTATCTCGTCCCTTATGTGCCGATCTATCAATATTTCCATTGTTTTTAGTAAGAATGAAGATAGCCTTATAGGTCTGTATGACTTTGGCGTTAGATCAGCTATTCTGTCTACCTTGGGCAGGTAGATTACCCTTACGCTTTGCTATTAGTTTGGTATATATCCCCATGCCAGGCGGACGTTGAAGATTTTTGACAGGTGCGACACCAGTTCCTCTATTCCCATTTGTAACAGAATAGGATAAATCCCATTCGGGCCCGCGGACTTGTGCGGTTGGAACCTGCTGATGGCCCATTTAATTTTAATGGGTATTGTGACCTCCGGGGCTAATCCCCAGTCCTTTTTATAGTTTTATAGTTTAATAGTTCCTTGAGACTTTCCTCTATTGTTTCTGTGTAGGTTCCTTCTGAGGAAGCCTACCTCTTTGGCAACACTGCCGTCCTTTGCCAGAACTTTGTTTCTTAAACATGCCGAAGTGTCGTTAATCTCCTCGCAGAACTTCCTCCACGAGTCCCTTTTGGCTTTTCGGATTTCTTTATTATATTGTGAGTTTTCCTCTGTAGGTGTCCCTATCCTGGTTGTTTTTGGCCCTATTGAATAGCCTTCGAACCTCGATCCTCGATCTTTTGGAGGTTATTGTTCCATCAGACTGTTTCGCAGCCCCTCTGCTTGGCTGTTTTTTCCGGGTAGTTGTCCAGATATGCCGTCCTGATTTGTTCCACTACCAGCTCCAGCCCATTCATCTTTCTTGTCGATGCTGTACCTCCCTTGAGAGCTTCTCTGAGGGACTCTTTATATCCTACCCAGTTCGTCTCTCTTGGGTTTCTTCTGACACATGCCAATTCGTTATACTATCAATGCTATCAATGCACCAGTGAATGGCTGGTTATTCTAGCAAAATTGTTGACAAAAAGATGCTAAACCGCGCCCCGTTTACTTCCTGGAAAATGAAACAAACCGTCTGACGAAAATCATAACAAACATTCTGACGAAAATCAAAACAAGCAATTTGCCAAAAATGTTGTTTAGTTGCAATTAGTTTTCCGGACAGTTCGTACAAAATATGCGGCGGCTCGTGATAACTGCATTATCTGACAATCAACCGAAATGGCCGATTATTCACCGAATGAGAAGGTAGATTGCAGCGCCATCTATCACGAATTCGAAAAAAAAGTTCAAATGAAATCTTCATATTTTTTTATGTAGAATCCGAACCTGCAATAAAAAATAAGGGTTCCCATTTAAGATATAAAAGTTGACCCCTTGCCCGGCCCCCTGGAGGGTGGGGGTGAAAAAATTTGTATAGGATCAGATGGCCCTTTCGAAACCATCAAACATTTATTTGACATTTTTTTGTAGGACGCATATGTGTCGAGATATTCCAGTGGATTTATTAAAATGGGTCACCCGGTATATATATAAATTGTATTGTATTTAACCTTTATCTAACATGCATTACATAAATAAATATATAGTGAAAAAAGTAGAGAAACAAAATGAAGTGTTCTAATTAATCTTATAATTAATATAAAAATGTTTTACCACCGGTTAAGTGAAAATTTAATTCATCGTAAAGTTATTATTATCTTCTGTAATTGTAAATTATTTTTATTTATTTTATTAGCTTTATTTGAGAGGAAATTATTTTCATTTATAGGTTACTAAATTAATCCAGTGTGTATGAAAATTCATTAAAATTTAATTTTTTGTTTATGATGTAAATTTACCTTGTTTTTTTCTAAAATATAAATGTCTACGAGGCAAAATTGAATTAATAATATTTATGAAAATCATTTTCTGATGCTTGCTTTAAAGCTGAATATGTTATAATGTATTATTAAAGTTCATATTCACTTTTGGCTTTAAAGCAGATTAGATAATTTTGACCTATACTTGTATAATGCTATTGTACATTGCTTTAAATTTATACTAATATATTAAAAATTGTAATAATCTCTGTTCGCGCCGATCAGTGCGCGAATGGATAGTAGTGTTTAGTTTCGTTAATTTACTTGTTTTCGCCCGAGTGCACACGTTGCAGCCATGGCAACGCGAGATTATTTTTTACGAGTAGGCCTAGTTTTGGACAAAAGCGCGTCATTCTCTCGCTAACATTTAAACAAGTAAGTTGTCAAATTTGCGTGAAACTTGTATTTCCTTTTGTGTTATATTTTTCGTATATTTTATTTGTTTCTTTAAATGTCATTTAGCCTAACTTATTCTTTGCTTTAACCTTATTTCAATTTATTTTTATTTGTATTTGTTTAATATAATAGCTGTCATTATTTCTAACACGAAGCACATTTTATGTGAATAAAGAAATTTGTTCCTTAATATTGTGTTTAAGTAATTTTAAAACCAAATCGCGGAAACCGCGTAAACCTGGTCATTTGAACCGCATCGGTTAATTCATAAAAATTGAGTCAATTATATTCAAGTTTCACGTATTTTTTGTGTTTACTTATTTCAAAACTTACTCGTGTATCGTGTCTTGAGTTCGTGTATCGCCGTGTATCTTGTTACCGTGTTCTAAGAGTGTTTCGGGTCGAACTTTGTGTGTGCGACGTTCGAGCTCTCGTGTGTGTTTTAATCGACTTGTTCGTCGATTTTCCGTCCCGACACAACAATTGCTAAACAAGTGCATCATGGCTACAGTAATCATTAAAAGGCTGTAAACTAAGAAGGAGAGAATTATCAAAAGTGCTTCACAGTTTGAAGAGTACTTGAACAAAATAGAAACTCCTCAGACTGCAAAAGAAATCTCTGGAATTCAAATGTACATCGAGGATTTCCGCCCAAAAATCGATCAAATCGAGGATATTACCGATAAACTGTCTATGGTGGATGTAGATATCAGCGAAGAGGTGTACACCTTTAAAACCAGGTACATGGAGGTACTTCTATCAGCGACTTCAAGACTCCCCCAAGTACAAACTCCCACAAATGGACCTGTGGTATCAGAAACCCCTGAAGTACGACTACCAGCGATTAGTGACTCGTTTGTATCACTTATTCACAACAACACAATATTAACAAATGTACAGAAGTTCCACTAGTTGCAAGGGGCTCTGAAGGGAGAAGCTGCAACTATTTTAAAGTGTATACAAGTGTCAGATGTTGGCTACGAAATTACCTGGAATCGTCTGAAAAGTAGCTATAAAAACGAGCGATTCATATTCAAGAAACACATCCACGCATTATTGAACCTTCCACATAAAAAAAAGATGACCACATATCACTGAGGCATTTAACGGAAATCTTGGCAATCAATATATCATCATTAAAGGCAATAAACCGGTCTACAAATTATTATGATGATTTTAGAGTCGAATTGGTACCTGACAAATTGGATGTAAATCTCCAGAAAGAGTGGGAAGGGCGTACGTGTGACCACATACCAACTATAGATGAGCTTGAGACTTTCCTTTCTGCAAAGTGCAAACAATTGGAGGCGGTGAAAAAATAATGTTTTTGGTGCTAACAACCTGCCCGCATCCCGTAAAGCAAAAATGTTACAGACAAATACCGTGGATCGAAAATGCAGTTTGTGTAACGAAAACCACACGATTTATAAATGTGAAAAATTTACAAAAATGTGTAGCAGACCGGATCAATACTGCTAAAAGAAACCACTGGTGTTTTAATTGCCTTGGAAAAAATCATTCGGCTCAAAAATGCTCATCCAGTTCCTGTCGAATATGTAATAAGCCTCGTCACACTATGTTACGTATATCACAACAATCAAATTCAAACCTGTCGAAATCTGTCGCATCAACAACACCAGCTAGTTCAATTGGACTATCTACATCCGCAGTAAATTTTGCTTAAATGCCATTTAAAGTGATATTATCAACGTGTAATGTGATTATCCAAGACATTCATGTACACGAACAAGAAGTACGAGCTCTTTTGGACACTGGTTCGCAAGCGAACCTCATAACCGAGTCATGTGCTAAACGACTTGGACTGTGGCACATCAACACTAAGGTTCCGATTATAGCAGTTGGTGGAAAAACAAAGACACTGAATTACGCTGTGAATACAAAAATCGCGTCGTGAGTGACTAGATTAAAGATGTCTATCAGTGCTTTAGTTATCAAGAGCATAACCGATCGAATTCTTCGCGTTCGAGTTAGCGGATCCGGAATTCTACGAAACTCGCGAAATAGACTTATTAATCGGTAATGGACATTATTACGATATAGTGCGCGACGGTCGGTTAAAAATGAACTCATTTTCGCTTTACAATACCCATTTCGGCTGGATAATTTATGGGCAGTTACCGAGTGAACCGGAAGTTATACAACAAAATAATGCCGCTGTATCAATGGTACGATTAGAGGACATAGTGACAAAATTTTGGGAACTAGAGAGCTACAAAAACGAAACTCTCACACCTGCTGACGACAGATGTGAGGAACACTTTCAACGGAACTTTAGGAGAGATGAAATAGGTCGATTTGAAGTGGCGCTTCCCTTTAAGGAGGAGCCTTGTAGACTCGGTGACTCGAGTGAATCCGCAAAACGAAAGTTTTTTGCTCTCGAACGGCGGCTTGCCAAATCACCTGACACCTATACATTCATGGAGGAATATCTGAAGTTAGGACATATGAGGAAAGCCAATGGAGACACAAAGGATGGCTATTATTTACCGCATCACTGCGTATTTAAACAAGATAGCCTAACTACTAAGCTGCGAGTTGTCTTCAATGGGTCAGCTCCCACTTGTACAGGAGTTTCACTCAACGATATTCTAATGGTCGGCTCCCAACTGCAAAGTGATTTATTTATTATACTACGGCTGCGCTGTTGGAAATATGTTGTCACCGCTGACGTCGCGAAGATGTATCGTCAGGTAAAGACGAGACCCGAAGATATGAAATACCAGCGACTCTGGTGGAGAAATAAACCAGGAGATTTGTTAACCAAGTATGAGTCAACCATGGTAACATACGGAACGTCAAGTGCTTCGTTTCTCGCTATCCGTGCTCTTCGAGAACTAGCTCAAAATATGTGCGATGTTTACCCAATTGGAAGTCAGAGGTGTTTATCAGACTTTTACGTAGATGATTTGATAACGGGTGCAGATAATCTAAGTGATTTAAAAAAAAATGCGCGATCAAACTAATTATCTTTTCGCCAGAGGAGGATTTAGGCTCAAGCGTTGGGCAAGCAATAATACAAAACTATTTGCTGACTTTCAACCCAATTGTATTGACAATGTAACGGTGTTAACTAGAGGAGACGTTAGCACCAACGACTCTGTTACTACGTTAGGAACAGTATGGGAAACCGTGAGTGATACATTAAGTTACAAGTGTGATGTCTTACCAGCCAGAACAAAAAACGAAGAGGAGTATCTTGTCAGAAATATCTCGAGTGTATGATCCGCTGGGCTTAATTGGACCAATTATAATTACTGGCAAGATTCTCATTCAAGATTTATGGAGATTCAAGTGTGGATGGGACGATACACTGCCGGAAGCATATATTCAACGCTGGCTCGAGTATGCTGAAAATTTGAAGCAAGTTGCATCATTTTCTATTCCGAGAATGGTAACTTCAGAAACAGGGTGTGACCTGGAGCTATATGGATTCGCAGATGCCAGTGAACACGCCTACGGTACTTATATTTACGTAGTCAGAGTGTAGCAAGGTCAACGGATATGCAGCCATCTTCTATATGCTAAATCCAGAGTGGCACCTGTCAAAACAACCAGTATCCCACGACTGGAACTTTGTGCTGCTGTTCTATTAGCAGAGCTATGTAAACAAGTAAGGGAGTCACTAAATCTTCAGCAATGTAAATGTTTTTACTACACTGATTCCACGATACCGTTGTCATGGATAAAGTCGGACTCAAGACGTTTTAAAACGTTCGTAGCAAATCAAGTTGGAGAAATTTATAAATTAACAAACCCTCAATCTTGGTTACACGTCTCAACAAAGGAAAACCCAGCAGACATCATCTCTCGAGGCACAACGGCTGATGTTCTCAGAAATAGTCAACTATGGTGGAGGGGCCCGACGTTCCTGCTGAATAATATAACTACAGAAGAATTTATTCCTGCTGAGACCTTGTGTCAAGTGTATTCGTGCAAAACCACGCCTTCAGACACCCCTCATGGGCTCTTTACCATCATTTTGAACGCAGCCGACTCGCCCATTTCTACGCACTGGAGTTGTTTACGGGGGCCCATTTATCATCAAGGATGGTTCCAGACGAAGCAAAACAACTGTGAAAGCATATATATGCATTTTTGTTTGCTGTTCCACTAAGGCGATTCACATAGAGCTCGTCACGAATTTGACCACTGAATATTTTATTGCTGCGTTTTCACGCTTCATAAGTCAACGAGGGTGTGTGTCTGAGATCATCAACGATAATGCGATAAACTTCATTGGCGCTCGTAATCATCTGCGAGAATTAGGACAGTTTTTGCAGAAACCAGAGAATGCTGAGACCATATCCTTACGATTAACCCAACAACAAATTAAATGGACGTTTATCCCGCCCAGAGCTCCTTATTTTGGGTTATGGGAAGCAGCCGAAAAAAGTTTTAAGGGTCGTCTTAACAGAGTAGCTGGAAGGGCTTTACTAACCACAGAAGAACTATACCTTACTGGTACAAATTGAAGCCGTATTAAATTCAAGACCACTGTGCCCGCTTACTAACGACCCGAATGACTGCAATGTTTTAACTCCTGCTCATTTTCTAATCGGAGATGTTATGACATCTCCAATTGACGTGGATTTCCAAGAAACACCTGATAATAGGTTGAGGAGGTGAAAATTAATCCATTAGATGCGTCAACATATATGGAAACGATGGAGTCGCGAATCTCTATCCGAGCTACATAAGCGAGAGAAATGGAAGACTACAGGTGATAGGCCAAAGGAAGGACAGCTCGTAATAATCAAAGAGGACAATCTTCCTCCATTACAGTGGCAATTCAGACGTATCCAATCGCTACACCTCGGTCCAGACGGGAAAGCAAGGAGTGCTACCATTAGAACCAGTACGATAACTATTGTGCGACCTGTAGTGAAATTGTGTCTTCTACCAAGCGAGTAATTGACATTAATAGTGAAGTGAGTCAAATAAATTTGCGTGAAACTTGTATTTCCTTTTGTGTTATATTTTTTTATATTTTATTTGTGTTTCTTTAAATGTCATTTAGCCTAACTTATTATTTGCTTCAACCTTATTTTAATTTATTTTTATTTGTATTTGTTTAATAATAGCTGTCATTATTTCTAATACGACGCACATTTTATGTAAATAAAGAAATTTGTTCCTTAATATTGTGTTTAAGTAATTTTAAAACCAAATCGTGGAAACCGCGTAAACAATCTCAATTCCATACATTTGCGCATGAAATGTTTCAGTTTAACAATTTGGCCTATTTTATCTTGCACAGAATTAATACATTACTTTTTGTGTGTTACAGGTATAAATAAACACATTTCAGACATTTGGATGGGTTTATTTGTGAAACAATAGATAATATTGGTTTAGAAATTGACCTATCAGAATTACTAATAGTTCTAAAATAAAATTTCTAATTTAGTTTTAGATTTAATTGCTGTCTGTGCGCTGCATTTATTAATAAAAAGATAATTAAAATTATTATTAAAATAGATATCTATGTTGTAGTAAAAACTAAAAATTACAGTGAGTAAAAGTAATGAATTATCTGTGAAACAAACCAAGATAATAAAATATATAAGTCCTTTACGTTGTAGAAAATTAACTAATAATTAGAAAAAACACGAAAATATTTCGTAAAATCTACAACATATGAGTCTTATTAAGACTACAAAAACAAACCACTTTTGAAACAACTACTTCTCTAGCTAATACTTCGACAGACATTGAATAATACAAAAGTAATTTGCGTGTTACAAAATAGCAAGGCTATCAAAGCAACACTAGTTTGAACGTATTTCTTTCTGTAACACGCAAATTACTTTTGTATTATTCAATGTCTGTCGAAGTATTAGCTAGAGAAGTAGTTGTTTCAAAAGTGTTTTTTTTTCTAGTCTTAATAAGACTCATTTGTTGTAGATTTTACGAAATATTTTCGTGTTTTTCCAAACCAAGATAGTTAGAAAATGTTTCATGACGGGTTAATTGAGCAATTAGTTAAATATTTCATATCAGTACTAATAGGGTATAGTAAGAGTAAATGTATTATTTATTTATTTATTATTGTTTACAATACCATGTAAGTACTGTTTGATACCATTTAATAAACCCACAAACTAATTACAAAAAATTCTCACAAGATTATTTATTGTTTAATACACAAACACTGAAGAAAGAATCTTTTAATAAAGTTCAAGTACATAACATACAGTAAGATAATTAAATACATTAGATTGCAAATAATTAAAATTTTAATTTAACTCCTACAGTGAACGATGGTTTTCCTTTATCATTTATCGTAGCACTAAGTGATACTTCCACGTCCATCTTCTTTGGAGCTGTATTATATAATTGTTGTCCACCGGATCGTGGTTGATTATCTAATAGTTTTATATCCGATACAGGCACTGCATCTACAATTGCTGGTGCATCTTGCAGTTGACATATCGTTGCAAAAAATGCCAAATATATAACTGCTACAGTGTGAAACTTCATCTGAAAAATACAATTTATACTTCCGACTATAATTTCTTATAAATAAAGAATAAAATTAGTAATATAGATAGTTGTATACTACTATGTAGTTACTTATAGACGCAAAGAAATATTTATAATTTTCTGTTACTTGTTAATAAGGCCATAACCTATATAAAACTTTTAAGTTGGTCGCCTTTATTGTCTACACAAAATAAACACGTGTGTTTTTGAGTTACACAGATTTTTTGTTGAAAATACTGCAACAATAAATTTGGGTAACTCAAAAACAAACGTGTTTTATTTTATAAAATTTATAAAAGACTTTCACCAAGTATCAGACCGATCAATCCAAACTTCCTACATAATTAAGAATTGGATTTATTTCTTAAAGTAACCATATTTGCATTTGTTAAAATATTTTTTTATATACGATAATAATATTTTTAATTGTATTAAATATATTACATCGTTTGTTTGTTTACTTTTTATACCAAAGAACAGTTTTAATCATAAAAATTAAACATTTTTATTTAAACATAAGAGAGTATATTATATTATTGTTTTTTAGCGTTCCCCCTTTTATAAACAAGTATATTACATCTTTTATTTATTTTCTTTTACAGCACACATTTTTAGCCTCATTAAATTCACGTATTTATAAAATTTAATTACACAAAACTGAACTTACCTTTGCAGTAAACAAGATAGGAATAAAAAACAGGTGTATCTGCTGAATATATACCATTTTATTAACATAAAATTAACATAAAATATTTGATTAAAAATAAACTGATATTCCAATATAATTGAATATTCAAAAATATTGACGTGTTTTTGTTGTGATATTGTCAGTAAAAAAATTTAATAATATCATTTATTATTTGATGAATCATAATATTTCCTAGAAATCCGACTTTTAAGAATACTATACGAGTATAAAAAAATGGTGATGTGGCCATCATAGTACTTTCCCTATATTTTTCACGAAAACTATGAAGTTTACGCAAAAATGCTGTTCTTAATAATTTGTGCACTTTTGAATTCGCTACAATTATTTGTTATATGAATTTTATCTATCTCCAATAGTTTATTAGCAATTGGAAAAAAATGACAAAATTTTCAATTTTTACTTTTTTTCTCGTTAAAAATTTTATGAAAAACATGTTCGAATAAAACTTGTTCAGTTTTTGATTCCTTTTAACTTTTGTTTGAACCATTTTTTAAAAATTTTCATATTTAGAAAAATATCACGAAAAAACCAAAAAACGCCTCGAGTAAACAACCACTTCCGGTTTATGCATGTTTACCAAAAGCTTTTCAGATCGAGTTTTTAACAATAAAACCTTAAGTTTAAAGTTTCATGCCATTCGGATCAATCGTTTTTGAGATACAGCACCCACCGACAGACAGACAGACAGACACACACACACACACACACAGACACAATTTTTTTTTTTCCATAAATTAGTGTTTTGGGTTCAGGAGACCCCAAAACGGATATTTCCGGAAAAAAAAATTTGAAAAATAAATCACGAAAACAATACTCCCCCTATATATCCTATATAGGGAAAGTAATAATAGTTGTAGTAGTGTTACAATTTTAACTTTTGATCCCTTTGCATTAGTTAGATTTTTCTGTTTTGTTGTACTGTTCTTATAGTAATATACCAGGAAGAAAAATATAAACATATTGTTTCCAAAAGATTTGAATTTACCATCGAGTTAGATTGTTTATTGTGGAATGTTAGGTTAGTTATCCCAAAAAATTTCATAATACAGTTTTACAGATGTTACATTCAACCCATTTGAAACAATAATTTATTAAAAATCTTAATTTATACAAACTTAATGATTGAATTAAAGAACTGCATTATAGTTCTTTAGAGATCATTACGCAGCTTTTGTTTCATTTTATGCCACAATGTCTCGATAATATTAAGGTCCGGACTATTCAAAGTCCATGAGAGGACCTTGATGTTATTGCCCCCCAAACCATTTTTCGTAGGTTTAGCCATAAGACATGCAGCACTATCCTTTTGGAATATAAAATGCATGTCTGGGTAGAGATCTTTCGCGCTTGACACAAGAAATTAAAAAAAAAATTCTTGATATTTTGGTGCATTAATTGTGCCTTCTACCACCTCATACTATCCTAGACCCACTGCGGACATGCACCCCCCAAATCAAAATACCCTTTGAAAATTTTACTGTTCTTTTGAGGCAATGTTTATAAAGTGCTTAATTTTCGTTTACGAAAGTCTCCCACGCACAGTCAAACTTTGAGTCGTCACTAAATATGACTTTGGATGAGTCTTCAACGATCCATCTTCGTTTTTGCCCAAATGAGCCGATATATTTTCTGCTTTTCTACAAGTAGAGGTTTTTTTTCGCTTAAAACGTTACGAATATTAAAATGTCGTAAACTTAATAAAAACGTTCGCACCGACCTTATAAAAACTGAGTCCTGATTTGTGTATCAACTTCTGCAACACTCTTTCGATAACGTATGCATGTTTCCGCATTTATCCTGTTTGCAAATTTTTACTACTAACTTTTACCGTTAGATTAGAGACTTCCACTTTCACAATAATGTCTAAGTATGTTTCATGTTGTCGACTTGGCCAAATATAATTTATCCGCAATTTCGCGTATTTTTTTCATGAAATTTTTTTAAAGAAGCATCGTTGCAAACTTCCAGATTATATTGAATTTACTATCTTCAAGGTTGTGTCTATAATCTCTTTCATATTTAATATTTTGAAACATAGTATTTGCCAGTGAATAATGCAATAAAATGAGAATAACGTTGGAAAATTAATATTAGCTTGATAAAATGCGACTAATCTTTTCGATTGTTGACCTGGTTTGATTTTTTGTACCAATACCCTATTATTACTATGTTCCCAGGAAGTGGCCTGGTCCGTACTATTGCTATTTCTCCAGTTAGGGCTAGTTTGGTGATAGCATAAGATGTGATCGGCCGTTTCCTCTGCCAATTGACATAGTTTACAAGGTCCACTTTACCTACCTTGTAAATATAGTACTTCACTGGATTATGTCTTGTAAGAAGACCCGTGATCAGTCTTATCTCGCTTTTAGTGAGGCACAAGAGGTATTTAT
This sequence comes from Ontholestes murinus, assembly GCA_963969525.1. NCBI lineage: Eukaryota > Metazoa > Arthropoda > Insecta > Coleoptera > Staphylinidae > Ontholestes > Ontholestes murinus. The sequence goes on along the minus strand of OZ018397.1, from coordinate 27,412,571 downwards.
CTCTATTTAGCGAGATGACAATAAACGTTCTGGATTGTCTTTGACCTGGTGTGTTTATATAGTGCCTTATTTTGCCTTTTTCCCACTCTGAGACCACGCCTTTCACCCTTCCTATGTGTTTTGATAGTCCATATGTAGGCTTTAGTCCGATTATAGTACCCCAGCGACTTCTTCCTAGGCATACTTGCGGCAAGTTTCTTGCCTATTATACTTGCATGGCCTGGTTCCCACAGAGTGAGCTCGTTTCCCTTGGCCACTTGGTTCAGAGCTTGTTTACTATTCTAAGTAGTTTTGAAAATAAAGCTGTATGCTTTGAGGATCTTAAGGGCAGTATGGCTGACTGAGATCAGACAGATGTGTCCCCCTTTGTAGCCCTTTTCGCACAATCTTGAGCATATCTTTCCAAGGCTATTATTTCAGCCTGTAAAACTGTTGATCCTTGCTCAAGAGGGACTTATTCCCTGTATTTAGGCCCGTACATGCCTATGTCGGGATTCGCTTCCTTTCTTGATGCAACTGTATACCAGAAGAGTTATGTTTTAGTTTTTTGATATGATGCAGGCTGTCTTAGCTTGAAAGTCGCTTCAATACGATATCACATTTGGTCGGCATTACATCCGACGGTGTTTCTAGGAAATAGATACCACTTTAACAATTAAAATAGAAGCAGTACTTGCGTACAAATTTTCTAGCACTCGCTCGCAGCGTAGAGCACAGAGTGTCCGTTATTTTACAGTGTTATTTTACGAAGACGTGGTTCGAACCCCGTGAATAGTTATTATTAAATTGGATTTTGATCATGTTTTCTATTATTTTAAAAATGTTTTAAACGCTGTAAAAATATTCCATTCAGAAATTTTAAATGCGTCAACTGTCACAGCGTCTATAATCCAGGCTGCAGAAATAAAAGCAAGAAACTTAAATATGTAGGAGATCATAAAATAATATGTTCCCGAAATTTAAATAACTCATCCCTAAGTCAAAGTTTCGAGTCGGTGAAACAAGATATCATCGACCAATTAAGTACAGACCTTAAAAACGAATCATATTGAAAAAGTTAAATCCCGCATCAAATTAATTGAAAATGAAGCTCTCGAAAATGAAAAATTGGTGACAAATAGAATAAGTTAATTAGAAGCGAATTAAAACAAAATTGTGTTAATTGATAACAGCAAATAGAACTAATTCGGACTTGCAAAATAAATTAAATAGCCATCAGGAACAGAAACCAATATAAAAAGACTCTTCTTCTTCGATTCCTATATTTTTACCCATAGTGACCATATATTTATTATGGCCGGTAGAGTTGACTTGATTAAGGGCCGACAGGTAAAGTTTACAAAAATGAAGCAGTTTCTGTGATGGCTGACAGGTCAAACTAAAATTCACATTATTGAAAATCCTCATTGGAAAGAGATTTTGATTTTGAGCAATTTCATTAATACAATTAATAAACAACTTGCTGAATGTACAAAGGACATATATTAAAAATATAATTTTTGCTAATAATAATAATAATAATACTTTAATGCCCAACAGGAACACCCAATTACAAGGCACAATGGTATAAAATACAGTACTAATATATAATTAATTATAATTAAGAATACAAATATAAGTTAAGAGAATATACATTAACGTAATAAGCTAAAACAAAACAGGTGAACAAATGTAAAATTTAACAAGAATGGAGAGCTTACACATATAAAAATCGGTACAATAAATACAATAAAATCAATACAAAAAGTTTAAGTGGAAGAATAATATAAGTAGAATATAACTTAAAAACAATATTAGAGAAAAATAACCTCGAACCACTTCTCAGCACAGCGACAAATATACAAATGAAATATTGAAATATCTAGTGTAGTGTTAATAATAATAATTAATATTAAGAGTAATAAATCTCTATGAGCATTACTGCACTAATAATTGGGGCTTCCTGCAGAACGTTGGTACGAGCGGTAGGCAGTCTAAAGGTGGAGGTAAATCTCGTAGGCAAGCTTGGTGCATGAAAGTGAATCCCAGCTAATAACTGCGAGCAATCAATCAGACCATGTATTAATTTCCACGCGCACCGTTGGTCACGTCTCGAGGTCAGGGATACCATTTTGTGTCGTTCGAGTAGTTCAATTTGAGGAATTTCATTAGGCGGATACCTACCATCTAGTTTAAAAGAGAGAAATTTCAAAAATCTGCGGTGTAGGCGCTCTAGTGGCAGAGAGCGATTCGCATAGATTGGATACCAAATTAGACCACAATATTCCATTTTACTTAGTACAAATGCGTGAAATGATTTAATAGCATCAGTGTTGAGAAAATTCTTGCTGGTTCTGGGTATGAAACCTAACGATTTTGCAATATAATAATCACATAATAACATATTGCGCATACGACTGTTGTGAATAATATCGCACTTGGCAGTGTTAAGTTTGATGTTGACATTGCAGCACCAGTCAGAAATGATGTTTAAATTTAGTTGGAGGCTGTGGATGTCAGACTGTGGCCCCACTTTCGCATAAATTTTAAGATTATTAGTTTATGCTAATATAGGACAATTTATCCGCACGAGAAGGTCATTGATGAAAATATTGAAAAGAAGGGATCCCAGGCAAGAGCCCTGTGGAACATCCAAGGGAGGACAGAATAAATACGCTTTGAAGCCATTATACGAGACATAACACGAACGTTCGCGTAAGTAGGAATTAATCAGTTTAATGACTGCCGGTGCAGCACCAAAGGTGCTAACTTTATTAACTGACAGAGAGTGGTCAATAGAGTCGAACGCTCGTGAAAATTCGGTATAAATTGCGTCGACTTGACCGCGCTTGTTGATGGTTTCAGCTAGATATTGAGATATGACAGCAAGATTCATTAATGTTTATGTTTATGTTTATTTATCTTTAGCTTTCATTCCAAAAAAATAAATACATATGAATATATACAAATATAAAACAAAACGTACAAGAATTTTGGATGGATGAAGCTGGGCGGAGTTCGTGCAGCTGCGACGTTCTTCCACTCTAACCCTTGTATTTGTCCATGATGCCGAGGGTGCAAATATCCTCTTGGACATCTGTATTCTTTGTAGAAAGACCAGGCATGAACACATGTTGGAAAGGAGAAATATATGAACAAATACTCTTAAAAATAGAACTATGAAGCAGAGTTTCGGGTACTTTGGCAAAATTAGGTAGAATTGAGATTGGGCGGTAGTTGTGAATATCCGTAAAGTTCCTTTTCTTGAAGATCGGACAGAGAATAGCGATTTTCCAGCAGGTAGGAAATTGGCTTGCAGAAATTGAGCAGTTAACAATTGAACATAGTGGCTTGCCTAAAGCGTATCTGCAGTCTCAGATTAGGAAGCTTGGAATTTTGTCATCTCCCGACGTGTAGTTATTGGGTAGCTGAGCCATTATTGATAATATTTATACGTTGCGCCTCATTAATACATGCAATTGAGAAAGGTGGATATATAACCGAGTCAGTATGACACGTAGGCGTGAAGGCATCACTGTAGTTGCTGAGAATGGCGTCCGCAAAGGCATTGACTATGTCCATTGTCCGTCCACGAAATCGGTATACGCATCAGAAATTTGGAGATTTGTATTGAGTATTGTATTTTGTACTTATATTAGCCTTAATTTCAGCGGTATATCATGGTGGGAATTTTGACTTTGGTAGAACGGCATTTAGGCACGTGTTAATCCAACACAGCATAGAGTATATCGTAAAACGTAGCAACCATCACATCAACATCATTAATGGTCTCAAGGATACTCCAATCTAATTGCGCAATTACCTCATATAAGGAAATAAAGTTGGCTTTATGAAAATTGTACCTTTGGACATCGTTTGAGGGAAAGGAAACTGCGTTAGGTTTTAGACCACATGTTGAATTCGTGTGCGTTGTAAAGGCACTTATTGAATCGACTTGAAGAAAGTAGAAGTTGTTTGGTTGAACAATGCTTTAATAAATACTTTCTTTTTTACATATTATGTTTTACGTTGCGTTGTTGATTATTTTCTGACGCCGCTTATCGGGTGTTTCAACTGTCCTCGCACACACCAGAACACTCGATTCTTTTTCCGCGGCCCGTGCACGGCGCATCGGGTAACGTCGCACGCCGGACACTAGATTTTAATGTACCATGTTTTGTTTCGGCACGTAGGCGTTAATTTCTAGCGTAAATTACACACCTAATCTAATCCGAACACCACAAGTAAAGGTAATTTCGAGAGCAGGGTGGAAGATATCTTCACGCACAAGCGGAAAGTCAGAGCGAGTGATAGCGAGTGATAGTTACAAAGAACAAGGTCTAGAATCTTATTATGGCTATTTGGGATGTTGTTGTATTGTTTAATGTTGAGAATTTCCGTGAAGTCCCTAAAACAGGACACTTTACTGTTCAACGATGCGTTGCCACTAAAGGCTGATGGTAAGTTAAAGTCCCCAATAAGAAGAAATCTACGGTCAAGCAGGTAGGGTTCCAAAAAATTTCCCAGCTAATAGTACATTCAATATAAATAATAGGTATAAATTAAGACAGCTTCAAGCAAACTGCCGTAATTAAGTAAACATTTCTTTCTTATGCATATGTGGCTAAAAAAAAGAGAAGGTAACGGCGGTTGCATTCTCAAATTTTCATATAGCGTCTCATTTCGCTCGAAAAGTGTCTATCGGAGGAGGAGTTTTTATAATGGTTAGGAATAATATATACTTTTAGCACTGAAAAAGATGGTTAGGTTATATCGGAAATTATATTCAGCACTACATAACAATTTTAGACATGTAACGACAACTAACAGTTATTTACATTTTAATGATGTAAAATTACGGGGCAGAAACGCTCAAAATAATTATTTCTAATTGTTACTTTTATTTTCATATGTTAACGGGGACGTGGAAGACGTACCGGTGATGAACTGTCAGGTAAGTAGCACCGCGGTACTCTCTGGACCAACACGCGCTGGTGGCGGCACAGGGGTCCCTGGCGAAGCTCACCATCGATTAACAGCCGCAGGCTTCGATTAAACAGTTTCCCGCAAGTGCTACTTGCTTGAGCTTCCACGCCACGTCAACGGATGGGCATAGTTCATAAATTGGATTAAAATATAATTACGCATTTGTTAAATCAAATTCTGAATTATGTAATAAAAGTAAAGGTCCAATAATTCCAATAATGAACGAGGCTCGAAATAAATATAGATTAAATTAAAGGCGAGCTATTGAGTCGAATAAACGAGAAGCAAATAATGCTAATATCAGAAATAACAATTGTAAACCTAAAGCTATGTGAAATATAATTAACTCCAGAAGCTCGTCAACCGGTAATAATAATAAAACGACAAATATTTCGGTAGAAGAATTAAACGCTTTCTTTTCCAAAATTGCAAACAATATTATTAATTCATTACCCAAATCTACTTCGTAAACTTTATATCTAGAATATACATCCAGTATAAAGTTGCAGGCTAATTATGTCCTACCTGCCAGGAAGAAGTCAATGAACATTTGTCGGATCCCTTGCATATTGAAGGCAAGCATTATTTTTTCCCCCGTCAAAAGAAAATATGAAAATTTAACTGTTAAAATTTTGGGTGTACACATTGATATATTGATATTGACATGGGCTACTCAGTCAGACTAGTAGACTATGCTCTAACATTTATATAATTGAATTGACGAGGCGGATACATGATGAAACTCCATAACAAATTGAAATAAAACAACACAGTTGGGAGGGTTTCACATTTATTGTTGAACACTGCAACATGTTTCGCCACACAGTGGCTTCATCAGGCAGATAAATAATAACATTATTATTCATCTGCCTGATGAAGCCACTGTGTGGCGAAACATGTTGCAGTGTTCAACAATAAATGTGAAACCCTCCCAACTGTGTTGTTTTATTTCAATTTATATAATTCAAATTTATCATCAAGAGTCTCAAGAGAAACCTAGCGAGTGGCATATTTTGCTCTAATCCAAAGACATTTTGTATTAATTAATTGTATGGGGACATTAAACTATTAGGCAGCTACAACGCAAAGCTATCCACGTAATATCGGGCCTTGACTACACCAAAGATTGATATTTAGCTTTAATTGAAATGCAAGTGTTCACGTTACCATATATTTTCGTATGCCTTTACTACATTATAAACCAAAGTAGGATATTCATATTTATAATACTAGAAATAAATCCGACATTACACCATATTAATTAAATCGTAAACTGAGACTAGCTTTCACGGAATAAAATGTTATAATGTGCTTCCGGATAATATTAAAAAAGGTATCCGATGTCATTTTTTATAAAACGCATAAAAGCTTTTCTTATCGCTACAGCCTTTTACAGTTTTACATTCGTATGTGCTATAATTTATTTGCTTTTATTTGTTTTTATCTATTTACTTGTAATTATTTATTATGTGTTATTAGTTTTTTTATATATATATGTTATTATATTTAATGTTAAAATTCGCGCCTGCACTTAACTTATTTTTATAATTTTAGACTTTAAATAGTTAAATTATTTCTATGTTTTTAAATTTTAGACTTAGCTATATTTTATTATAATATATTGTAAATATATTCTCGTTTTAATTTTTAATTTTAATTTTAAGGTTTTTATTCGCTATTTTATTCTATGTTACTCATTGACATTTTAATTAATTGAGTTTTATTATTATTTATTTATTTAATAAATTATTAATAGAATAATTTATTTATTTGTGTTAATTCAATTTTCTTCTGGATGTATTTATTAATGCTTGGTTATCTAACTGCGAACATTAAAATGAAGAAAATTATTATTATGTTTATATTAACTAGATTTATATATTTATGTTTGATGTGTGTAAAACATATAAAACACTAATAAATAATTGAATTGAATTGAACTCTGGTTTAATCAGGTTCAGGAATTCTTAGTGCCCGAATCTATGTCATGTATCATGCCAGTGCAGTGTCATCGCACTCATTAGACCTTCTTTTCTGATTCGTTAATGCAAGGAAAATAGGTCTAGTAAAGCTTCTATTATTACTAAGGGGGTGGTGTGCATAGTATCTGTGATATCAAGATAAGCCATTATAATTATAAAGATTCTTTTGTACCGTTGCTTGTAGGTCTTGACCCACCATACTAGTGAGCCATATGTAATAATATATAACCAATGTATCATTTGGGTTTTAGTCCCCATGCTCTGTTAAAGAGCCTACGACATATCCATAGTATCGCTGTAGCTTTGCAGATTGTTTTTTCTCTTCTAGGTGTGCGTTCTAATTAAGATTCCTATCCAGTATTAAACCTAGATATTTCACCTGATCCGACAGCACAATTTCTTGTCCATTTACTTTAGGACCTTTGATATTCAGCCTCCTATGATTAGTGAAAGGTACCACCACAGTTTTGTCAGGATTGACATTGTCCTTCCCCCCGTCACAATTTTACTATGGTATTGAAGTCGTCTCACAGTGGTTCAGAACGTGAAAAACACGATCGAAATTGTTTACTCTTTACTTTTAATAGATTTTACATTAAAAGTTGAGTAAGTTTATGTTTTTGGGTATGCTGAATCTGAAATTATGCATTTAAAACTACCCCAAAATACAAGCTTTAAATGCGAAAAATTGATATCACTTAATACAAGTACGAAGAATATAAAGTTTAGTTTGCAAATTCGAAGTATTTGTTTGTCAAAAGAACCCCTTAATGCATTGACTTTGACATGTTTAGTAGTATGTACTGGGTTAATAAAAAAAAACAACCTTCAAAACATCCTCAAATTATATTGTAGAAATCTTTTTCCTTGTAGAATAGCGTGTTAACTTGGATATAATTTGCAACCATGTTTTAAAGCTGTTGCTCCAATAAGCATATATTGCTGATTCGTAAAACCACCCGAAATAATAAATGACAAAGCCTCTTCAGTTGTTATAGCATTTTGTTCTTGTTCGGGACTCCTCCATTTTTTCATTATTCGTTTGCCTCTACTTGGTGTAGTTAAAGTACTTTCAATTATCGAATAGGCAGTACTAATATCTCCACTTTCTCGTACTTTGATTGCACAAGTTTTTCCACGGAAGTACTTTTTCTGAGCTCCTGGGTTTTACGCCTGTTTATAACAGCAGAACTTTGAGCAAAACCCTTTTAAGGACGACCTCGAATACCCGAAGTTGATGGTCGATCGCAGTAAATGGATTAAGGAAAAATAATTTCATCTTCTCGCCAAACATTTTGCTTTTTCATAAAAACACTAGATATTTTATTGGACGATTTCCAATATTTAAAATATATTGGAAAAAGCATTTGTTCAAGCCAATACAAAATATTTTTACTTGATTTATCACCTTCGGCAATTCTTGACACATACGGGTGTCAAGTATAAACAGGTAAATTGTTCGTTTCTTACTTTCAGTCGATTTATCATTATCTACCATAGAGACTTCGTCTAATACCAATAGACATATTTTCTTCGCGGCCATTATGTTACAAATTTTCAAAAGAACTACTGCAACAAAAACACAATCTCTTACAACGTCACAAGTTTCGAAAATGCGCACAGAATAATCTGCAAACAGGTTCGACTCAAAGTTGCGTTTCAACTGATCGGGTACCGAGCGGGATTTTCTTTTATATCTTTTGAATAGGCAAATATTGGCAGCTATTTTTTTTTTAATTTACAAAGCCAAATAGCTAGTTTAAGCATAAATGAAGTAATTTCCGTGTAGGGTTGTGTAGAACTAAACGCAATCCTTCACTTAAGGCAAATTTTTATAATCCGATTACCGGTTACAAGCAATAAACTTTCTAGTACTAGGTAAACTTTATCCAATAATAAGTAATGTTACTTAATAATACACTTAGCAATCTATAACAATATTATAATGACATTAATAAATAACCGCATTTGCTTGTGGTACAGTCTTTTTAATTTCTATACGCTGCAACGTCTCAATTTTACTGAACTTTGAAAGCAAATATAGAAAAACTTATGTAAATAAAATGCATATTATTAATATTATCAAATAGATCAACTATTCAAGATTAAATTAGCGCAATTTTAACTTTGTACGAAGAAGTTGAAATTTTGATTTTCGATCACGTTTTTCGCGTTCTGAACCACTGTGCGTCTTGGGCTAGGGATATGATATCATATTTACTCCCTGTAACCTTGCGTACAGTAACTCTTGGCGACAAAGGTCGTCAGGAGATCATTTACCACGGTACACCGTAGCAGGGGTGATATAATTTTCACCACGACTTTTAGGAGAAATGAGGTAAGGCTAATTGAGCGATTGTCTAGCCTAGCATAAAACTGTCTGCAGGTAGGGGGCTAATTAATCTAGCCTATGGGAAAATTCCATCTGGGCCTTTGGATATGAAGGATTTAAAGATATCAACTGCTCATTTAATTAATTCTTTAGTAATGAGTTTACTAGCCTTGCTTCTGCTTTCTCTGGTAGGTAGGAATATGCTTTCTTTTGTAGATTTAGCAGGTTTTTCTTTAACAGCAGTTGATTTCCAGGTTTTCGAGTCAACAGATTCGAAAAAACGGGCCTCCTACTAAACGAACAAATTGAACTGTCAAACTCCCCACTACTTAAAATATTTACCCCTCCATAGTGCCAATAGTGTTAATGTATATATATAGTTCTAAGTTTTTTCTAATTTTATTGTAAACTTTAATTCACCTGAAGAAGCAATAAATTTGCGAAACAATTGTAGTGAAAATAAACACACATTTTGAAAATCTTAGTTATTTACAACTTTAATATAATAAATGAATATGGATTTTCAACATCTCAACGCCTTATCTATCAACCAATGGTCTGATAGCCAAATGTAATGTCAAAGTAACGCCTCCGAAACTCCAACGGACTTAAACCGACATTACATAATATGGTATCGTAGGAACCAGTCAAATTAAATTTAAAACTCAAATGCCTAATAAAACGTTTCTGTACTCGCTCTAGTAGATATATATCCTTGGCTTTATAAGGACACCAAATAATTGCACAGTACTCCAAGTGAAGACGAACTAATGATTTGTAAAGGCATATAAGGGTATCAATTTCTTTAAATTGGTTGGTCTTTTAATGAAACCCACCAACTGATTTGCTTTGGAGGTTGAGCTGAGAAACTCCAGCTGCAGTCCAGAATAACACCCAGGTCTTTAACTTGGTTAACTCTTTCCAACTGCACCCCGTCCAGATGGTATCTGCTGCAAAGGGTGGTAACCTTTTTTGAGAAAGTAATTACATCACACTTATCAATATTTAGCCGCATCTTGTTAAGCCGACACCAATCGGCAAATCTATCAAGGTCGTCCTGTACATGTCCAGGAGTGACTACATTATTAATAACCGAATAGATCTTGATATCATCGGCGTACAAAAGAAACTGACAATGTTTAAAGCAATCTGCAACATCATTAATAAATATGTTGAATAATAATGGACCTAAATGGGAGTCTTGAGAGACACCGGATGTAACCTGGATTAATTCAGATGTTGTGCTACGAATGCGTACGGCTTGAGACCTATAAGTTAGGTAAGACTGGATCCAGCTCAACAGGACACCGCCGACGCCCATACGTGTCAATTTCAAAATTAAAATTTTGTGGCCAACGGTGTCAAACGCCTTGGAGAAGTCAGTATAAATCGAATCGACAATGTCACCTTTCTCCAAGGCATCAGTCACGTATTGACCAAATACCAATACGTTGGTAGTCGTTGAGCACCCTGCTCGGAAACCATGTTGGTTTTCAGGAAGTAAAATTCGTAAGGATCTCGCTAAGTATTAAGTTACAAAACGTTCAAATAGTTAGGACTGTACCATTTAGGAAAGCGATAACTGTTGGAATTTGTAACTGCAATTTTTAGAACAAACACATCAATGCCAGTATGTACTATTGAATAAAATAAATCAACGTTCTGATCGACGTCATTCATTTGAAATAGGTTGTCCCACTGTGTATTGCTAAATACTTCACGTAGGCTGTTAAAATCTGCCATGTTAAAATTATATTTAAATTCAGAAAACCAGTCACTATGGCTTGGATCTACAATGCTGAAGCAAATAGTGATTAACAAAGCTGGATGATGTTGATCACAAACAACGAGTGGTTGCTCGGCAGCAGCTATAGTACATTGGTCACTTAATTAAGTTAAGCATAACAGAGTTACAGTTTACTATGGTATCAAGTTGCATTGCGTTTATCAGCATGTAAGTATCAGCAATGATTAAAGCAGTTTGGCTAGGTGACTTCGTAAAAACACCGAATTCACTGTTCTCCCAAAGGATATTCGGCAGATTATAGTCACCAACAATACATAAACGATGGTCGGGCAGCAAATCGCACAAATTTTGAATACTTTTTTTATAAATATGTATCGACTGTTTAAGCACCCCTGTTTTAAAGGATACTTTTGCTAAGTTTGTGTTTCTTACCACTACGACAACAAGTGCAATTTATATCGCATAAATTTGAAAATTTTATAATAATCCAGCATATTTTTATACCATCTTATCTTTAATCCAATGGGGCAAATAAGAATCATCGGTGAATTTTTTTTAAATGCGTTTTTAGTTGACTACAGAAATTTTGCACCACCAAATTAATGTCACCTAATAAAACACTGACGTAATGTAAGGTTTCAAAAAATCGTTTTATTGTTCTACAACAATTGTTTCGCCACACAGTGGCTTCATCAGGTAGATGACAAATATGACAAATATGATGATATATTTGTTATCTACCTGATGAAGTGATGTGTGGCGAAACAATTGTTGTAGAACAATAAAACGATTTTTTGGAACCTTACATTACGTCAGTGTTTTATTAAGTGATAATATGGGGTTTCAACAAGTAACGGCCTCATCAATTCAATAACCAAATTAATTTTTGGACACAAAGTGTCTAAATTTGACAGACGTAGCTAAAATAAACAAACTTCCACCTTTGGAGGTTAAAGCAGAAGATTTGTAGTACGAGACAAAGTGAAAAATTATTAAATTGTGTCATAATTAAGTAATGAATGTATAATATATGTTAAAACTATTGGGAATTTAGGAAAATTATTTATACAGATTAGTTATAAGAGATTCTTTTTTTATAGTTTTAAATACAATGATTAGAATAGCGCTACAGTGATCCTTTAAATAAACAAGTAAAAAATAAATACACAACAAACCCGGCGAATGACCACGTGGTCGATAGCCTAACACTACTATTAGTACTACAATCACATACAGAACGACAGTTAAAATAATTAATGCAGACAATTTTGTTAAAGATTTTTAATTATTCTTTACTTATTGATTATTTTGAAATAAACAAAGGATGTCTTAGCAAAAATAAAGAAAAGACTTATAGAAGGTAATAGCAGATACATTCCCTCTACTTCCTAGCATACACTAGATCGTGTCTAAAAAATATTAGAATACATTGAGGACAGTTTTGACTAATTCCTGGCCATAACTAACTAAAAAACTAGCGTTTTCAAATATTTCCATAAAATAAAATCCAGATGATTTAAATTAGGCAATCTTCTAGGCCACGAAACAAGTTCGTCTCTCCATGCCATGCTTATTTAAGTGAAAACGTCTTCTAAATATTAGAGAGGGAAATGAAAAGGATTTTAGCATCAATAAGGTTAAATCACATATGTTGCCTATAGTTTAGGAAAAATACGCCAGAAATCATACATTATGTTCTCCAGTAAGTTAGGGCAAGTAGATTGCTAATCGTTTTTTTCAAAATTTTCTAAATAAATGTTTTAAGTTAAATTTATATGTAAATTTTTGTCGGCCTAAAGAAGCGTATTATAAAAATAAGAACTCAATTTTATGTGTATACGGCATCATCCATAAATAGAATTTCAGTAAGACTGTAGGTCTTCAACAATTTTGTAGAAACCAAGTGTGATTGGTGGTTTAAATCCTTATGTTGTGTATAAAACAGCTGCTCGTAGAGATATTGGCTGATATTCTAAGCACAGTTGTTTTTCGATTATGCTCTATCAATGCCAAAACGTTTCTTCATCTGCTTTACTGATTTTCGCCAGCCAAAAAGAGATAATTATTTGTAAAATAAACCAATTTTAAATATAACTTGTGATTTAGGTAAATACAATGACGAATTCCTAAATCATCAGGCAACTATGTACGTTTTTAGAAAATTAAAATGTTGTTCAAAAATGTTCATATGTAAATCGTAATGACCTTTGCTTATTAAAATTAAGTTTCATTTATTAACTAAATTATAGTAATTTTAATGTTTGTATGTATGGAGAATGGATGGACTGTAAGACATATTCCTGTTGCTCTTTCTCTTCTAATAACAGAGATACCAATAGTGAACATCGAAATTGAGACACAGTGTATATACGTATAAACCTAAAAGTAAACAGAAGTTAATTCTATGGGTCTATCAAGATGAGCTAAATTCAATAAAAGGGTTTTCGTAAGAGTGCATTGTTAAGCCGTCGTTTAACCATTTGTTTGTCAGAAGTATTCAGAAAAATAAGGGAAAACAACCGCCAGTTAAGAATTATTCTCCACTAGGATAATTTGAGCTCTCATACATCGATACAAACGAGGGACTTTTTAAAAATTGAAAAAGTCGAATAGAAGTCATCCGCCATACAATTTTCACGTTTTTGACGCCTAAGCCGTTGATGTGCTCAAAATGCATATTTTGGATGTACATCACTTGGAGTGCTAAAGTTATTCGAAAGTTAATTCACAAATGCATGCAAAAGTAATCTTCATGGAAAATATTTCAAAACTGATTATTTTATTTTTTTGTTATCTATTCCCAAAATATAAAAGGTTGCCCTTATAACAATCGCCACTATCATTTTTTAATAAATATTGATTACATTAAAATTCTCCCCCGTGTGTGCTCACCTTGACGTGGTGGGGGAGCTTGCGTATCCAGATGATCCTAAGTGCTACAACAGCAGGAGCGTCTGCTCCCGATAGGGGTACCCATGCTGGAAAGGACTTAGATGATGGATCTGACTAAGCAGCATGCACATCCTGCTCAGCTATCGTGTCGTGGCTTAGAGCTTCCACTAAAGGGTACGATGCCCCGTTCTAACTTGCTGTAAAGCCACCAGGCAGGTTATATCTGTAACTCACCGCTGTACGTGGTCAAGTCTCGTTGGCAGTGAGCGAAATAGGGTCTGGGCTTAACTGCATGGACCAAGTGAAAGGAGAGCCACAATAAAAAACTCCTCAAGCCAAGGTGGAACAGCATATGCCGAAGGCTGCATGGCTAAGGGGAGCTTAGTCTTAGTATGCCAACTCCGGATACCAGGCGACCTCCGGTTTCAAATAGCCTTCCTGTGGCATGCGGGGCTCTGCTGCAGGTGACAGTTTATTTCCCTAGCTTCTCGTGGGATCAGTAATGAACCAAGAACCGACAAATAAGAGCTCATCCCCCTCAAAGGACAAAACTACGGCGATGGAGTGTGAAATCGTTGCCACGGTCCTCAGTGCCTGAGACCGACAGGGAGGAACTACTCCTAGCCAGCAGTGGAGATGAGGCTGGGCAAAAGTCCAAGGACCTTCAGGCACGCAAGCCGCGCCTAAGCGGTGCTGGGAAGAAGAGGTTTAAATACCTCATCAGCAAGGGTATGACGCGGGATGAGGCAGCACAAAAGGCCTTACAGCCCTTCGGTCCAGCGCGTAAGCAAAATACCGAAAAACGTACCCAAAACGGCTTTGATGAGAGTCAAGGAGTTTGGACGAGGAATATCAGCCTGGTACACGGATGGTGCCAAGAATACCAAAAGTACTGGAATAGGCATTTATGGCCCTAACCAAAACCACAGGAACTTCATGGCTCTGGGTACGACGCCCACGATTTTGCAAGCGGAAGCGATTGCAATTGATATGTGCGCTAGAGAGTGCATGGACAGGCACTTAAATGGCGCACATATATACATCTGCTCAGACAGCCAAGCCGCATTAAAGGCCATTCGAGCCTATAATCACAGCTCACGGACTGTCTGGGAATGTCGAAAATCCCTCTCACAACTGGCGAAGAACAACTCGTTGACCCTCATGTGGGTCCCAGGGCACGGGGATATTAAAGGCAACGAAGTGGCCGATGAACTCGCAAAAAGAGATGCAATGCCACTCCTATGGCGCACAGAAGAGAGGCGGTGCAAAAATGGGAAGAGTAGAGAAGACGCAAGCATTGGAACAATGTACCAGGTCTACGTCAATCAAAACGACTCATGAAACTCGATCACAGCCACAAGGTGCTTGAACTCACAAGGAAGGAGCTAAGAACTTTCACCGGACTCATGACAGGGCACTGTGCCCTCCGATACCATTTGTGGAAAATGGGAAAAGAGGATAGTGGAAACTGCAGATTATGTTATTCGGCATATGAAACGACCGAGCACATACTATGCACTTGTGTCGCAATTGCTCACAAGCGTCTTTCACACTTCGGTAGGGACCGATTATCCCACGAAGAAGTGAGCAATATCACCCCCAAGAAAATTACCAGGTTCATGGAAGACCTGTGACTGATTGGGAAGTGATTTGTTAAGGGTAGAACAATAGATATTTTAGGTCGCAGTTCAAGAGAGGCTAACACACCTCATTAGTACCCTATGTTAACCTATAACCTATAACCTATATATGTTACATTAAAATTCAAATATTGCCTCGAAGAGACGTATTTTAGTATTAATAACCAATCCCATTTTAACAATAACTTTATTTTAAATTATTTTTCTGTTTGTGAACGAAATATATTTGAGGTAAATTAATAAATTAATTAATTCACAAATAAAAAACTTTTTAACTTTGTTTGTTTGATTCTCCATTAGGTAAAAAAACATATCAAAATGAGGTTTAGATACGTCGATGATATATTAGCTTCATTTGTAGGAACAGATAGACAACGAAAACAATTTTTTGAATTTATTAATAACCTCCACCCAAATATAACATTCACAGTCGAATCCGAAATTAACAATAATATTAAATTTCTAGACCTTTCAATAACAAAAACTAATCAATCATTAACATTTGAAATTTACCGTAAACCTACGTATACTGATCGAGTCATCCCTAACAGTTCTAACCATCCACTAAAACATAAATTGTCTGCGTTTAATTCTATGATTTTTCGAGCTTTTAATATTCCATTGTCAAAACAAGCTTTTAATTCAGAAATCAACATCATAAAAACAATAGCTTCTTCAAATGGGTATTCTTCATCAATCATTGATAAATTAATTAATAAATACAAAATGAAAAACCTACGTAAATACATATATGCAGGCCAGGTATCACAAAAACATTTAATTTATAAGCCCCTTACCTTCTTTGGTGACATTTCATTAAAAATTAAACATATTTTGTCAAAACATAATGTAATAGTAGCTCTAAAACCTTTTAAGAAAATACGCAACATAATTTTTAATCCAAAAACATCAATAGAGAATACTCACAGATCAGGGATATACAAACTTACTTGTGAAAATTGTAAGGGAATATATATAGGGCAATCTGGTCGTAATTTCAATACAAGACTAAAGGAACATCTTCGTTCTTTTCGGCTTAATTTAATTGATAAGTCATCTTTTGCCAGACATATGATTGAAAACAATAATACTTTTGGTAAGGATGTACTGTCAATTATACATTTTGCCGAAAAAGGCCGTAAGATGGACCTCCTGGAGTCTCTAGAAATTTACAAAGCGCGCGCTAATCCGGAAACCCCCGTAATTAACGACCAGGTTGACCTGATATATACCCCCCTTTTTAACGCTGTTGTAAAACCTTAATTTTTAAGCATATATATATACCTGTAAATTGTTAGTTTAATTACTTCTAGTTTGATAATGACAAGCTAAAATTGTCGAAACTATAGTCACTAAATAAAGTCCGTGTTATACAAACAAAGTTAAAAAGTTTTTTATTTGTGAAGAATTATGTATAACGAAGTAGAAGCCTCCACCGTTAACAGTTTAAATTAATTAATTAATTTTACAAAATTAGAAATTAAGCGAAATTGTCCGAAATGAATGCAGTTGGGCAAGTGTGGCTGAGTGTAACAGAATATGTACAATAAATTATTATAATTAGAATTATAATCCAGTTGTTACTTTAGAATTGAAATTAGGCAATAAATGAAGTAATTTTACTATCCATTTCAAAGGATTCGAACAAGGAAACGTCACAGACTTTGCCCAGTTAGTCAATTTGTCGAAAACAGTTATTATTTCCTATAAAATAGTATGCATGGGTACTTTTTAAAAGTTTCGTAATCATTGGACTTAAATATTTTAACAACAAAAAGGTTATAGTTTTAAATGATATTAACTCACTAAAGTATCGAATATACGGGTGGAAGAGTAACCTTGCGACTAAAAAGAATTTTCATTGTTACAGAATTTATTAGATATTAATTGTAAACACTGAATTGCGTAGGCGTCATAAAAATAAATTGTTTTAAACGTAAAACTTGATATTTTTATGTAGCAATATAAATCATTTTTATGTAAACATTAATTTTAATATAGAAATACATGAAAAAATACGTTATTTGTACGTCATCGGCTTGGCAATTAGGATTCGTATTTTCAGCCAATATTGTCCTTTAAATTATAAGTGCCAGAGTTACATAAGTTTTACTTTACATATTTATATATTTAGGAATATTAGTTTTGTGAAAGTATTTTATGTGAATATGTAAATAAGTTAATATATATTTAGTAGACATGCTTGTTAGTACAGTATTTTCTTATCTGTAGCAAAGGTAAGTCCAGTTTTAACTAACTCAGTTTTATCAATGTCATATACACTCTGTATATCTATTATAAACTTAGTGATATTGAAATCGCAATACAAAGGAGTAGAAATTTCTTGAATAAACTTAGTACGAACGTTTAACTATTAAAAGATAGCTTTCATGATTGACGAGGCTCTTAGTTTAAAATCCATATTTTATAATAAATAATTAGTGGTTGATTTTCAATTTTGTTATTTTATTAACTACAATTGTTTCGTTACAATGTAGCTTTAGGTAAAAAATATTTTTTTAAGATATCGTTGATCTCAAATAAGTTTTGATTAACTTCAAATTCGAAAAGAAGCGTTCACTACTAGTTACGGAAACAGGAAGTATAAGTAAAATTTTTATACCAATGATTAAATTTAGGAAAGCAGAATCTAAATATTATTATCAAATATAACATGAAGGATATTTAAAGAATCTTCTTCCTGGCAAATATGTAAATTTGTGTCTCTAAAAATCTTAATTTCATTTCGTGTAGATTGTGACTGCGCTGTAACCTAGAGTGGCATAAGGTGTTTAGTAACGAATTCCGATTATGTTTAGGGTGAAGAATTGGCACCGTTGCAACATGGAATTTTCTGTTGACTGGTCTGTTCATCAAACTGTAGGGGCATACCATAGCCCCCATCACCATATTGCAACAGTTTCTATGGACCAATTTGTGGAGAATAATGTCAATATCTTACCATGACAAGCTTGACCTTCTGATCTTTCGCTCATTGGACATGTATGGGGCATTAAGGGAAAACTAACTCTGCAGACGCTATAAGCTCTACAGTACAATTTACAGTTTGCTTGAGATCCAATACATCTAGAGATTATCGATCACCTGCTAGAATGGATGCCACGAAGAATAAGAGTGTGTAATCAATAGGGGCGGACTAACCTATATTAAGAAAAAAATAATTAAGAGAGGTTTTTTCTTATCTTTTTTTTAAATTTTAAACAATTGTTTTCTTTTATTAGTTGAACGTTTGCCCCAAGTTTTATTGAAATTATTCACACTGAGTATACTTACAATTTCATTTCTTAATGCCAATCAATAATACGTATTTTTCAGATGAATTATAACACTGTAGCAGTTATATATTTGGTATGTTTTGCTTCAATATGCCAAATACAGGAAGCGTCTCCAATTGCTGAGGCTATACCGATATCAGACCTAGAACAAGCAATAGACATTCCACAAGTATCTAGTACCCAGCAATCAGATAGTACAGCTGCAAAGAAGACATCAGTTGAACTGTCATTAAGTACTACCCTAAATGATAATAGGAAACCGACTGTCACCGCAACAATTAAATTTAAATTTTAATTGTGTATTGTATTGTTTATTGTAACACCAATGTTAATAAATATATGTATCTATCTCATTTTCTGTCATATTTTTGTAAATAAGTCTATAATCCAAAAATATAAATTCCAAATTAACATTAAACATAAATTAAATCCACTTTTCGAAAAAAACTTTTCATTTTTATGATGTTTCTATAAACAAGATAAAAATGCTGTTGACTGTATTCATGTCGAACTGACAGATACTTAAGAACAAAACATTACCACTTTTTCTTGTCCAGCAACGGAAGATTCAATTTATTAAATCAATGAAGGAAGCAATTTTAAGTAAGAAGTTTTACGTCGTAATAAATCATACAAAGAGGATACCAAAGTTTAGCAAGTCGTGCCAGGTCAAAATGTTTCTATGGTAAACTTTATAATGTGCAGGTTCAGAAACTGTTATTTCGAAATGCTTCCTTAACTTATCCTCGAAACTGCAGAGCCACGCTCCATCCGAGGATATGAGTTCATTATCGACGATGACTTTCATATTGACATTTCTCTTTACAAGTTGCACCTCTGCGATTGCCTTTGACCATTCTCTTAACTCTCTGCTGAACATCTCAACAGAGTAGATTTGCGGCTCCTTCACAATGGCAATGTTTGCCGTGTACCTCGCTGGACTTCGCAAGTTGTCCCTCCTTCTCAGACTGAAGTGCCTGGCGTTATTGGCGACCGCTTCATCCTCTTGAACGGCTTCGACGTTTCTCAGGTTAGATCGACTCGCATTTCTCTACCCAGATCCCGTCAAGGCTCGGCCATCTCTGTTGCAGGAATCTTCACTGCTTGTCGCTGGACCTCTGGAACTGTCTGGTTGAGCTCTAGACCTCGATCGACGGCTTGGTCTGGATCTCCAGGGTACTCTTCAATGTCGTCATCTGCAGTTTTCACTGGTACGATGCTAATCTGGACCATCCTTTTCTCAGCATCGATTGTAGTGTGTTCATCGAAAATCACGTTCCTTGAAAGCTTCACCTTCTTGTTTACTGGATCAAACAGTCGGTAGTTGTCGGAATTTCCTTCGCATCTAACAAATACGAGTTTGCTGGATTTATCGTCCAACTTGGTCCTTTGACTGACGGGTATGTGCATGAATTCGGTGCAGCTGAACTTCTTTATGTGCGACAATATCGGCTTCCTTCCCATGAAGGTGTCGAAGTCCCCTTCTGTTCGTCGGAGCCCGGTTGAGAACGTATACAGCCGTGTTTATCGCTTTGCCCCAAAGGTACTTTGGCGACTGTGCGCATTTCCTTCTCTATGCGACAGTTCTGCTGCGGCGTGTAAGGTGAAGTGTTCTCCAGGATTATCCTTATCCTCCTTCCAATAGTACTGCAAATCTTCATTGATGTACTCGCGACCATTGTCACAGTACCCAGCCTTGACCTTGCAACCATGTTGCTTCTCCACCATCTGCACATACTCTTTCAAGCGAGGAAGGACATCATATTTGTGCTTCATATTGCTGATAGTGAGGTATGATGTCTCATTGTCCTTGAACAGAACAAAGTATCTCACTCCTCCAATGATTCAATCGCAATAGGGCCGCACACGTCAGAGAATACTCGTTCTCAAACATCCTCTCTGCGGTCTTCTCTGGATGGGTGACAAAAATAATATTGCTCCGCGTAAAGTTCACAATGTCAAGTCTGTCATGCCATGCCTTCAAGTTATTTTCTGCAATTTGGTAGGCTAGGTGAGATGCAGCCATCCTAAATAGTATTAAAATGTATTAAAATCCTTTAGTTCGTTGTAGAAAATTAAATAATAAATTTAAAAATACGAAAACATTTCGTGATTCTACAACAGTGAGTCTTCCTAAGACTACAAAACAATAATTTGAAACAACTACTTCTTTGGCTAATACCTCGGCAGACATTGAATAAAACAAAATTAATTTGCGTGTTACGAATAGTACAACTATCAAACCAACACTAATTGAATGAAATTATCAGAGAATTAAACAAAAACGTTTACTTTGTTAATATCACACTTTATTTTTAAGTGACTCGAGTTTCGATCATTTTATTAGTTGGTTTAAATTTGTAATTCAATTTTTAATTCTAAACCCCCGATAGATAAATTGGACAGATCAGGTATTTACAAGCTAACGTGCAAAAAATGTAAAGGAATTTACGTAGGTCAAACTGGTCGTAACTTCAACATTAGATTAAAAGAACATCTTAGATCCTTCAGATTAAAACATACAAATTTCACATTCGCGAATCACCTAATAGAAAACCGACATTCTTTTGATGAAGATGTACTCGAGATAATCCATATTGCCGAAAAAGGATTTAAAATGGATTTACTCCAGTCCCTAGAAATTCATAAAGCGAAGAGTAATCCGGAAATCCCAGTAATTAATGACCAGGTAGACCCAGTATTTTCCTCCTTATTTCAATCTGTATAAATAAGTGTTTTGTCGTAGATTAATTTACTTTTAGTTTGATAATGATCAGTTAATGATCGAAACTCGAGTCACTTAAAAATAAAGTGTGATATTACAAAGTAAACGTTTTTGTTTAATTTTCCAAAATGTATCACGAAGTTAACGCTTTAACCATTAACCAATTTATCAGAGAATGTTCGTGCTGTCGGATTTATTCCACTCACCTTTAACCAATTTCTCGATTTCGATGTCTCCTTTTCCAATGACATGTTGTTCCCAATCACGACAGTATTTTCTTGAGCGACGTCAGAAATGTTGGAAAACAGCTCGGCCCTGTACGACATGTGGGTAGACCGCTGTCCATGATCCATGTATCTTCCGTGTTGTCGCCTCTTCCAGGAAATTCGACGATGTGACCTCTCTTCCTGCGTTGGTAGTACATAACGTTGGGCCTCCCCTCCTGCTGGTTCTGGTAGTCCTACCCCCTGATGACGGTTCGGTCTTCTTCTTCGCTTTGTGCGATTTCCATTATGAATTTCTGCTAGATGGGTCTGTGAACTCCGTTTCAAATAGTTCAGTCAGAGACAGGTTTGCATCTTCGTCGACTAACCT
Organism: Ontholestes murinus; assembly: GCA_963969525.1. Classification (NCBI taxonomy): domain Eukaryota; kingdom Metazoa; phylum Arthropoda; class Insecta; order Coleoptera; family Staphylinidae; genus Ontholestes; species Ontholestes murinus. The sequence goes on along the minus strand of OZ018397.1, from coordinate 27,390,398 downwards.
TGACGTTAAATGTGCCAGTGTTTGCCTTTCTTAATTGATTAACAGCTACGTCTGCCGAAAATTCCGAAATGCAGTAATAATCTTTGTTATTATCGCTCAATAGAAAATATTATTTTTGCAAAAATATGAGAAACCATATCGTTACACTCATCCAAAAATTCCAAGAACTCCAACTCCAAATTGACATTTCTTAATTACGAAAATTCTTTAATTTTATATTTATTATATATCTTACAATATACGAATCAGGTTTGGTTACGATAATTTTAAATGTGAGATTTTTATATAAAAATATTTTTTTTTTAAATTAATACACTTTTTAAAGTTTTTTATTCACAGTTTATTCTTCTTTCGTGTGCCTTCTTGTGCTAAGTGCATTCGTTCACCTACAGATTTTATGCCAGCCCTATCATGGCTGTTTCTCAACTACGATTGCTGCTTCCTGCCAGGTCTTCTGCGACCTTCAATCTTCTTCTTCATTATTCGTTGGAGTAGCTGGTATGTTTTACCTCTTAATACATGTCTTAGGTAGGCGGTTTTACGCCATTTGAGTGCCGTTAGCACTTGCTTTCCAGGTTTGACTCTTTGAAGTACTTCAGTGTTTGTTACGTGGTCTACCCATGGTAAACGTAGCATCCTTCTATGCAGCCACACCTCGAATGCTTCGATGAGGTACATATTACGTCACTTCCAGCGTTCATGACCAAATATAGCACTTAACTAATCTTTGTCGTAACTTTAAGTTTAAATTATGATCACAGAAAGATGACCTTATTTTAGCGCACGTGCTAGTTCTATGCGGCTTTTGATCTTGATGCCTGGATCTAGGTTTTGTGTAATTATATTCCCAATCTGACGTCCTGGCTTCCCTGAAAGAAAGGTTTTGCACTGTAACAAGAACTACTTGAAGAACGAAGGTATAATCCTGGAGAACACTTCGCCTTACCATCTACAGCAGAACGGCCGCATAGTGAGAGAAATGCGCACTATCATGGAGAGTGCCAGATCCATGATGCACGCAGTGGATACACCAAAGTACCTCTGGTGCGAATCGGTAAACATGGCTGTATACGTTCTCAACCGGACTCCGACGAGCGAGAAGGGGACTAAGACACCTTATGAGATCTTCATGACACACATCGCTGACAGTAAAAGAACTAAGCTGGATCCGGCAAACTCATGTTCGTTGGATACGTAGAAAATTCTGACAACTCTGCCTGTTTTATCCAGTGAACAAGAAGGTAAAGGTTAACGCTGTCATCAAGGTAGATTTCCGTTGCCTTCCTTGGTCTTGTGCTCAGCTGTTCATTCATTTGCTGTTCGCAGCTGCCCACTCCTGATCAGACACTGCTATGGTAGTTTTGGTCCACCCTATCCGTTATCTTGGGAGCCGCCTGATAGAGGACTAACATCCCCGCATTATTCCTGTCCTCCTTTCGACAATAATTTTGAGTATATTTACATATTTTATATTATAAATTTTGTATTATTTTGTTAGGAAGGAGTATAAAGGTGTTAAATAGATAATAATAAATAAATAAATAAATACAATAGTTATATGACTATAATCCGGAAAGTATTACCCATTTACACGTGCAGTGAATAAAGCAGTATTTAAAGTTATGTCTCACTGGCATTGACTGTGCTATTTATGTGAGTGTTTATAATGCTCAAGAGAATAAAGAAAGCCGCCAGTTGTGTATTTAGGGCTGTATATGGAGAAAATGTTATGGATGAGTCGTCTGTTCGGCGCTGGTATCGTAATTTTAACATAGGAATAGAGAACACGATGATGATCAAGACGACAGTCATTACGGTCATTATGAAGAAGGGTCGGCACGTTACAATTGATGAGATCAGATCAGATCTTTTATGAAATTGTTAAAGACCACCATCCACCCTATAGTTCAGATTTAGCTCCTTCAGATTACCATCTGTTTACAAAACTTGACAGGAAAGAAATTTGAAAGATATAAATTACTGAAAGAAGCTGTGATTACGTACCTCAATCCTCGTGGTGGAGGAATATTAAGTTGGGATACAAAAATTCGTCACTTGTCACGATAAATCCTTAAATTTTCGAGGTGACTGTAGAGAAGTTAGTTCATTTCTTTTACTTTATTTTGATAATGGTACGGTTAAAGCTCTGAAAATCATGGTATTGGATGCTGATTTTTTGTACTTAAAATGTGAGCAAGAGTCCATGTGGATGTAATTAAATGTGTGTGTGAATATTGAAATTTATGTTGTTATTATTTTTGTAAATTAAGATGTCTAAAAATGGTAATTCGTTAATATTTTCTAATTCAAAAGTAAAGTTAATGCTATCATATAGACTAATGAGTTGGTCTAAATTTGTTAGATTGATGTATTATTTTATTATTTCTTTTGGATATGGTTTTCTATGGCATTAGCACGTTGTTTAGTGGAATACTTAGAAATAGTGATTCGACATCGAATGAAATCAGTATTTGGTTGGTTTGATTGTTGTAGAATTTCTATGAGGTGTATTGAGTTTTTAATAGTAAAGACCTTATTTATTGTTAAGTTGCGCGTTTCTTTGTGTTTCTTTAAATTAGTGTTGTTGATTTTCTTCTTATTGGTATTTTCTCCTTGGCTTCTCTTCTAAATGCAGTGGTTCTATTCTGGTGGTGGCCGTTTCTACGCCGTTTATTAATTCTTCCGTGAAATTAGAGGGTTGGACGCTGTGCTTAAAGTCTTTTTTCAGTTGAGTAGTTCATTGGAGAAATATTCATCAGTTATGTTGTCGACGCATGTTTTTTGGATTTTGCGTAGGTTTTTTAATTTGTTTAATTTGTCTCGGATTTTTTCTTTATTTTTTTAATAATTACTGTGTGCATTTTGTTTAGTGCTTCATTCCACATTACAAAACAAAATTTACACAGTAATTAACCAATACACATATTAATTATACACCTTGCTCATCTTTTAAACACAAAATGTCAACATTCAATAGCATGATTTTTAAAGCGTTATCCATACCATTTACAAAAGAAAATAGAAGAAAAGAACTAAAGTTCATTAAAACAATTGCAAGATAATTATTAAACATAAACGTTTACTTTGTTGATATCAACAAAGTAAACGTTTTTGTTTAATGTTCCAAGATGTATCACCAAGTTAACGCATTGGTTGAGGCAAGATTATTAAATTATAACATCAAAACCATCAATAAGTTAATCAATAGGCACGTACACAAAATTACCATCAACAAAGCCACCACACTAGAACCCATTATAAATAACAATTACAAAACATACAGACTACTCTACCTACCTAACACCGAACATTTTTTTTCTTCTCATGAGGTGGTATCGCTTAGCGTCCCTGTACTGCGGTTATACAGGAAGCATAGGCTTGTCTAATTTCGCCATGCGTTCTCCTTTTTATGCTTCACAAGTACACAATAGGTGCTGGGAAGTTCCTCTTCTTCCAAGTACCCACGGCATAGGGGGCTTTTCTCAATTACCATCCTATGTTTGTGCTTATTCAGGTCACAGTGCCCAGTAACTAGTCCTGTGATTTTTCTTAGTTTCAGTCTACTCAGTCTTGACAGCTTTAGCATGCTGTAAGGTACCGGACCATCTAGGAAGAGTCTCGTATGCCTCATTCCGATTTGGTTATGCCATGCCTTTTTGTGCTCCTCAGCTAGTTTGCGTCGGATTATTTCCTTTCCGGTTTCATGGGGTATACCGAAAGCGGGTTCAGGTCCTACGAATTCACCCTTTGTCCCTTGTTTGGGTAGCAAGTTGGCCCCTAAGTGTCCAATAATTCAGTCCAGTCTGCTATCCGTCATAATGGTAACTGGTTCTTTGTTAAGTCCCAACTCCATTACGTGATGAGCATACCAGTCAATGGCGGCCATTTTGCTCTGGAAAATGGAGGAATCGCGAATTGCTTGCTCCGGTTGAACCCTCCATAGATACCAGCCCCGCTTCCTTTATAATTTTTCACCCCTTCTATGTACCAGATAGTTCCTATACTCGTTCCCGGGTACACCGAACATAAATTTAACAAACTGTATAAAAAGTTCAATTTGACCCCTGCTTGCTACATCATTTCCAAATTTAAACTAAAACAAATTATCTACTCAAATTTGGTATTTATTCAGTGGGTTGCTCTAATTGTAATAAAATACAGCATTTGTAAAACAAACGCAGAGAAATATGAATTGTTACAAGGTTCAAAGAATATACGTACTATTTAATATCATTTAACGAAGGAAAATCGGCAATTGCGGATGATTCAATTAAAACATAAATTTATAAAATACATAAATTTACATTTAACAATGTCAACTTATTAAACCACTCAACAAATATAAACTTAAACATGTTGGAAGCAATAGCGATGAAAAAATTTGAACCGCAACTGCTGAATTTCGATTTAAGACCCCTTAACAATCTATTTTTAGGAATAACCCCTAGAAAGGCTAATCCCATTAGATCAGTGGTTCCCTAACACTTTTAAGTTCACGGACTCCTTTTTATACTCAAAACCTGCTCACCGATTCCTGAGTGAAAAAACTACATAAATGCATAATAGACAAATTTCAAGATAAATTTATCTTTGATGTCTTGAATGGTAAATGGTGACGTAAAAATAAAATATAAATGAAACATTTTGTTAAAGAGTATTTATTGAAATTATAATTCGTTTTAAAATACAAAAAATAATGACTTAGATGAACCTGATGGGATGTTATAAGTGTATTTATGTCCGGCTCAATGTTTGTGAGTAGTAAACGCAAATTCCCACGGGTACTAATTTCTAGTTGGTTTCCTTTTTTTGTGATGAGTCTCATAACCGCACTGAATCTACGTTCTACAAAATAGGAAGATGGAAAAGCAATCAACAGCTTCTGTACAATAACCCATAATGCTGGATATAAAATTGGGATCTATTTGTGCTCTGAGTTTGACTACTTGCAAAAGGGTTCAAAACCCAGTCGAGAATATTCAAGTGAAGAACGTCTTCAAATCTTTGGTTAAGGTCCGAATGAAGCGCTGTTAAGTGTTGATAATAAGCAAAAAATCTTCATCTCTATTTTGTAATTTTGAAAGATTTGGAAATATTCTCTTCTTCCCAAGTTTTATTTGTACAGGAAAAGTTTTGCAACAAATGTAGACATTACACTTTTAGTTTGTAGTTCTAAATTGACTCATTAAATCTAGCAAATGAGTTAGTCTTATAAGCGATGTCATTCTTTTGCGATAATTAAATTATGCCGCAAATCATTATCTTTACTCCTCAGGAATTCCAATACTGAATCGAAGATCAAAGTGTTAAGTAGTAAACGATAGTTATCATCATTTTCCAAAGAAATTTGCGCAAATAATCTTTATTTAAGGCATTCCTTTTGATTTTATCAACTGCTCTAATAACATAAGTTAGTGATTCATGTAACATTCACTAAGGTTCTTTGCGACCAAATGAATGACACAATGTACCGATAATACATTCGGTATAGCTTGTTTTAAATATGCCAGAAAGCCCCGGTATCGTCCTACCATTGCCGGAGCACCGTCAATAGCAACGGAGATGATATAAGTCAGGGGTATAGCTTTTTCATATAAGCTAAAAGTAAAGCTTCATTTCCTGGTAATGTTGATTCATCAAGCTGTATAGAGAATTGACATGGTTTTAAGTAGCCATATACAGAGTTTTCTACACACTGAGCCATTTCGTTGATCCTTCTTCGTACAGTATTATTACTCAGTGGAATTCTTTTTATAATATCGAAAGCTGGTTTGTGCAAAACGGTGTGAATTAACTCACTTAGAGCTTGTAGAATAAGTTCTTCACCAATAATGTTCGCCTTTCCGGACTTTTCAGTAATTAAAGAAATATTATAAGAACGCGCAGTCCATCGTCATCTTTCTTAGATATTCTCCTTTTGAGTTCTTGCAATGTCGGTGTTTTCAAATATTTTTCTTTGAGTGTTTGAAAAAACGTTAAATCCTTATCTTTTTTGTCACTATGGATTTTATTAAATGTTCCTTAAGCTTAAAAGATTTCGCTAAATCGTTTGACATTATTTTACTACATATAAGACACATAGGTAAAGTATTATTTCCTGGTGACGTAATAAAGTCATATTTCATATATTCAACACTGTATTATCTGCATTTTTTTCGGCTCGCTCATACTGTTATCTGAAAACAATTGAAAAAAGGGGCCTATAATAAATACATATATAGGATAACAGGTTTATCAAAATTTTTAATTTCAACAAACCACTGTTAATCATTAATAAATAGAAAAAACACGAACATATTTTCGTAAAATCTACAACAAATGAGTCTTATTAAGACTACAAGAACAAATTACTTTTGAAACAACTACTTCTCTAGCTAATACTTCGCAGACATTGAATAATACAAAAGTAATTTGCAAAATAATGCATTTAAATCTTTCTTGGGAAAATATTGTAAAATGCGCACTCCCGAGAAAAAAATATGTAGCTCTTGCGTACTATGAAACCATACAAAAAATTAAAGATTTTATTAACAATAATTAAATTTTACTAATAATGCATTTTGTGCATTGTACAAGTAGCACATGGATAGAAACGAATTTCTGAAACTATAAGAATGATATTTCCATTTGTAGATTTAATTAAATATAGAAAAACAGTTCTTATATTCTTCTGTGAGTGCAATTATTCAATAAGTCAGGGAAACTTGGCTATATGCTACGATGTACTATGCGAACAATTTTGACAGTTAATGACTGTCCAACAGTTCTTAAGAAACAAGAGCTTCCTTCAAAACAATTTAGTTACATAAAATCGCGTTTAAATTTTGTGAGCAACACAATCAAATCTTTATAAAAGCAGATTCATTTTAGAAAATACCTGAACGCATTGGTCAAGAAATCAAAATAATATCGAAAGAAGTATTCGGTGAAAATGAAGGATTTTTAATATTAAATAAATTAAACTTGATTTTGAATGGCAATTTTCAAATGGATCCAGCTATAATTTAAAATAAAGAGCTTTTCCACTTTCAAAAATGTATTGAGCGTCAGAAGTAATAATTTTTACAATTAAACCCCTAGAACAACATTTAATGATCTACTGTTTTCATGAATAGATTTTAGTTATTTTGAAATGTATACAAAATTACAATTTAATTTTTAAATACTTACATAATATTATATATTGCGTAAAGAAAGTATGTTGATTTTAGTTTTAAGCAGAATGTCTATGTAAAATATGTTTATAAACGTGTAAGATATTAAGAAAATATAGTTTTTTAGTGCTTTTTTCGTGTTTTTATGCTTTTTTCTGTTTTTATGCTTTTTTAATGCTTGTTTTCTCTAAATTTTGTGCCTTTTTAGGTGCTTTTTTTCACATTTTTTAAGCTTTTTTATCCGCTCTCTAATTATAATACTCGCCATAAAAAAGATATTTGTCCTAAATATGTACGATTAGATACCACAAGAAGTGGCCCATAATATTTGGCTTATACATTTTACAATGCATTACCAACACCCCTCCGAGGATTAAATATTCTTAAATTCAAACGTAGAGTTCGAAGTATTTTGTTGCATGCATCGTATTATTCTTATGACGAATATTTGATTAATGCACGATATGATTTTATTTTATAATATAATTTTATTGTTTTGTAATTTAGTATAAGTTTTATCTACTTACTTATTATTTATGAAGCACTTACTTTATTTTACTTAATTGTTTCATTTTATTATATTTTGACGTATGTAAAACCTTGTCTGTTAACACATTAACAAAGAAATTTGAATTTGAATTTGAATATCACGCATAAAACAGAACTGAATTGTTAATTAGATATACGACTCGTTTACAGTTCACATTGTAACGACGCAATACTCAAGTAAACAAATGTGTCATTCCGAACGCTCTGAAATATGCTGCTTCAGCATATCAGTACGCTACCCAGCGCTCGAGACACGGAATTGTAGAGGGCGCATGCTAGAACCTGTCTATTTTAATATTTTATAGGACGTAAAAATCGCTAATAATGTATTCATTGTTATTTATTGAAACCTCCACATTAATAAAATTGCAATTTTTTATTTTATATTAAACCTTGCGCTGACCCCTGACATTGTTCAGGGACCCCCAAATCAATTTAAGTTTTCTACGGACCCCCTGAATGATCCCGGGGACCCCTCGGGGTCCGTAGAGACGACTTTGGGAACCACTGCATTAGATGAAACACGCTGCCTTACCGCCCAATATAAATAAGCCGTAATTTTCGATTACGGACACTCTTGTACAGCTAGAATCTTAAAGGACTAGAATAAGGAATCGTCATTGACATCGCTCAGTCATTATGTCAAAAAACAGTCATTCCCCATAAAATTTAATGCATGGGCACTTTTAAAACAAGGTTCATAATCATTGGACCTAAATTTTTTAACCACAAAAGGTTTTAGTTTTAAAAGATATTGACTTTTCTACACTACTGTGACGAGTATAAGGGTAAAATTGTAACCTTGCGACTTAAAAAGATTTTTCATTGTTAACAACAGAATTTATTAGATATTAATTGTAAACAATAAAAATATATTAAAGTCCTTAACGTTGTTGAAAATTAACTAATGTTTTTCTAATTATTAGTTAACTGTAAACACGTAATCGACATGATGGCGCGGAATGGCGTAGGCGTAATTAAAAAAATGTCTTTGAATATACTAGTGACATGTTTGCGCAGCAATGTAAATAATTCTTAAGTAAATTAAATTTAAAAAAAATTAATTTCAATATAGAAATACAGAAAAAAAAGTACGTAATTCCTACGTCATTCGTTTTAATTAAGATTCGTATTTCCAGCCAATATTGTTCCTTAAAATATAAATGCCAGAGTTACATAAGTTTTACCGATAATACATAATAAACGTATTTGTATTCAACACAATTATACATATTTATATATGTAGGAATATATTTTATGTGCATATGTAAATTAGTTAGTATATATATTTAGTAGCTATACTTGTTTAGGCATTACTCCCTTGTCTAAAGCAAAGGTAAGTACAGTTTTGACTGATTCAATTTTATCAATGCGCGAATTTAATTCTATAAAACATGTGTGAGTTTTAAAAATAAAATACTTTATATAATGGTTAGTTACTAAAAATGTAATATTAAATATATATATATATATATATATATATATATATATATAAGGTTTAAAATATTATTAAGAGGCAAAAACCTTCAAAATAAAATAATTTTGAAGTAGTACTATTTGATTTTTATAAGGTGCGCTAATAATAAAATATTTTACTTTATTATTCCTGTCAACGATGGCTTTAATAACTTAAAATGGGAGTTATATTATAATAATGATAATAATCAACAATAATAAATCTCAGTTAAATTGAATATACCGTTAAATTTTTATTATTAAAACAAATAATATATTTTTTTTGAACTTCAAAGAACAATTCCAGCTTAACCGTAAACTTTTGGATATAGATAAGTTGTGTTAAATAATCAGGATACCATACCCCATATATTTAATATACTCATTATTTCATTTTTTAATACTAATTAGTAATATATTTGTTCCAGATGAATTACTACACCATAGCAGTTCTATATTTGGTATTTTTTGCTTCAATATGCCACGTACACGAAGCGTCACCAATTGCAGAGCTAGAACAAGCAATTCAACAAGTATCTAGTATACAGCAATCAGATAGTACTGCTGCAAAGAAGAAGGAAGTTGAATTGTCATTTAGTACTTCCGTAAATGATGGGAAACCAACTTTTACCGCAACAGTTACAATTAAATTTTAATTGTTTGTTGTAACGCCAATGCAAATAAATGTACATATTTACTTATTCATTTTCTGGCATATTTTTACATATTTATTCGAGCTCGGTAAATAAAAACGCGCGTGAAAAATCGATATAAATTATGTCGACTTGACCGCGCTTGTCGATGGTTTCAACCCGGCATAAATCCATGTTGGGAAGGAGAAATATATGATCAAATACTCTTAAAAATAGAACTATGAAGCACAGTTTCGAGTACTTTGGCAAAATTAGATAGAATTGAGATTGGGCGGTAGTTGTGAATATTCGAAGAGTCCCCATTCTTGAAGATAGGACAGAGAATAGCGATTTTCCAGCAGGTACGAAATTGGCTTGTAGCAGTCTCGGATTAGGAAGCTTGGAATTTTGTCATCTCCCGAAGTGTATTTATTGGGGACTCAACAAAACAATGAAAAACATGGTTCTAAATAATATGCATTAAATGATATAATAACTCTAACTTCATTTCGATTATATTAACGCAATGTATCATTTTTATTAACAATACAAATTTTACTGAGGTGGTTAGACCTCAGCCATCGAGCAGGGAACGAAAACACAAAAGCAAGTCTCACCGTATGGTGAGATACCGAGGAACAGATACACTATGCCATGTGAGAAGTGGTTGTGTCAGAAAATATTACCTTCAGTAAATAGAAATGAAAGAATTGGGTAGAAGAGTGAAAAGAAAACAAAAACGGCAAAAACAAATAAAATGATTAAGAGATAAAGAAAAGAGCTAATAGGAGGAAGTTACATAGGAATAGGGTTGTAAAAGTAGTCTACGGGAGGGAAAAAGAGAAAAAAATATATTATTACGTAAAAAGGGTAACAAAATATTACGATAATAGGTATTGAAATCAAGTAAACATGAGCGTTATTGAAAAGAAAGTAAATTGCTATAGATGGTACTAAGGCCATCAATGTCCTTTTTAAAATTCATACTATGTTTTTGTGCTTGTATATGGCACATCTCCAGAAAACATCTCTTAAAAGTGTTACGTTCAGAGCACTCAAATTTTCGTGTTATCGTAATCTGGTGAATGGTCAGTGTCATTGCAGTGTACACCCAGACCAGTAGAACGAGGTTTACGTTTTATGTCACTTTTATGTTGTGTAAGTCGTTTATTAAGTTTTTGAAATGTCTGTCCAATATATACTAAGTCACATTGTTGGCAATTAATTGAATAAACAACATCATTTTTCTGAAGGATGTCTTTTAAACGGGTGAAGCAAAGAGAGTTAAGGGAACGATAGTTGGTATATGCTACCAATACATTAGGAGAGACAGAGCGAAAGATACTAGTTAAATGTTGAGAAAGACTATCAATGAAAGGCAAAGTAAGATAGGTGGTATTTTCCGGCACCGCCACATCACTACGCGCAACCAGAGCCTCGCGAGACAAGCCTATCCGATCTGGGGAACTATATATCAGTCTCTTCAACAGCTCAGGTGGGTATAGGTTATTCCGCAAAATATCGAACAATCTAGCTAAGTTCACAATGTGTAATGATGAATGTACAATACGCAAAATTCTATTTTTTAGAGCTAACACCGTGTTGAACTTGTATTTCTTAGGGTGGTAAGAGTCAAAAGGAATGTACCTTCCAGAGCTGGTGGGTTTAATATACCAATCTAAAATAATTATGTTGCTGGTTAGTCTGCAAACAAGAGTGTTAAGAAAAGGTACAGTTCCTTCTTTCTCTCTTTCTACTGTGAATTGTATTCTAGGATGGAATGAATTAAAAACATTAAGCGTATTGTCGATTTCAGTAACCGGAACCGCACAAATAAGATCATCTACATATTGGAAGATAAAAGAAAATTGGAAAGGGACCTGAGCAGAGCAAAATGACAATTTCAGCTATAGAGGGACTAATAGGACCATCCATAGGGCAGCCTGAGGTTTATTGATAATTGTTGATAATTGTTCTTAAACTGAGCAAAGGTATTATGAAATAAAAAAGAAATTATAGAAGTGAAAACTGATAAAGGTATTGGAATGTTAGATTCTATTAAATGGAAATTGTCCTTAATGATAGATAAAACTAAATCTAATGGAATATTTGTGAATAAAGACACTACATCAAATGATACTAATTGATAATTAGGGGGTAATTGGAAATTGTTAATTTTATCAGCAAATTAAAAAAAAAACTAAAGGATAACATTTGCTCTAAGTCAGATATATGTTTTTTTAAAAATTTCTAAATTAATGCTAATGGTAAGGAAATTCTTAGTTACCCTAAGTTTGACGTCTTCAATTTTCCTTAAACTATTATGATGTAAAGCCTCTGGGAATCGATTAAATTGAACTGAGTTCCGAATAAATGCGGGGGTTAAACCAAGACGTCTACATTCTAATAGAAAAACTTTTGGTAAACATTCATAAACCGGAAGTGGGTGTTTACTCGAGGCGTTTTTTGTTTTTTCCGATAAATTTTTTAGTATGAAAAATAATAACTAAAGATAAAGGCAATGAGAAATAAGTTTTGTTAAAACATATTTTTCATAAAATTCTTAATTTTAGAGAAAAATAAATATTTTTTTTCTAATTGCTACTAAACTATTAGAGTTACATGAATTTAACAAATATTTTTAGAGAATAGCTTTTCTACGCAAATCTCATAGTTTTCGAGAAAAATATAGGGAAAGTACTATGATGGCCACATCACCATTTTTAATTTTAGTATTAGAGAAGCGACCAAATAGTCATTCACTGTTTTAATAAAATTTAAATTAATCATCGTTGAAAGTGTAATGTGTAAATAATTAATTAAATATTTCGACAATTAAATTTATATAAATAATAAATAATACAGCAAGTGCAAGTAAACGCTGTTAGTCACTCCTTTATTATAATATTATCGTGTCCGAAAAATATTGTGAAATTACTGGTATAACAATGCACAATATAGTTATTTTGGTCGCATATCGAGCACCTGCAGGGAATTTTAATAGCTTCCTTAAAATTTTAATTTTAGTATTGGATAGCCTAGATTGCATTGAAAATACTATATATTTAGTTGCTGACTTCAACGTTAGATTTAATTTGCACGATCCTAATAAAATTACATTGACTGACTTGCTCACAAGTTATGGTTTAAAATTAATGGTTGACTTTCCAACGAGGCAACACAACTGCATAGATAATATATGTACAAATGAAATGTGTTCAGTTAAACCATTTCATACAGGTATATCAGACCACGTTGGAATTAAATTTAGTTTTCAGCAACATGTAGAAAAAACGAAGAATATATTAAAAAGATATATGTGCCAACCAATAACAAACACTGGAATGTGTTCACTATTTAATAAATTAGAGGAAGAGAAATGTGAATTTATAAATAAACCTCACAATGATGCCAATTTTTACTTTTCCTCTTTTCTTTAACTGTTCCTAAATAAATTCGACATATCATTTCCAAAGAAAGCGGTTCTTAAACGAAAAACTAGTGGAGCGCATGTTCATTGGTTTAATAGTGAGTTAAGGGCTATGAAATCCACTCTTGTCTTAATGTCAGAAACATATAATCGTCTGCAGTGCTCTGAACTTCACACAATTAGGAATAATTACAGGAAAAAATATAAGAATGCATTAAAGTTGCAGCGCATTAAAACTAATGGTGAATACATTTCCAATGCAAACAATGAAATGAAGGCCGTGTGGGACATTATAAACACAAGGATAAATCACAATCAAAATACAAATTTGGAGAAATCCAAACTTACTTCCCACGAATTTAATCATTTCTTTACTAGTGTGACAAATGCTATTATAGGGGATATAAATAAATCTAAGGTTGACCCTATAATTTTAATGTGTAATCAACGAGTGAACACAAAAATATATTTTAAGTTTTGTGAAGTCTCAACTAGGGTTGTTAGTAGTGTAATTTAGGGACTAAAACCCAGCAAAATCGAGATATATATGGTCTGGGAGTAGACGTAGTCAAATCAGTAATGCAATCCATCTTAATACCATTGACGAAAATAATAAATATTTGTATTAGAACAAATTGCTTCCCTGATTCGTTAAAAGCCGCCTTAGTAATCCCTATTCACAAAAAGGGTGATCCAAATAATCCAACAAACTATCGTCCGATTTCTTTGCTACCAATTTTCTCCAAAATCTTAGAAAATTTTTACAAATGCAATTAATTGAATATCTGGAAACATATAATTTACTGAGTAATAACCAATATGGATTCAGAAAAGGAAGATTTATAACGGACGCTATCCTAAGATTTACCAATAGCACCTTAGACAGTTTTGAAAATGGATTAGAAACAACAACAACTTTCCTTGATTTGTCAAAAGCATTTGACTGCGTGTCTCAACCCATTCTTATCAGAAAATTGTACTGGTATAATTTATATCCGGAGAGCATTAGAATGATATCATCCTATTTAGCGGGTCGAACAAGACTAGGATGTGGAAGGGGATAAGACAAGGATGTCCGCTCAGCCCTTTATTATTTAATATATATATATAAATGAGCTTGAGAAAGTTCTGAGAAAAGGGCAGGCGGGCGGGGTAGTGATTGGGAGAATGAAAGTATGGATGCTGGCGTTTGCTGATGATGTAGTGTTACTGGCGCGAGAATGGGGAGAGATGAAAGATATGTTAGGAAGAGTGGAGAGGTATATGGATAAAAGGGGTTTGTGCGTGAATGTGAAGAAAACAAAATGGATGAAGTTTAGGCATAGAGGAAGAGAAGGAAGAGTGGAAGAGTTGAAATGGAAAGGAGAAGTGATTGAGAGAGTGAAAGAATTTAAATATCTGGGATTTGTGTTTACTAGTGGTGGGGGATATGGGGAGCACGTTAAATACTTGCAACAGAAAGCAAGGAAAGCATGGTGCATGGTAAAAAAAGAGGTGGGGAAATCTATTAGAGGGAAACTTCCTAATGACGTGCAAACTGTGGGATGCGTGCGTGAAGCCGATATTGATGTATGGTGTGGAAACATGGGGAATGAAAGGGTATGAATGTATTGAGAGAGAGCAAACGACGTTCTTGAAGCAGCTACTAGGAGTGGAAAGATCAACCCCTAGGTATATTCTGCTTCAGGAATCAAATAGGCATAGTATGCATGTAGGGACAATGGAAAGAGTGTCTAGGTATGAGATGAATGTGAGTACGTGGAATAGTGAGAGGTTAGTAAGAGAGGTATGGAGAACTTGTTTGGGGGTAAGAGAGTGTAAATGAAGATTAGAAAGAAAAAAGATGTATGAAAGAGCGGGAGTGGCAGAAACGGTAGTGAACGATTGGCTGGAACAGGGAGTGAATGTGTCGGCTTGGACGAGGGAAAATTGGTTGGAAGTGGAAGTGCAAGAGCGACAAGAGTGTATTCGAAGGAGTGAGTACAACCCAATGTATGGAAGTTGGCAAGTGCATGGCAGGGTGCCAGAGTATCTATTGAAGACAGAGTGGGCAAGGTCCAAGAAAGTTACTCTGGCAAGGGCTAGATGTAGATCGGACGAGAATGGAAGGAAAGTATGGATGGGGGAAAGGTATGGCAGGTGTGCGTTGTGCGAGAGTGGAAGGGCACATGGAGCCATCTAGGCCAAGAGGGCAAGGAGGTGCGTGATGAATGGATAGGGGGAATAAAACGAATAGGTGAGTGGATGAGAGAGGATGGGGCGGGCGTAGAGATTGTGATAAGAGTGGGATGGGAAAAAGAAATCCGAAGAAAGGGGGTCTGAGACAAGGGGGCTTTTAATATTATTAATTAAGTATGTAGTATTATTATATGTTTAAGGATGCCAATAAAGGTCTTTTTTTTTTATTTAGCGGGTCGAACTCAATGCACCATGTACAATTCCATAATGTCATCTCCCATCAAAATCACAATGGGTGTCCCACAGGGATCGATCCTTGGACCACTACTATTTTTATTATTTATCAATGATTTCCCAGATTGCATTCCTTCAAGGGAAGTGCTTCTTTTCGCCGATGATACGACTATTTCTAACGTAAATCAAATGTCAACTGCTGCTCAAAGTACTACGTTAATACCATTTGAATGGTTTGAGATCAATCGTCTAAAACTAAACTCAGAGAAAACAACGCAACTTGTATTTACTACACTCAAATCCACGAAGGTTGATACTACCAATTGGTCATGTTAAGGTGATCAGCTTGCAAACAAATTAGCGAAAAACATATTTGCATTGAGAAACATTGCAACTTAAATACCCAATGAAGCACTTCGACAGTACTATTTCTCACACATCCAAAGCCTCCTACAATATAGTTTACTTGCCTGGGGTCACTCGCCATTAGGCATCAGATTTTTGGCCTTCAGCGCCGTGCAATACGAATTCTAAGTGGGTGTGGATATAGGGATGACTGTAGAAATAAATCCAGAGAATATAATATATTAACACTGCCATGCCTCTACATATATGTATGCTTAATGTATATACAAGAACACCAAGACATTTATTTAACCCATGCGAATTGTCACAGTTATATGACCAGATCTAGACTGTCTGTTTACATCTCAAACTGGGACTAGGTACTACGCCATTAAATTTTCTAATTCGCTTCCACCATCTATTCGCCAGCTGCCCTCGTCAACCTTCCGGGAAACATTGCATGGTTATCTCGTTCAAAACGCATATTATAATTGGAATGACTATCTGGATTTAAACATTTAGTGTATTATATTTTCCAAACTGTATATATTATATTGACGTACGTCCCAGTATTTAGTTAAAAAAAATATTTTTCTGAACTAGTTTCGGATTATTTGGTTAATCCATCTTCAGCAGAAAAAACGTCTAATAAACATAGGGTAGGTTTTGGTTTTTGATTGGTTTCATATTGTGTCTGATAACGGGTGGATTTAGTGGCTGACGGTTATGATATTTTTGATTTTATTTATTATTTTTGTGGATTCTTAACCTGTTAGTGTGTATTGTTTTATTGTTATGTATGTGTGTATTATTTATTTTATTGTGAAAATCGTAAATTAGAGTCGTGAAACAGTTCTGTCCGCGTGGTCGTATTATTTTGTCGTGTGTTTTTTGTATGTTAATTTCACCCAGTAACTATGGATTATAACACCAACAATTATGTAAAAATATTATTAAGTATCTATCTGCTGCTTATGATTTTATTGAAGTAATTAACGTAAATATTTATTAAAATCTCTTCTAATGCGAGTTGATAATTTTCATTGATATTTTAAATATATTATAATAACATTATAATTATTTAATTAGAAATTAATATTATACGTTTAAGACTTTACCATTAATTTGAATATATTTTAATAATTATACATTTTATATTAAATATAAACTGTATTGTAACCTCCACAATAGTTACGTTTAAAGGTCACCAAACTACTTTTAAAAACGCCCGTTCGGGAATATTTCTTGTAAATTCGATAACATTGAAGTGACCCAACGACAAAAAAAACTTCTAATGAATGCGCACTCGGTTTGACCATCTTTTTTGCTCGAACTTGCAACGATGTGTGGGTACCTGCGTTATCAGAATTGATGATTTCAGTAACAAATTCGTCGTCGGTTGGTGTGCGCGTGTACTTTTTATTAATTGCTCGCGTAAATCTGGATCACCTTTCAGCGCTAAACTATTGCAAGAAAACTTGTAATTTCATCGTGATTACGTGAAAAAGCTTGCGGTTTTCTCCTAGTAATAAATGCGCTGGTGATTTAAAAATTAAAATCATATCGTCGTAGAAAAATTGTTGAAGGTAGGTTTTAAGAAAGAAATCGAAATCAATTTTATCTTTAAAGTTATGCATTTTGTATTTAAATTTAATACTTTATTTGGGTGGTAAAATTGTATTAGTTTTATTTATTGGTAGTATTAATTAATTAAAATTAATGTTACCACTGTTTTATTTAAAGGTGTATTAGTAGTAACTGATATTTTCATTTTTTCTAGAGCATAGGTTCAAGAATATCGATCAGTTAATAATTTTTAATACTTAAAACAAGTTTGCATAACGTCACCAACATTAAATTCAACTTTTCATTTAAAATCTCAATTATATTAGCTTTAATAATTCTGTAAATGATTGTAAATCGTTGACCATCAACAAATTCTACGACTCGTTTGTGCGCGTAGATTACACCATTAAAGATTTTTTGCTCGTGCATGTGTTTGTGGGACTAGTTTCCAACTTCGCCTCACTTTGGTTAGGCTACATTCAGGATCGTCCTATAAAAGATGAACTCCAAGACGCTAAGGTAAGTTAGTTTTCCTCCCATATATGTTTTCTCGATCTCGATTTAGAATTTATCTGTGTAAAAAATAGATACGCAATTTTCTAAAACCGCATTTATTTAAATAAATCCAAACATTAAATATTCATTCAAACTTTTACAAAAACTAAATAAATATATTTAATATGTAAAATCCAAAACTCATTTTTAATTTGATAGTATTAATTCGTCAACAAAATACGAAATTATTGAAATGATAGAATTGAACTGCGTAATTTCGAAAACAGGATATAGTGTACGACACAGTCGAAAGCTTTCGACAAATCACAAAAAATTACTTGAGTATAGTCATTTATTTCAAAACAGTGTACATTTTTTGAATATAAACTATGTATAGCATCAGAGGTTGATGGTTTTTTTTTCTGAAATCATAGTGTTGTATATGAAATATGTTATATTGCTTCATGTGATAAAAACTTGATTAAAACACTAACACTTTCTTCACAATTAATTTTTATTTCGCTAGATGTACATTTCGGGTACTATGCACCTATTATCAATAGCTTATAACTAATTTATTCTAAAGTAGTGGCGGCGTATTTATACCTAAAGGGATAATTGGGAAAAAATGTGGATTAAGGAATTACTGAGAAAGGTTTACAATTTCTGTTAGTCGGGACTATTGCAGGTATTAAATCTAATAAGGGATTATTTAATGGGGTTAAATCGAAATTTAGAAGATTATACATCTGTTTTTTTCATTTCAATAGCCTCCAACATATTTAATTTATATCCTGTGGAATGTTTTAGAATTTTTGTATTATTAATTGAAAATTCGTGGCCTGTTGTGATGGTGTGCTTGGCTACTGCTGATTTTTCGGGGTTTTGATTTTTAATATGGTAAATATGTTCTTTAAATCTGATTCCTAGGTTTCGTTGTGTTTGTCCCATATAAACTTTTTGGCAAGTGTTGCAGCTAATTGAATATATTCCTGATTTTTCTTTATCTTCAGTTTTATTGCATGTATTCCCTAGTAGTGATTTTAATTTTGTATTTGTGTAGATAGCTGGGCGGAGGTTAAACTTCTTATATAATATATTTATTTTCTAACAAGGGTGTATAGATAAGTTTAATGTATTTATTTTGTTTGGTTCCTGTGCTGGTTTGTAAGGAGGTTATGGACTTAATTTTAAATTTATTTACGTGTTTATTGATTAATTTCTTTATGATGTTTTTGTTGTAATTTAAAGTTTCCACGATTTGTAAAATTAAATTTAGTTATTTCTTTCTGTTTATATCTGACAATGGAAGATGAATTGCTCTATAAATCATGGAGTTGAATGCTGCTAATTTATGTTTCCATGGGCTATGGGAATTTGCGTGAATGTAATTAAATGTATGTGTATTTTTTCTGTAAATATCAAATTCTAAAATATTGTTGACTTATTGTTTAATTATTCATAAATCCAGGAAGGGGAGTTTGTTATCTTTTTCTAATTCTGTAGTGAAATTAATTGACTCGTATTGATTATTCAAGTTTGATAATAGATTGTCTAGATTATCATTATTTTTTATAATGGCAAAAACGTCATCTACATAACGGTACCAGACCCGGGGAAAATTATTTATAGAATTTTTGGCATTGTTTTCTAATTCTTCGGTAGATTTCTTTTTAGCTTCAATGAATGTAGTTAGGTTAGGGTTACGTTTATATTTGTCCAAGGCATTCTTTCTGTTTTTAACGGACGAATTGCAGCAATCATCCCACCAAGGGCGTGAATATACTTTTTTGGGGTTTTTATATACAGATATATGTGCATCAGCACGGTATTATAAAATTTGCCGCTGTCATTATTTACATTAACATTATCATTTATTTCTTTCAAGGATTTTTGAAAATTAGGCCAGTGAGCTTTATTTGTATAATATTTTCTGGGACTTTTTGCCAAATAATTACGTAAAATTCTATAATTCAGGGTGATAGTGATTGGAAAATGGTCAGAGCCAAAGGTATCATTGTATACTTTCCACTTGGATGATGTGGCTAAGTTACTGGAGCATATGGTAATGCCTACCACGGATTTATTCTGATTGGGTGGTGTCAGACGGGTTCCATGACCGGTATTTAATACAATTAAATTTAAATTGTGTATTAAATTAACAAGGGTTTGTCCTTTGTTGCTGGGTGAGTGAGAACCCCATAAAGGGTGATGCGCATTAAAATCAGCACCTATGATACAGTTATTCTTTATTGGGTCAAATAAGTTAACCCAGTCATTGAGGCTGGATTTTACCATTGGGGGTTCATATACACTTAGAATGTTGAGTTTTTTTTATTATGTGAAATATTACGTACTGTGTTGAAATTTTTTATGCTAAGTTGAAAATAAGGTTTTAACCAGGTTTCTGTTAAAATGTTAAATGTTACAAAACTGTGCTTGTTAGCTATAATTGACCTGCAATTCCATTCATGAATTTTTAATGTTTTCATTGAATTAATTAGGCCCTCTGTGAAGGGTAAGATAACTTGTTTATTAAGCTAGAAAATATATACCGGTGAACGTTAACGTTAACACATATTGATTAGAGTTTTTGATTATTATTGTATAATTAACAATATTTAGTCTGTGTGAATTCCTAATAAGTGATTAGATTATATTCATAAGGTGCATTGTTTTCGACAATTGTAAGTAAAATTGCAAAATTTTCTTTCATAATCTCAATAATACAAGTCACACATTATTGACACTCTTTGTTTACGTCCTTCCTCTGTATTCTTATGTCACCCATTCGATCGGCCTAGTCCAGTTTGTCTTTGTCAGTCACCGCGAAGGGCCTCGCCGCACAGTGTGGGATCCAGGAGGAAAAAAGTGCTAAAAACAACATACAAAATATTTACTTATAACCCACTAAATGCTTAGCTAAGGTACTAAATATGCCATTAGCAAAATATAAAATCTGTAGATGCCCGGCTTTATTGTCAATCGTTCGACAAAAGAGGTTAAATATTTGTCACTTCAAAACCGCTTCGCAGTCATTCCTTACGCGTAAATTGTGAAGGTCGTATTATATAAAGTATTTATTTGTGACAACATTTTTGCCATGGACAATTTACATGAAGGTCTGTAGTTTATATTGTACCCTAATAAAGATTCCTCAATTATGTATTTTTAATAAAATTTTAGCAAAGAATATTCGATAAAAAATCAGAAATTACTTAGAAGTGGTGATTCCATTAGACTGCCAAAATTTTTGTACACTTTTGTACGCCATGATTTTATATTTTTTGTAATTTTGGATCCATCTAGAATATATACAATAAAATTTTGAGTGCGATAAATTGCGTATTTCAAAGATATCCAAGTGTTAAAAAGTAACGATAATAACCCACGATCAACTTCTTCTGCGACTGAAAATGACTTGTGGATTATTTTAAAAGTAAATTTAACATACATCATTGTTTTCAAATAACGTAAGACGAATTAAACCGGACTGTTCATTCGTTCACGATCAGATTCAACCAAAGATGGAAGGCGTATCATCGCAATAAAAATATCTTTTTAAACAAGTTCAATAATTGATTAAATACTACCGTTACAATAATTAATTTGGATGCACCCAGTACAAGTGGAATCAAGAGTGCAAAAAAAGTGGGCTGCCAAAAAAATACTTTAGTTCAATGTTAAGTTGAGGAAATCTGGCAAAAGAAATGCTGCTTCTATGTTGCAGCAATTGCTTTTAAGTTCAAAAAGACGAACTAAAGGGAAGAAAGCTTTTCATACCACAGGCCAACAAACACCTCAGTATTTTGCAGAAGAAGCATTGGCATTGATAAGTACAACAAAATTAACGTACAGAAAATATGAAATTATTAGAAAATCGGCATTAGATAAGCAGCTAAAAATATATCCATCCTACGACAAAATAAAAAATTATGTAAAAATGTATATACATTTCTGTAGAAATATGCGTGGATTATATTTTTCAAACTTATTTTACGTCCTAAATGAACTAATACAATTCAAAAAGATGTTTTATGATAATTTATAATTTTTTCCAGCTAGATTTGTAAAATCCCACACTGTGCGCCGGTGTGAAGGGTCTATTGTTCTAATATTATCCTAGTGTATTACCATGTCCACCAAACCAGAAAATATTAGACAAAAAAATGTTCCAAATGACTATATGTGTGTCGGTATATGTGGAAAACAATTAGGTAACAAGACTACATGTCCTAAATGTAGTAAATACTGCCACCCTTCTTGTATAGGCAACCATACTTGTTCAGTAACCAATGACATCATTAATAATTTATTAGAAGCGGTGCAAGCATTACAGAAATCTGTTCGCATGTTACAGAAAAATCCGAGAATGTCTCCAAGGAGAATAATGAATTAAAGTCACTTATCACGGAAGTATTGCATTTAAAATCTGAAAATGCTAAATGAATATTGATACATTATCCACAAAAATGGCAAATATGGACTCTCAATCATCTGACCGAAATGGAAATGAATTATTGCAATATAATAGTATTATTGAACACGCCGGTGGTGGCGCATCGGTTACGGCCCCGAACTGACTTGCAGCAACGTTGATTCGGGTCAGTAGTCGGATGGATACAATTAATGGTGCTTTAGAGTGACGGGGGCGATCCTTTAAAGTAACAAGCTCATTTACACACACACAAATACACAAATGACACATGGCGGAAGGACCACGTGGTCGATAGCCTAACACTACTACTACTACTACTAGTATTATTGATTAATTAAATGAACGGAATAAGAGATAATCGAATATTATCATTTATAATGTCCCCGAATCGACTGCAACCGATAATCACAAGTAATACCATAAGTGATGGCAATTTACTCGAATAAATTTTGTTTTTGCATGAAAGTTTGTTGCTTAGCGATTTTAATGAGAGCAACTGTCACGAAAAAATCACGAGCCGCCAGGCGAGTGATTTTTTCTATCAGTTGCTCGAATAAAAATCGTGATTAAGCAACAAACTTGAATGCGCTAAAAACAAAATTTATTCCGATTTAATTGTCATCACGAATGGTATTTGGAAAGACTATTCCACGACTTGAAACGAATATCGGTGAATGGTTCAATGTTTATATTAAAATTTTTATGATATATCTCCTGCAGTATTTTGGTCGAAAAATTCGACATTGATTAAATAACACCTCCCTTATAATCATTTGCATTTACCTTCTTTATATTATACGCCCAGTCATCATAATCGCGGCAAGAGTTTCCATTAAAGTTTTGCTAACAACTGGTAGTTTTTATCGGCGCAGATTTCTTCAAATCGTTTCCAAACACACGATCATGTTTAAGTTTGATTTTTTGGTGCAGAACTTGTCACCGTCGCATTTATTATGGATGATGAAGTGTTGCCAAACCTTTTGATTTTATAACCTACTTGCAACTGACATACGTAGAAACAACGTTTTTCGCTTTTTTATCAAGGCTAATTCAATTCATTTGTCGGGAAATAGCTAACTTCAGGTTATTCAGGTGAATAAACAGCAACTTGGTGTTTATTCACTTAAAAATTGACGTGATTGGCTATAAATATCACATGCCTCATTTTCATTGGCTACATACAATAGGAGTGGAATAGTCTGAGTAAAAAGAATGTTGATATCGAGCGTGTAAATAACGAAATTAAAAATATCGATAGAACAATTCACATAAGAAATGCGTATCGACTAGGAAAAAGAACGGAAAAACCTCTCCCACTTCGAGTATTTTTGCCATCAAAGGAGGATTCGCTAAAGATATTTAAGAATAAACCGCGTATTAATTCGCAATGGAAAATAAAATCTGATTTAACCAACATGCAACGAATATATTTAATAATATAGTAGCCGATTTAAAATCTAGGCAGGCTAACGGCGAAAATAATTTAAAACTTAAATACGTAAATGGTTTACCCAAGATTGTTCAAATCTCCAATTCGGAAAACTAATAAATTCCCAACACGACACTCCGGCTGATTCATTTAATTCGATAAACATATATTATCAGAACACACGTGGATTGAATACTAAATCGCACGAATTTTATGTAAATATGGAAACAAATAATTATGATATAGTTGCTTTGACTGAAACTTGGTTGAGTGAGGGTTTTTTGAGTACTGAATTGTTTCCGGAGACCTACACTGTATTACGTTCAGATAGATTGCACAAAAGAGGCGGTGGTGTGCTTATAGCACTAAGTAACCAGTTTCAGTGCAAGGAAATAGACCTTCAGTTATCGCCTGTCCTAAACATTGATGCAGTCGCAACCAAAGTAATTATAAATAGTAGGTGTTTCAATATTCTCTGTTGTTACATTCCTCCTAATATGAATATAAATAATTATATATCATTTTTTGAATGTATAGAGTCAGAGTTATCTATGGTTAACACCATAATATTAGATGATTTTAATGTTTCAGATTACACCAATTTTTTACAAAACAATATCCACTCAATTTTATCTTAAAATTTGGTCAACTTTATTAAATATTCCGGCTTAATTCAACAAAATAATATTTATAATTACAATAATAGAATCTTAGATCTGATATTAACATCTTCTGATTTAAAATGTTTAATAGCGAGATCAGATAATCCTGCTGTAATTGAAGACCATCACCATCCTGCACTTAATTTGAGTATCATAATTGAACGCACATCCTCAAAATTTTCTGGAAATATCTCCAAACAATATAATTTTAAAAAAGCCAATTTATATAAGATTTACATGGAAATGGTCAATCTTAATTGGACGTTACTATTTGAGGGCACCGATGATGTTAATATTATTTGTAATAATTACATAAAATTAATTCATAATATTTTTGAAAAATACATCCTCAAATTCTTATCCACCTCGGTTCAACAACAGCATAATTAGGAAAATTAATCTAAAAGTGAGATACCGATCACGTCTCAGGCGATGTCCATCCCATTTAAACAAATTACTTCTGCGTAATTTACAAAAATAATTAAAATCTGAAACTAGAAAAGCGTATAGTGGTTATATTAGTAAATCGGATCTCTTATAGTGCAAGAGCCCAAAAAGTTTTGGAAATTCCTGGACAAATAAAATATGGCATCGATGATTACTCAGAACCACCAAAAATTGTTACTGCATTCGCTAATCACTTTTCGGGTAGCTATGTAAACTGTTCATCAACGAATTTTATTAATAAAACTGTATTACCTAAATACCTTGGTAACTATACAATTTCTGAAGATATTGTAATACGACATATTATGATTTAGCTGAAGTAATTGCTCCTCCCCTAACTCGTATTTATAATCTAATTCTAAGCAGTGGTGCATTTCCGGATTCCTGGAAGGTAGTAAGGGTAATTCCAATCTTCAAGTCGGGTGATCGTCATGATGTCAAGAACTACCGGCCTATTTCCTTAATTAGTAATCTTTCAAAGGTCTTCGAAAGTATATTAGCAGATCATATTTATAGCTGTGTCTCATCCACTATTGTAAAAGAGCAGCATGGTTTTGTCAGAAAACGTAGTACTCTTACCAACTTAGTAAATACAACTCAATTAATATCACAAGCACTTGATACACAAAAACAGGTTGATGTAATATATTCTGACATTTCTAAGGCCTTTGATAGAATGCCACATAATATTTTGTTAAAAACCTTGGAATCCTTGGATATTAATGGTAACATCATAAATGTTCTTAGCTCGTATTTAGATAATCGCAAACAAATTGTTGAAATAGACGGCGGTAAATCATCACCATACATAGCAACCAACGGGGTTCCTCAAGGTTCGAATCTGGGAGCTGTTATTTTTTTGTTATATATAAACCGTGTGGCCATGATACTCGACTGTGACTTCTTTATGTGTGCTGATGATATTAAACTAGTTAAGATAATTAATAGCGTATCCGATTGCATTGACAGAAGAATATTAATAAGCTGATCTGCTGGTGCGAAGATCAAGGATTAACTATTAATATAAGTAAATGTAACGTTATAACATTTCACAGGGTTTTATCTCCAATCATTTTTGATTATAAAATTAATAATATCGCCATCGACTTGGGTATTATTTTTGATCATAAATTGACATTTTTACCACATATTAGGTCTATTGTTCAATCTTCCTTAAAATTACTAGGATTTATAATTAGAAATTCTAAAAAATTTAAATCAATTAATACTATTATGCGGTTGTGTAACTCATTTATATTGAGTAAACTAAATTATTGTACACCTGTTTGGAGTCCGAATTATTTAAATTATATCAATTTATTAGGAAAGGTGCAGAAAAAAATTGTAAAGTACTTATATTTCTTTAAACACGGAGTATATCCCACTAGTTTTATTTCTTATAATTCTCTATTATCTGAGTTCAATATGCATTCAATGTTTCAGAGACGTAAGTTTGTACTTATTGTAACCTTATATGAACATATACATTATCATTTAGACAATACCTTTATACTAGACCTACTTAAATTTCACACTCCGTTCTATAATACACGTAATTCTCGAACTTTTTGTTACGTTTGTCTACGTACAACACATTTTGCCAATTCTCCTCTCCTCGATATGCTTTCTGCTTATCACAATGTGCAATATGACATAGATATATTTTTGCCTAATTTTTATAATTTAAAAAAATCATTAAAAAATTGTTTATACAAATTATAAGTTACTTTTATATTTTAATATTAATGTATACTTTAATTGTAAGCTTTTGTAATATTAATTTGATATTCCCCTGTTCTTGGGACATGTCCTGTTGGGAAATAAATAAATAAATAAATAAAATAAGATCGTTAATGTATTCAGACAAATTGAATTTAAGGTCGTTTTGGAAATTATCTTCCTGTATGAGGTGCAGGTTTTCAATTAGGTTTTTTTTACTAGGGTTAAGATTCCATCAATTAAATCTTCCGTGAATTGAACAAAATCTTCGAGATGGGGATTAGGAAGCACACATGATTCTTTAATGTTATTAGAAATATTCTCCGTTTTGCGTTTTTTTGCCTTCTAATTAGTTTGCTTTGGGAGGGTTGGTGCCTATAATTTTCATCGTCATTTAAAAGTGGTTTCGAGTGTCTTTTATCTTTTATTTCCGGGAAGTCGAAGTTGTCTGCTAGCATAACATATTTATTCGTCGAAACTATGTGGGGTTTTCAAATATTTCTTTAGATTCAATGAATGATAAGTTTGTTCCGGCCATAATCTTTTTAATGTGGTATTGTTTTTTAAAGAATATTGTTTTTAAGGGCATTCTCTATATGTAGTCATGTTAATCCAATTTGTAGTTAATACAGAAGGGTTTTTCTGAAGGGCACACACTCTCGTGGACAGAGCTACAGTTTCGACAATGTTGATTGCCGTTGTTGCACTGATTACTTGTATGGCCATATCTGAAGTATTTAAAGCATTGAATGACGGGTTGGATGTAAGGCTCCACTGGGAAGTTTACGTAATTAATTTTTACAGTTATAAAGTTTTAAAATTACTTTTACGAGGTTACAATTTTTAATGGATGAATGCGTCCTATATTATTGTTATTACTTTCCATATAAACTACAAATTAATTGTATTCCATGTTTTTATTGTATTTAACCGAGGTGTCTGCGACCTTAATTCGATTTCGCGGGTTATCATCGTTCGCCGAGATAGCTACGATCGCTGTGTCCTCCGCACTATTTTTTTAATAATAATAATAATAGATTTATTTCCCAACAGAAACAATAATTCTATTTACAGGGGAAATGTATAATGTTCCAGAAAAAATATAATTAAAATTAAGTATAAAAAACAGAATTTCTAAAACATAAAATATATCTAAATTATAATGAAAAACAAAATACCAAAATAGATGTGAAAGTAACATAACAAATTTCGCTATATTTAATTATGGTTGAAAAAGTAACTGAACGGTTTAAGAAACTGACAAATAATTACAACAGTTCACAAAGTTTGCTTTTAAATGTAGTAATAGAATCCCCAAAAATATCAATTGAATGATGGATTAGATTGTATAATCTAATCATGTTAGACAGTGGTGAGTTTAGATTTAACGTTGTACGACTTCTCAAAGATTGAAATATCTGAGGATTTCTACTTCCAAAATGAGAGACGTGTTTATTAATTAGACGTAGAGAGTTTGGATCATCAACTGTCCCATTAACAATTTTGTATAAATAAGTAACTTAATTTATACATCTGCGCTTGCTTAGAGAGTTAAGATTAAAAATTGAAAGCAAATTGTCGTATGTAACAGAATCAACTGGATAATGTTTGTATTTTTTAAAATAAAGGTATTTAAGAAATCTTCGTTGCACTTTTTCAATTATATTTATGTATTGCTGATAAGCGGGACCCCAGATGAGTGAACCATATTCCAATTTTCTCCTTACATATGCAAAATATAGTAAAAGTATTGACCGCATGTTATTAAAATTCTGAGTATTGCATTTAATGTAACTGAGCAGTTTATAACTTTCAGCACAAATTTATTAATATGTATGTCCAAGCTGAGTTCCCTATCAAAAGTAATCCCCAAGTCCTTTACAAAAGAGCATTTCTGTAAAGAAATATCATCTATTTTATAATTGTAGTTAATAAAAGATACTTTTCGTGTAGAGGATATTTGTTTACATTTTCTGATATTTAGAGGAAGGTCATTATTAAGGCACCAAGTTTTAATATTATGAAGGTCATTCTGAAGAACACAAAAAAATATGGGTCCGAGGTTTGAAACTTGCGGAACCCCACTGCTGACATTATATATCTTAGAACGACATCCTTGATATTCTACATACTGGATACGATTGGAGAGATAACTTCTGAACAATTTTGTGACATTATAATGACAACCCATTTCAAGTTTTTGCAAAATAATGGAATGATTTATGGAGTCAAAGGCTTTACTGAAGTCTGTAAGAATGGCATCAACCTGAGATCGATTATCAAGCGCAATATACTAAATTTGATGTGGTAGACCTCTTCATCATAAAAGCATGTTGTCTTGTTGTAATAGTATTATAAAGAACGAAATTTAATTGATTAGTAATAATAATTTCAAATAATTTGGCAAAATTGTTCAGAATTGATATAGGTCTATAATTAGAGATGTTACCCTTATCCCCTGATTTAAAAACGGGCGTTACACGTGTAATTTTCCATAATTCTGGAAAGTTACAATTTTTTATAATCAGTTTGAAGATGTGTTTCAAAGGTACGATTAAACTATATATACAATAAACGACTCTAAATGTAGGCACTTTATCGGGCCCTGATGTAAACTTATTTTTCATGACGCGAGGCTTTGATGATATCATCATCGTTATGGGATTAAAAGTAAAAGTATTGGATACATGAGAACTCGATAATACCATGTTATTTTGAGGGTTTCTAAATACTGAACTGAAAAAAACTGGCAAAACCTTCAACGATATCGTTCGAATTATTTAAAGAATGACCATCATAGGATAATGTTCCTGGAATCCTAGATTGTGTTTTTTGAATTTGTAAATGACCAAAACTTTTTAGGATCATTCTTAATTGAAATTTCAATTTTTATAATGTAGTTTTTATAATCCTCGGATATTAAACGACGAACTTCTTTTCGTGTATTAGTAAATTTAAATTTGTAGTAACTATATTTCGTTTTTTGAAATATTTTAGGGTAGTGGTTTTTAGATTTAATTAACCTAATTGTGTATTTACTAAACCAAGGGGGATACTTTTTTACGACAGCATTAAATTTTGTTTTAGGGATACATCTATCAAATAAGGAATATATTGTGTTATAAAGAATAGAACATGCTTCGTTAGAATCGCTTCAATTTAAAACAACGAACCAATTATAAAGTTTAACAAAATCCGCTTTTTTAAAATTATGACTTTCAAGCTCACAAGGCTTTTTCTATTATAATTACCGCCAATATACTATTCTTAGTTATACTAGATGTAAATATATAAAATAAAAAATGGTGATGTGACCATCATAGTACTTTCCCTATATTTCACTCGAAAACTATGAGGTTTACGCAAAAAAACTATTCTTTATAATTTGTTCAGTCTTGAATTCTCTACAACTATTTGTTATATAAATTTCATGTACCTTCAATAGTTTCTTAGCAATTGCCAAAAAATGGCAAAATTTTCAATTTTTAATTTCTTTCTCGAAAGTTAAGAATTTTATGAAAAACATGTTTTTATAAAAGTTGTTCAGTTTTTTACGCCCTTTAACTTTTGTTTGAGAAGTTTCATAATATTTTGTATATTTAGAAAAATATCGGTAAAAAACAAAAAAACGCCTCGAGTAAACATCCACTTCCGGTTTATGAATCACTACCAAAAGCTTTTCAGCTCCAGTTTTTAACGATAAAACCTTAAGTTTAAAGTTTCATCTCAATTGGATTATTCGTTTTTGAGATACAGCGCCCACCGACAGACAGACAGACACACACACACACACACACACACACACACACACACACAGACACAGATTTTTTTTTTCCAGAAATTAGTTTTTTGGGTTCAGGGGACCCCAAAACGGATATTTCGGCAAAAAAATTTTTTCAAAAAAAAATCACGAAAACAATACTCCCCCTATATACTACGTGTATAGGGAAAGTAATAAACATTATTGAAACAATATCGTTCACTGCTTCCAGATAAATTCGCTCTGCAATTCGCACGTGCTCTCACTCTCACTACTAGCACAAGACTGTGGTGCGAAATATTGATTTCTAGCTAGATTTACATATTTAGTCTTATTTTTGCAAGAATAATAAAATAAATCTACAGAGAGAACATACAGTCTTTTAATATTCATTACATTTGCTTCCTTTCATAATTCATCAGATGAAAATAATATATTGTTTTTTTTTTAAATTTTAAGTACTATTTCCACAATAGAAATATATTTTTTTGTGAATTTTCTCAAGTAATTAATATTGATTGAACAATACTAAAATATATAAAAAAACATTTAACTTATAGTCAGTATGTACTAAGTTTATCTGCTATATAATTGGTATAATAATAATAATAATAATAATATTAATAATAATAATAATAATAATAATAATTTATTTCCAACAAGTAATACAACTTTGTAATGGAAATATCCTAGATTACAAAATATATGCCAAGTACGGCGTCTTGAGATATTATAAAATTTCTGTTTATTAATAGGTGTTTTGTTTTTGAAATAGTGCCTTCTATAACTTCGTTTTAACCGAATATCATTAATTATATCATTACTAAACCACCTTGGATATTTAGTGGAATCATTCAGAGGAACTTTAGGTACATACTTATCACAGCTCTGGTATAGTTTTTTATAAAAAATATCACAGGCGACTTCAACATTTTTACTTTCGTAAAGCAAGGACCAATTAATTTTATAAATATCTTCATAAAGATTCTTTAAATTTGCTCGACTAAAATTGTATTTGGATTTTAATGGATTAGGAGAACATTTTGTGACTGTTTTAGTTTTAAATTCTAACATTCCATCCAATGCCGGATGTTGGTATGTTGACACCAGTTAAGATGGGAATCTATAATAATATAATAATAATAATATCTTTATTATGTTAATAGCACTGCTGCCTTACAATTTTCAAGTAATACTTAGTTTATAAAGAATATACAATTTATAACTATATATGTATACAATGATTAAAATAATGTTGGAATTACCGTAGAAGGGTGGTGGATAGCAACACACACAAGTTATAAATATATACATAAATTAACAATAGATAAAATACAAAAGTTAAATATACAAATAAAATAGATAAAAAGTCAATAAATAAAGTAAAATCCGCTAAAAAATTGTCATTAAAATTAAATATAATTAAAATTAAGGTAATCGTCCAAAATATTAAAAACACTATCACATAAATACAATGTACAAAAAAAAAGGTCAATAAATAAATAAAATCTGATTATAAACTAGTCGTTAAAATTATTAAAATTAAAATTAAAATATTCGTCCCAACTGTAAAATGCATTATTACTCAAAACATTTTTAATTATTTGCTTGAACGTGTTGGTGGCTAAATTCTTAATATGTTGAGACAGTACATTATACAACTGTATAGCGTAGTATCTCACTCCAGTTCGGGATTTGGTAAGTACAACCAAGTTAGGGTAAATGTTACTATTTTGTCTGGTGCAATGAGTATTAATGCTTGGATGGGTATCTTATGTTTGCAAATGTTTCTTTATATATATCAGGCAATTATATATATATACAAACATGGTAAAGTTAAAATTTGTAAGTTTATGAATCCCTGTCGATATTCATCAAAATATCCGTAGCCTCCAATTATCCTGACAACTCTACGTTGTAAAGCAAATAATCTGTGCCTAATGCTTAAGTGACCCCAAACAATTAGCCCGTATAATAAATGGGACTGAAATAAAGAAAAGTATGCAGTGCATAGAACCTCCTTAGTAACGTTCTTGCATAGGAACCGTATCGCAAATATACTAGAGCATAACTTATTTGCAAGAGCATCACCATGTTCATTCCACGTTAAATTTTTCGATATGTGTATACCCAGAAATTTGGTTGTATAAACTTGGTTATCTGATTTTCTTAAAGAAAATACCATCGTCGTTGTTTTGTTACTATTTAATTTTAGTCGATTGCTGTCACTTAAGTGTCGCTTAATTGAGTCTCCACATGAACATTATTAAGTAGTTCTTGATCCTTAGACGTATTTACTATTGTAGCATCATCCGCATACAATATAACACTTCCATCCTTAATAGTATTTGGAAGATCGTTAATATAAAGTAAAAATAATAACGGTCCTAGAATCGATTCTTGGGGCATTCCTCTAATAATGGGTAATTCATCAGAGATCGAATTCTGAGACAAAACGCATTGAGTTTGACCCGAGAGGTATGATATTATGAGTCGACAACTCTCTGGATGCAGGTTGTAAAATATAATTTCTTTAAGAGAATAGAATGAGAAACACAATCAAAAACTTTTGATAGATCTAGAAATGAAGATTTTGAGAGAATTTTTTGTTCAAAGCAATCGACCGTCATTTCGACAAATCTATTTATGGCTTCCGTAGTTGATCTCCCTTTGCGAAACCCGTATTGCTCATTGCAAAATATCTCAAAGTTTTCAAAGTATTCACTCAATTGAAGCTGCAAAACTTTTTCGAGGACTCTACCAAATAATGGCAATACAGCAACGCCTCTATAGAGTATTCACCATTCTTGTGGAGAGGTATCACTATTCCTCTTTTAAGTGCATCTGGAAAGATTTGCTGTTTGATGCATCGGTTTATGAGTTCTGTAAGAGGTTCAATGATCGCTATTAGGATACACTGAAGTATGTCATACTGTAGCCCATAAATATCTTTACTCTTACTTGTTTTTAAACTGTAGATGGCATTACTCACAGCACAAGTTGCCACTTCCATAAACTTAAAATGCGTTTGACTAGTTGAGGGATTGTCACACATTAAAATTATTCGATCACAGTCCGATTCTGGTATGGAATTTACAATTAGAGTTGACGCGATTGAGAAATGCTGATTGAACTCATTTGGTGTAATTTCACATGATTTATTTAGAGTCTTCGAGGCTCTGTTCGCGTTTATAATTTCCCAAATTGCTTTGGGTTTAAAATTTGCATTTTTGATATAAGCATTATTTATTTCCATTTTACACATTTCAAGTTCGCGCTTATATTGTAGTCGATACCTGTTTCTTATTATTCGTAGATCTGAATCATGAGTTTGATTGTAAGCTTCCGTCATTAATTGAAGAGTATTTCGCATATTATATAAATTAGCATTATACCATTTTAGTTTTATATTTTTCTGCTTAGTAGTAATTTTCTTTTTGGGAAAAGCCGTATTGTAGTGACTTATGAATGTGGAAATAAACGTATCAAAATATGCATTTACATCAGCAATCTCATTAACGAAACTCCATGACTCAGAATTTAATAATTTGAGAAGTTCCAATTTACCAGATTCCGTAATAGGTTGAATGATTTTTGTGGTTGGGTTATTTAAACGCTTTGTATCAACGGCAACTGAGAATAAAATTCCTTTGTGATCAGATAAGCCAGTCTCCAGGGGTTGCGTCAAAGAAATATTATTAAAATTAGTACAAACGTTATCAATACAGTTATTTAAACGCGCAGGAAAACGTATAGCAAATTTTAAACCATAGCTTTCTACAAAGTCCACAAGTGTAGATTTATTTGAGTCATTGCCATTTGAAGTCAGCCGCTATATACACCGTCTTATTAAAAACATTAATACTATCCAACACCCTTGATAAAATAAAAAGAAATTTGTTAAAATCACAATCAGGTGATCTATAGGCAGCAAGTAATCCTTTATAGCAATTCCAACAATTTCACAATCAAGCGATTAGATCAGAGAAATCTAGGGCCAAATACTCGATACCATCCCGGATCATAATTAATACCCCCCCATGCCGAAATCTTTTCCTTGAAAATTCAGCCGCTATATGAAAATTTGTGAATCCGATTACTGAGTATTCCTCATGCACCAACCAATGTTCGCATAAACAAAGAACAGATATATTATACTGATTATCGTCTAATATTGTATCAATTTCATTTAGTTTCTGACGAAGGCTCTGTATATTAATATGTAATCAGACTAACTCGAAAACATTTCCTGCCTCGCTGGTTAAATCATGTTTTTTGGTGATGATGAAACTATAGATTTGCGAGAATCCCTGTAATCAGACGTCTCTAAATTAACCATAACTCGAGTCAACATCGAATATTTGTTCCTATAGCTGATATAGAAATTATTAATTGTTAGAATATTATTTTCATGATAACTACATTTAAGATCATTCGCGCACTGTTTTAGTTGGTTATTAATTTCAGAGATAAATTTATATAAAATAAACCTCTTTTTCCAGAATGGATTCGCAATAATATGCACATTTGTCTTTAAACATACCTGCTCTAAGCGTTGCTGAAGTGCGATCTTATTCAGTTGAAGTCTCTTAACGGCATCAATAGTTCCAGCCATAATAAAAACATGGTCGTTTCATCTTCGAGGTCTCTAAAGTATCTCTTAGCCTTGACTAATTCGTTATTTATTGTCATAACTTTCTCTTCGAGATCCGCAATCATTTTTGTTAAGGATTCTTCAGCTTCTATTGCCTCCCTCTCAATCATATTTACGCGATTTACCAATTTCTCAATATACTTAGTTTTATTAATAATCTCCATGTTCAATTCATCGATAATTTCCTGTTTTGTTGATTCTATACTGGAGTTTAAAGACGTATTGTTTACATTTTTCGCACAGCAGATAATTTTGTGTCCATCTAAATACTCAATTTTCTTGTTTTTATTTTTACATGCCATATGATAAACGCTGTGACAATTGACGCAACCAAATTTTTGAAAGGGGCCCTTTTACAACATTTGAACGTTGCAGTTACTTGAGACGACATCATGTTATTGGTAATTAATTAATAAGAATAAACAATTAAACTGGACGCGAAAAAAAAAAAACAAAAATCCACTTTCCAGTATTGAAACCCGAGTTATTCGGTTTACTAGCAGCTCATGTTTACCACTGCGCTGTCCCCGACGATTAAACTTTTATGACCGTATTACGTATATTTCAAATCAAAAAGAAAATTATACGCGCGGATCACATTCACTAGGTTATTATTGCGAATAATTTGTAGGTTATATAGTTCCAACTGCATTTTAATTAGCGAATGGCTTTTAAGCCAAAAATATTACAGTCGTCTAATATTACACGAATGTTCCACGTTAACCACTGTTCATATAAACACCAACTACACAAATTTAATAAATATATTTCACAATTTAATCATACAAAACACAATCTGCACACACACATCGGGGAGAACTTGAGTACTTCTCAATTTGCTGCAAGGTACTTAGTGGGAAACTGCTTTCTCCACGCATGGTGTGAACCCCACAGTTAGTGGATAGATCAAAAGCATGCTTGAGGATAGGGCAGTCATAGTAAATGTAAGAAACACCACTGTCAGAAAGATCGTTGCTAAAGGCTGCCCACAGGGTGGAGTACCCTTACCACTCCTGTGGAACATAGTTGTTGACAGCCTACTGCGGCGACTTAACGACAATGGCTTCCACACCATAGGATATGCAGATGATATAACCATCCTGCTAATAGGCAGATTTGAGACGGTGTTATGCAGCTTGATGCAGGAAGCCCTCAAAATAATTGAACACTGGTGTAACGACCAGTTTCTGATCATAAACCCGTCAAAGACTGAAATGGTACTCTTCACAAAGAAAAGGAAACTAGGTAAGCTAAAGCTTCCTAAGCTCCTCAACACCCAGTTGACATTGTCGTCGGAAGTCAAATACCACGGCAAGCTGACGTGGGAACCACATCTCAAAATGAAATGTAAAAATGCACGCGTCTCCCTCTGGCAATGCCGGAGGGCTGTGGGGCAGACATGGAAGCTAGCTCCCAAGATAGCACTTTGGTTGTACACAGCAGTAGTAAGACCAATGCTAATCTATGGAGCACTGGTTTGGTGGCCCAGAGCCAGACAAAAAACCTCAGCAAAGCAGCTTACTCAGTGGCAAAAGATAGAATGCATCAGCACGGCCGGAGCAATGCGAACAACACCCACTGCAGCAATGGAAGCAATGCTCTGCCTTCCACCTCTCGACTTATACGCTGGATCGCGCCAACACCGAAATGCCTCACTGACATCCTCAAACAGAATACTCTCAAGACGCTAAAACAACGTTGGGACAACATCTGAGGCTGCAGACAGGCCAAGGAAGCAATACGCTCACCCAATCTAAAAACAGCTGAATATTATTTGCGACTATCCCGGGGGAATCTGCGTCTTATCACAGGTATCCTTACGGGTAACTGTCAGCTAAGGAAACAATGTGTATGTACATAGATAAAGTGGAGGATTTCCTAAATAATAGTAATTTCGAACCTTTACCTAAAGACCCAACACTAACATTCCAAAAAGAACTTATAACAAAACTGAAAAATGCAGAATTCGTAATACCACAACGAGAACAATACAAATATAGACAAATGAACCCCTCCGCCCCGATCTTGTATGGAACACTTAAAATCCACAAGCCGAACCAACCCATCCGCCCAGTAGTCGCATATTAAAATGCACCTACCTACAAATTATGCAAATCCCTGAACTCTATACTCCCAGAAATATTTCAATGTACATCAAAACTATCCATAAAAAACTCACTACAATTCGTGGAAAAAAACAAAAATCTCACAGTACCAAAAAATCACATCCTAGTCTCATTCGACGTCAAAAGCCTGTTCACAAGTATACCCACAGAAGAATTGATACAAATAATAAAATTCACGATGGAAAAGAAAATCGACCATAGTATAAATTTAGTACTAGTAACAAAATTAGCAAAAATCTACAACAACTTAACATCAGTAAATAAAAATAACTTAGGAAAGGCCATAATTAACACGTTCACCGCCACATGTTCCGCCGGCGGTCATATAGTCACCGTTTCTAGCACGCCGGGGAAATAATTTGTAGTTATTCCTTATATTAGCTCTGACCGCCGGCGGTCACGCGGGATCCAAACCAGCACTTATGTGAAATATTCGCTTGGCGGCGAACGTGTTAATAACAAATTAAATAACCGCGATAAATTAACAAACAGTGGAGTGTACAAGCTAGATTGCCAACAATGCGACGCTATATGCCTAGGACAAACTGGCAGAAATTTTCACACTAGACTTAAAGAACATATGAAATCTATTGAAAACAAAAACCTCTTGACAGGCATTTCGGAACATTGTACCATCAACCAACATATGATAGATAAAATTACTCCACTCCACAACTGTACAAAAGGATTCAGACTTAACATTTTAGAAGCATTAGAGATTAAACGAGCGACAAAATTCGGGAAAAACATAATTAACAATCATCTGGAAATCTCGGCAGGTACCAATCTCATAATCCCTGGATCCCTTTTAGAAGTAACCCTCTAATCATAATCCTCTTATCTTAAACGACGCGCTTATTGTAACCCCACGTATATATACCAGTGAACACTTCTGTACTCCTTAGATTAATTTTTATACTCCTTTGAGAATGGCGAGCAATCGCCGAAACACGTGTCAGGAAACTGATAATAAATATATGAAACAAAACAAGTGTATTATTCCTAATTCCTATCCAGTGAGTTATGTGTTTCATCAAGAGTGTAGCAAAGCAAGTATAATTAATATTAAATTGTAAGTTTTATATTTAATTGTACGTATATATGTATATTGCGTGATTTTTTTAACTGCATTATTCAACTACTGTAATTGTCCAAAAACCTGAGGTTTGTTAAATACTTATTAATTGAAATTACCTTCATCTTAGGCCACTTTCAAAATAAACGGCTGATTTATTGAACTAACTCTGAAATATTATGTGCCCAGACTTATCGTATTTACTCGGAATATACGTAAGTAACCACCAAAGCTTTATTGATAGATAACTTGAAGTTGTACGTGTATACGTACATCCAGAAATAATTGAAGGGTCCAATGCAAGAACTAGCCAAGTCCACTTTTGGGCTGATTGTTGCACAGTTTCAAATGCTCTATCATCCCATCCAAGAACCGGGTCTCTAAGTTATGTACTACGCGTTACAGCAGTGATTAATAGATGCCCTATTTTTTCATACTGTGCAGTAACAAGCCAAATCCTGGACTTAACTTGTTCTTGCATTCAAAAGTTGGTTTGCAAACGTTTGGCAGTACGCTTATTCTGTAAACATTATTACTGTGCTTTTACAAGTTGTGTGTATCTAACTTTGTTAAAAAAACAATTACGGTTCCCACTATCTCATCTAGTTCAGAAGAAAATGTATTTCAGTCTAGTGGCGATGAGTTTTATCAGAAAATTATAAACATAACCTCAATACTGAAACTCAAGAAGATGATTTGCCCGAGGAAGGTTTTGCGAAGTTTGGAACTAATGTCTGTACATTTGGAAGAAGCTGGCACTTCTGCTGGTTTAACAAAACTGGCACAACCAGGTAAAAAGCGCCTCATACGTAAGTCATCGTGGAAAAGAAACATTCAGAAGCAAAAGCGAACCAGGGGAGAAAGTTATATAAATACGGCTGGAAAATTAACACAAGAGAAAGTTCTAATAATAATAAAATTGGTGCGATAGGCTGTGCTAAAATTTTCAGAGATTTTTATGCCATATCAACAAAAGACATTCAGGATGCTCATTTGTATGGCCTTCTTCATAGTAAATCTGTAGAACGAAAAAGGCCTCGTTCAGGAGAAAAGCATGGCAATCATTTTTCGTATTATTATCAGGTAAATAATTTATTACTTTTGCTTCTTGTTCTGTTTAATTAAGTTTAACAAAAAATTGTAGGTTCGTCATGAATTACCAAGAACTGGCTTGATCGCTTGCAGCAACACATACACTTTAGACAGGGAACTCTTCCGGAAGACAAAAAAGGCAAACACAATAATAGACCAAACAAACTACCTGAACGTATTGAAGAAAGGATTCGCCAACACATTTTGAGTTTTCCAAAATATAAGTCACATTATAGCAGGAAGGATAATATGCACCATTATTATCTTTCCCCGCAATTAAATATTACAAAAATGCAACAACTATATATTGAGAAACATGAACCAGAGCAGTATCAACTGCATCTTCAAAGCAAACAATGCAATCCCGTGGTAAAATACGAGTACTTCAGAAAAATTTTCACTGAAAATTATAAGATATTCTTTGGAAACCCGACACCTGTCAAAAGTGTAATAAGTTGGAGAAGAAAATCAATGCTGCTGAGTCTAACGAAGAACTACGAACACTACAACGCGATAAAAATCTGCATGTAACAAAAGCAGATACATTTTATGCTGATATAAAAGATAAGACAGCATTATCAAAATGTGATCCAAATTTTGAAGTTATATCTTTTGATTTTCAACAGATCCTGCCGTTACAAGTGTCACCGAGTGGGGA
Source organism: Ontholestes murinus (assembly GCA_963969525.1). Lineage (NCBI taxonomy): Eukaryota > Metazoa > Arthropoda > Insecta > Coleoptera > Staphylinidae > Ontholestes > Ontholestes murinus. The sequence continues at coordinate 27,350,300 of OZ018397.1, read as the reverse complement.
CGTATTCTATAAAATTCAGCTATAGATATACAATTTTTGTATTCATGTTGGGTGTACAAGGCAAAGCTTTTTTTATGTTTATGACGAAATGTTAGGAGGCAAAGAATGAAATGAGGTAGCAAGTATCTTACTGCATTTTATTAACACACACTTGGCATCAAATATCATTGATTTGTACATTTTCTCTGACAACTGCTACTCGCAGAATAAAAACTATTTCCTCACTCAGTTTTTCTAGAGTATAGAAAGTAAAAGATTACGAATGATACAGCACAGGTACCCTGAACCCCGCAGCTTTGGGCACATGGAAATCCAAAAAAGAAAATATGATAAAATTTATCTTCCTCGGGATTATGTCAATATTATCAAGGCATCCAGCAAGAAGTTTCATGTAGTTCAAACCACGCAAGATATATTTTACAACTTCTACGAACACTTCAAAAAGTTCTTTGTTAAAAATCCTTCAAGAAAAAATACCAAGTTTACGATATCGAAAAACAGAATAATGTGTTACGAACAACAAGAAACTATAACAGTACTACAATGCAGTGAAAGTGTATTATTTCCAGTATTACAAGATTTTAGTTTCCTTGACAGGAGGGTTTCGGAGCTACTAACATTACCAAGTAGCGACGAAAAGTTATACACAGGGAAACTACTATTAAAAAAGAAGAAATTTGAACATGTTATGAATTTTAATCGGAGGAGCATCAATCGTCTGTGTCTGAATACAGCGATGACCACTGAACCACAAAACTAAAATATGCAACTAAAATATTTTCTAACTTTGTATATGCATGTTAATTTTATGCTGTTCTGATAAATTAAATGTTCTTGTAGATTTCCATTTTGTGTGATTTTTAAAATTTTTGTTATTAAAAAACTGTGTTATTTATTAATTGTTATACAAAGTTTTAAACGTTCTTTTTATCTCCTGTAAATTTTCTAACAGTGGACTTGGCTGTTTCTTGTATTGGACCCTACAATTGACAAATGGACTTGGGCCTCTTTCAAAATAAACGGCTCATTTACACTAATTTGCCAAATGAGCAGACCGATTTAATCTCTTCGCCATTATTGTGTTTATCAATACCTTTTATAAGATATATGGTTTTAAAAATATTCTGAACTTAATTAAAAACATATATTTATTTTATTGAATTATTTCCCTCTTTAACTATAATAAAAAATATAAAACCCTTTACGATTATCTATTCTGTAAACTTGATTCAACTTATTTATTTCTCCTGCCACTTTTTTTTTTACATTTTACAGAATAGCATTCCTCCTCTCCCCACTTCAATATCTTCTTACTCTCGTCCTCACCCTTCTCTCCAACGTCTGCTACCTCCACTGAAGTTTGCTTTTTTAATTTAGCTTAGAATACGATCGCTTTATTGATTTATGAAACTAAATATGTATACCGCATTTTCCAAATTTACGTTATTTATTTATTTTAATGACAAATCACCTCTCTTAGTTCCCAAATATCATTAAACAAACAAGCATATTTACAATATAATAAATGTTGTATAAGTCATTGTGGAGGCTTTTAATAATTTAAAATAAAACAAATAAATATTACATCTATTTAATTTGATTGTCGTTATTCGCAACAAATACTGTGAATTTAATTTTAAAATTATTGTCGTATAAAATTGAATTGATTCCGTGCTAGTAGGGTATAAACATTTAGATTGTCGAAATTGAAGGAATTTTCGATTACAAATCGATTTAATATATCTACCTCTAATACAAATCCGGCGTAAAGTTAATTAATATTGCAAACAATAATTTACTGTTGCTATATGACTCGACAGTCACTGAGGGAACAGTCGAGTCATATGGATTGAAATAAAGTAGAAAATATGCACTTTTTTTTGTAAATAAGTACTAAACATTACCTTTTCCGTAATTGGTTTTGTTTGAATATTTTTGTTTTGTTTTAATACATCATGTTATAGGAATAATTAATATAAGAGGAATGTCCGAAAAGCTGATGTATATTTTTCAACAAGCACTTGTCGAGTTTAATTTAATATAATAGAGTAATATGTTACACTAATATCAAAACCTATAGAATTCTTTAATAGGCATTCGAAGCTAGGAAAATATCATTTGCTTAACAAATACCAAACAAAAATGCGACAATAAAAACTTATTTGGTTCCATAAAAATTAAAAATAACGTTAGAAATTGTTTTGCTTGTTTTTTATGAAGTTGTGCAGGTGAGAACTAAAAGATCGATACATGTGTCTGTAGATATTTTTAAACTTGATTTTTACGTTAATTAATTTTGTTATTCTCAATAGAATAAAAATACCGTAAATTTATTTCTGTCGTGGAATTAGCTGTGAAAGTAATTTTTCAGTATGTGATTTGTTTTCTAGTCCTAATAAGACTTATCGTTGTAGATTTACGGCAAATTTCGTATTTTCAAATTTTAGTTCCCGATTATTTAATAAATAAACGTTTTTATTTATGTTTAAAATCAATTTTATAATAAAGCTGTACTGAAGAGATTGAAATATCGAAACACGTGTCTACAGATGGTTATAAAATTGAGTATTGAATTATTTAATTGCTTTTGCTAATTTATTTTTAATTACATCAACCTAAATTCATTTCTTTTTCCAAATTACCATAGTATAGTCACTCACAAACTATTTTAACGTACATTCAATCATTTTTAGTTCATTTTACAGAAAGAAATACGTTCAAACTAGTGTTGCTTTGATAGCCTTGCTATTTTGTAACACGCAAATTACTTTTGTATTATTCAATGTCTGTCGAAGTATTAGCTAGAGAAGTAGTTGTTTCAAAAGTGATTTGTTCTTGTAGTCTTAATAAAACTCATTTGTTGTAGATTTTACGAATATATTTTCGTTTTTTTTCTATTTATTAGTGAATTATCTACAACGTAAAGGACTTATATATTTTATTAAATAAACCTCGATTGTAAAATGCACATAATATTTAATCAAATTTAGATTTACAAATATCGAATCATGCATTATAAATAGTAAAATACTGCCTTTTCTGTAAATTAGCAAGTTAGTATTTTGTTTATACTAACGACAATGATTAAACACCATTGTCATGTGCTAAATTAATTATAAACCAAACAAATTTATGTGTAACCTACAACGTTATAACAAAATAAATAAAGACATCGTTTTCTTTATATTCATTATATTTTTGTCGATTTACAGTTGTAAATTACAAAACACGTACTTATTATGATAATTTATTTATAAGCAGACATTTTTTATTAAGGTGACGAAGGTTTAAATAGCTCTTAATATTAATTCAAATGTAATATTAATAAAATTAACAGACTACGAAAAAACTAAAACTAAGCGCTTTGAATAGAAGTTGTGTTTCGGAGAATTCATAGAAGCAATGACCTGACTTTACGTAAAATTGATTTATTTGAATAAGAAACATATTTTAGTTGTTAAAATCCTTTTTTGTGTGGCTATAGTATTATCTAATTGTAACGTTTGTTTTGCAGCGACAACAATAACTAAAATAATTGTAATACATCTGAAAACAAAACTTTGCTAAAATTTCACAAATTGTATATTATGATTTTAAAAACTTTTATTTTATTGTTCTATTAAGAAAATTACAGATGTTAATTTTATGGTAGCAAAAATTACACTCCTAATTACGGCAGCTACAAAATGAAACGTTAAGAAAAACTGCAGCTGCCTGGAAACTGCTTTATCAGGGATATAATTCCTCCCTTAGGTTAGATTTGAATGTCCGCGTTCAATTTGGATCAGCCACCTCGATGCGAATGATTATTCTTTGTTTACAGAAAAAGTCGTTTATGCGGCTTCTGAATTTGATCATCATCGCAATTGTGAACACTAAGGACAAAATGGCGAAGCTTGTAAATCCCTAATAAATGATGCGAGGAAATGCTTCTAAATGTATGAGTTGGCGTTCCACTTTTTCGGGCTCTTGTTAGAGGACTGCTGTGTTCTTAAGATATCTCAGTAGGAGTTTTGTTTCTCGGTGAAATACAAATGTTTCGTTTGTATTTTTTATTGTGGTACAATGGTATCTCTTATGTAGGTACTGTGTTGGTGTATACTTATTTGCACACTATTATTCTGCAGGATTATTTTTTAATGGTCGATAGTTCTGGTTGTTACAGATACACAGAGATGGTATAGAAGATTTGGTAGTTCTTATTAGTCCAGTAATTTAATATTAAACTCAAACTATAGAGACGCGTTACGCAAAGTGCGGGTGACAGTTTTGTGTCTTGTTGTTATCCGAATACTATATGGCAAATAATTAGACGTTTATTGTATCAAGTGCTAATGTGGATACATACTTTTTCGATGCAAAAAAATCCGAAATTGCTGATTTTTTGCGGTTGATATTTTCCGCGAAATCGCCTATTTTACCGTCGCGCTCGCATATTTTTACGAGGTTTTAATAATAATTCCTCTTTAATATTTACTCTTTGTTTATTGTTATATTTTTAAAACAAACTCAATAACAATCATGTCACAGATTAAATCAGTGAAATGTGCATTTTGCAAGGAAGCAATAACAAAATCGTCGTTTAAGCTTCAATGCGGAATATGCAAAAGATTTAACCATCCCGAATGTTATAATTTAACGGAGACGGATGTTAAGGTTATGCAAAAGGCAAAAACTGGATGGGAGTGTGAAGGCTGTTTGTACTCGTACCTCGACAATCAAATTCTTACTAAGGAAAACGTTTCAACAATGATAAAACAAATAATAAGTGAAATCATAAATGAAATTAAAAATGAATTAAATGAGTTCAAATCAGAAATTTTGTAAATACAAGAGTCCATGAAGTTTATAAATAAAATGTACGAAGAGCACAAAATTAAAAACCAAGTTCTCTCGGATGGCAATGGCAAAATCTATGCTAGGAAATATCCTAGTGATAAAATTATCAGGTTGCGCAGTGAGGACGACTTAGAGGAGCTACTGTATTTTTAAATCTATTCTCCATATTGTTTACAATAATTAATATATTTATAAGCAATAATGGCTAGTGCAACTTCAATATATTACCAAAATGTCCGTGATATGCGTTCGAAAACCCAGGAATTTTATAAAAACTCTTTTGTCTTACTGAGACATGGCTAAACTCTTCAGTTCTATCGAGCGAATTATTCTACAATGATTATTTTATTTTCCTGACGTGAAGTGGTCAAATCAACTAGGCGGTGCGTTAAAGCCAACAAGTTACAACAATAGTAGTGCAGTGTTTATTGATACAATCTCCTATTGTGGTCTCCAGCAGATTAACAACATTCTCAATTCGAATCAACGTATTTTGGACTTGGTTCTTTGTAGTGAAGATCTAGCTTCTAATATTGCATCATGTCAACTACCACTCTTGTCTGTAGATCAACATCACACTCCATTAGAATTTATAGTAAAATTCGCTAGTTTATCTAAGCTTAGGTCATGTAGGAGTCACTGTTACATTACTGTTAAGGCGAATTATGTAAAAATTAATGATGTTCTTAGAAATACTGATTGGTCTGTACTGAATACCACGTACCGTAGACATGTTTTACAATATTGTTTTTGATGCTATTAAGAAACACACCCCGTTTCGCCGTCTGAATACTACGTATCCCTGTTGGTTTTCTAACGGCACTATTAAATCAATTAAAGAAAAATCAAAAATATCATAGAAAGTGGAAAAAATACTCACATGATTTAGATTATTTAACGTTTAGTATACTCAGAGGTATTTCTAAAGCAAACATTTGTCGAGATTATGAGCAATATGTCAACAATATTGAGGATAATATCAAAATTAGTCCTAAAATTTTTAGGAAATTTATACGTAACAGACGTGCCAGTTCTGACATACCTAATTCAATGAAATTTCATAATAAAACTGCTAGTAATGGCGATTTTTTCGGATTATTTTAAATCTGTATTTATAAATGGTAGACGTAGACTCACGATAAACGTAAGCGAAGTGCATATAACATCAAGTCAGATTACAATATTGGAATATGATACTTTAAAAGTACTCTGTTTCTGCATAACTGTTCCTCAACTATAGCTGTACCACTAACAATTCTCTTTGATAGATCCATAAGTGAAGGTGTATTTCCTAAATATTGGAAAAAAGCTTCTGTCGTTCCCGTTTTTAAGTATGGCGGCAGAAATGACATAACTAATTATGTTCATTTTGTCATGCATACCTAAAGTCTTTCAATTAATAATATTTGAAATAATATTTTTTCAAATAAAAAATCAAATAATTGCTGAACAACACGGTTTCTTTTCGAGTCGATCAGTTGGATAACAGAAAATAGGTCGATTCTGTATACACTGACTTTAGCAAGGCATTCGACAAGATTGACCATAACATATTGTGGTTGCATATTAGTGGAAATTTGCAAGGATACAACACTAATAGTCAGAATCATTCCAGGAAAATTTGATGAGTATAACTTCTGTATTTTCTTGTGAAATTCATGTCAAGGATTTAATATTAAAATCGTATGATACCGAGCGATCATCTATACATATTAAGATTAACTCAGGAACGTTTTTGCATTAGCACCATCGATTAGACAGGGCCGTATTCAAATATTTCGGTTTAATTTTAGAGAGTGATTCCTTGTGTTTAATTATTTGTTTTCCCCATCCGTGGTCTGTTTTGTTTGTCTTTTTGTTAGTCAGTCACTGCAAGAGGTCTGGCTGGTGTGAAGATTTGTCTCCCAGTGAATTTCTATTTTGTCTATGTGATCAGGGAATTACTCCTACAACCCCTTATGTGTATTGTACGGGGAAGTGCAAGAGATCTGTACATATTAAATGCACTGCTATCCAGTTGTGATATTTATGCAATTAATAGTGCTAAATTAAATTGGCGTTGCCCGAAATGCAAATATTCTAGCTCATCACTCTCTACGACGGACTCTCCCTCAAGTGATGCATTAATAAGTTTCCTCACAGATCAATTTAAAGATTTTAAAGAAGAAATAAGAAATCTTAGAATCTAGAATAAAATACGATTGTAATAGGATAGATAAAATTCTACAACCGCGGGGTTTGAATATTAAACCCATAAGCAAAATCAGTCTTGAAAATAATTCTCTTGATAGTAACAAACAACAACATTTTCTGGCTGATAGAACGAAAAAACAACACGATTATTTTAAGAAAATTCCAACCGAACTTGAGTCGAGAAAATCTAATGGGGAGGTAAATCTTTCAATTAGATACAATAATAATGTCTCAGATATTGTATGTAGCCATTCCTCTAGATATAAATAAAAAAACTAGTAATCTATTACAAAAATTGTGGGGGTTGAGAACCAAATTGCAAGAATGGATGGTGTCAGTCACTAGTAATAATTTCGACGTAATTATTTTAACAGAAACATGGCTTTTTGAAGACTTACCGAACTGTGAATTGCAACTCACTAATTATAATACCGGGCGGACCGATCTATTAAGGGTGATGTTATGGGTGGTAGCATTCTAATAGCCATTAAACGGTGTTTTAAATCATCACTAATTCTTCGCAATGATTTAATTGAGCATTTATTTGTTTCAATGTCAACTAACAATTTGGATTATGTTATCGGGGGAGTTTATATACTCCAAGGTCTGCGTTAGACAAAAATGTAGACCATTGTGCTGCTGTTGAAAGTATTGTTGATAAATTTGATGATAGCAAATATTTAATTTGTGGTGACTATAACCTCCCTAATATTAAGTGGAATGATATTAGATCTGTAGTTACCTCCTCTGTCATTAATGATCCCAGGGTTCAAGTGAACATTGATACCTTTAATTTTTTTAACTTTGAACAGGTAAATGAAATACCGAATGTCAGAAATATCTTTCTTAACCTATTTTTCACAAACGTAACAGATATTAATATAACACTATCAAATAATTTATTATCCAATGTAGGGCAACATCATTCGGGCTTATGATATCTCAATATCGCAGAGAAATGTTGAGTATTTGCAATCTAATTAAATAAACACAGTTATATTTCTTACTTCACTATTTTATTTAATCACTAAATGTACATTTCGAAACTATGTGTCCATTATCAATAGTCAACAGTTAACTATTGATAATGGACACATAGTGTTCGAAATGTACATTAAGTGATTAAATAAAATAGTGAAGTAAGAAATATAATTGTGTTTATTTAATTAAACAATAAACATCACATAACTCGCAAATCTATTGCAATCTACTAAAAAAGTATATTTATGCCACCAAACTAACTTCGACGACTTGAATAACTTTTTTATTAATTCTTTTATCTCCATCGAATGGCGGAACAAACTGATGGTTTCGGATATCGATGTTTTAGTTGAATATTTTTACAATATTTTACATCAGGGAATAGAATATTTCGTACCTCATAACGTAGTTAAGGAGTGCGTAAATTTTTATCCGATGGATGACACAAGAACTTAAACTATTTCTAAAAAAGAAGAAAATGGCTCATTGTCAATATAAACGATCCGGCCATCACCAAGATTATTTATTATTTAGGGTAAGGAATTATCTAGTTCACTATATAACAATTATGTAGCGAAGTTGAGTCGTGATCCGAGTTATTTTTGGAAGTATGTCAAGAATTTAAAAAACGAAACTGGTGTACCTAATGTAATGAAATAAAATGAAACGGTAAGCTCAGAGGGTGGAAAAATTGTTAAGATGTTTGCTGAATTTTTTTCCACAGTATATAATGGAGATTCACCACCTATTTCAAGTAGTACTTATGGAAACGCAACGGTGAATGACGTTAAAATTGTTGTGTCAAAGGAAGACATGATTCTTGGCCTTAAATTAAGTAAATCACCTGGACCATATGGCATATCTACCCATCTCTTATTCAACTGCATTTTTTCGCTATGTTGTCCCATACATGACATCTTTAGCAAATCGTAAAATTGTGGAATTTTCCAGACAGCCTGGAAATTAAGCTTTGTGAGTCCTCTATATAAATCAGGGGATCGTCATTTAATTCCTAATTATAGAGGAGTATGCTTACGGTCGTGCATACCTAAGACGTTGGACAAGTTAGTGGCGGATCAAATCTATTGGATGGCTAGATCAGTTTTATCAAGCAGGCAGCATGGATTTACTCCTAAATGATCAACAGTGTCAAACCTTCTCTGTAATAATCAATTTCTTTTGGACGCAATGGAAAATAATAACCAGGTGGATTCCATTTATTTAGACTTTTCGAAGGCCTTCGATCGAGTTAGCCATAACATACTATTGCATAAAATTGAATCTTCAGGTTTCAATGAACTAACTGTTCGATGGTTGTCTTCTTTTCTAATGAATAGATGTCAAAGGGTGAAATGAATTACTTTGTTTCCAATCCAATTTCCGTTACTTCTGGGGTGTCACAAGGAAGGCATTGTGGTCCAAATCTGTTCTTGCTCTTTATAAATAATATGGAACATGTCGTTTTGAGTTGTGAAATATTATTATATGCTGATGACATAAAACTCTTTAAATCAATTCAATCAATAGATGATTGTTTTCTCTTACAGAAAGACTTGAGCAGAATTGATGAATGGTGTAATTTAAACAACTTATTTTTAAATACGGATAAGTGTAATTTAATATCATTTTCTAGAAAGAGGGAGACAATTGACTTCCAATATAGCATCGGACATAATATTATCGATAGAGTGACGGAGTTTAAGGATCTTGGAGTTACATTTTACAACAAATTTACATTTAATTCTCACACTTCAGGGCACAAAGACATTATGGCCTCTGCGGCATAATATAAAGATGTTTTTTTTAGTTGTGTACGGATCATTAAGAAAACAAGCCGCCAAATTTATGATCGAGAGTGAGTCGTATCAAGTTACCGTTTCGTGAAATAGTTCCGCACGGGGAATTACTTCATGAGAAATGCGACATAAACAATAATATTCATTTATATTGGATTAAAAATACTAATTGTATTAATAAAATGTATTAAAATCCTTTAGTTCGTTGTAGATAATTAAATAATAAATTTAAAAAAACGAAAACATTTCGTGAATCTACAACAATGAGTCTTACTAAGACTACAAAACAAATTAATTTGAAACAACTACTTCTCTAGCTAATACTTCGACAGACATTGAATAATACAAATTAATTTGCGTGTTACAAATAGTACAACTATCAAAGCAACACTAATTTGAATGAAATTATTTCTGTTGAATAAACTAATAAAACTTTTATATAAATTATATTTATTATCATATTTCATTATATTTATTTAGTAAGTGTTTTTATTTGTATTTAAAATCAATTTTATAATAAAGCTGTACTGAAGAGAGCGAAAGTTCGAAACACGTGTCTGCAGATGATTATAAACTTGAATGCTAGATTTTTAAATTACTTTTGCTAATTTAATTTAATGAATTCAGTTTAAAATTCATCATCAGTTTTCTTACGGATATTGAAGTTAATGGTATGGCTTAGTAGCACAGAGTTATATAGGTCGGGCCGCCGAGAGATGTCTGTGACTCATCGCTTTATATTGTATGAATCAAGTTTAAGGTAAACATATGTCCATAACGAAATTTGATTCAGCACTGAGGCGGGAAATTTAAAAATTCGCGAATGTCATATACTTCGTCTGTCCGGAAATATGGTATTTTTTTGCGAAATAAATTATATAAAACGAATCTTCAATACGTGGCAGCGGGTATTTATATTCTATTGTATTTTTGTTTTTAGTAATTATCATTACCATTCTTTTTTTTTTCTTCCTGGAGGCGTCCGTCATTTTTGCGACAATCCATTTGGGTACATCGCACCATATGGCGAAATAAAGACTAATTATTTTTAACCATTTGATAGTTTATGAATTTGATTATTAATTCCTTGTTTCATGGGGTGAGGGTGTCAATTTTACATTAATGGGTTCGTCTGTTTTAGTTCGAATATTGTGTTTAGCAGCATTACTAAGTGTCAAATGGCATTTTTTGTTATAAAATACCGGGTTTCTAAATAAATATCGGGATTTTAACACTTTGCAGTACTTATTGAGCAAAACTTAAAAACATAATTAATATATGAATTAAAAGAGCAACTTACCAGTTCTTTTTGTTGCTACGTGCATGTGCTAGAGGGCACTAGTAGTAGTAATAGACATAATGTGCGCATCTGAGACTCCGATAATCCTCACAAAATGGTAGAATTGCAACGAGACTCCCCTAAATTGAATGTTTTCTGTGTCATATCATGGCAGAAAATTATGGGCCGTTTCTGTATGGAGAAACAACTGTAACTGGTACTTCCTATCTTGATGACGTCTATTAAAAATTAAATTTACTTTTAATGTTTCGTCTAAAGGTAACGTCCAAAGCCATTATTTGAAATGGAATAATGTACTGTATGTACATATACATATAATTCAGTATATACAATCGTAAACATTAATACTTAAATATTTTATGGTATAATCGGGGGGATCTTCATAAAAATCTTTAAACGCTGAATAATCCACAAATGCGAAATTGTCTATTTATTATTAAAAAAATAAGGTGCGATTTATTTAAAAGTAAATATCCATTACCCGAAAAAAAAATGGAGACGCAGTAAAAAGGTATTTCAGTATATGTCTTTTAATATTGAACATGCTTGAAATATATAATTACAAACAAAATCCTACCGAAAGTAATTCAAACTTTTTCGATTGGAAACGAAATGTTTTAAAGTCGCTTACTTAAACACATAGTGTAAATCTTCAGGATAAAATAAGTCTGGTCACATTTTTTATTATTAATAAATATAATACTTACTAAGTTTCCTACGAAGGTATACGTGATCTAATCAGATTTCAGATAAAAGTGTCGTGATTTTTAAATGAGCTTAAGTTTTTCGTAAATGATGTTAAGTTTAAAATCGATAGTGTTTTATATATAGGATTAAAATCAAATTGGATATAAATCCCTGTTATTTAAAATTATTAATGAAATAATATATTAAATTAACTAACGATCTCAATAATTTATATATCACTAAAATCTTAATAAAAGCTTAAATTTTAAGTTTACCTAATCTAGTTGTACAAATAAAAACTGTACACTATAATAATATACATGAGGGTGGCCTAATTTTTACTTTGCTTTAGGGTCTATAATGGTACAGTGATAAGTATACGCGCTTGATTAAGAGGATGTCCCCTTCAGTAAACAAGGGACGTGTTCTTGAAAATTGTTTGATTTTGTCAAAAACATTATAAAGTAGATTTAGTGTTTAAATGTCCGGTTTTATTAAGAAAATACTTCCGAAAACGAAAGATGTTTCAATCACTCGATCTAAGAACATAGTTGTTGACAGCCTACGGCGACTTAATGACAATGGCTTTCCACACCATAGGATATGTAGATGAAATAACCATCCTGCTAACAGGTAGATTTGATACGGTGGTGATATGCAGCTTGATGCAGGAAGCCCTCAAAATAATTGAACACTGGTGAAATGACCAGTCTCTGACCATAAACCCGCCAAAGACTGAAAAGGTCCTCTTCACAAAGAAAAGGAAACTAGGTAAGCTATAGCTTCCTAAGCTTTTCAACACCCGGTTGACATTGTCGTCGGACAAACAAAACATGTATCTCCCTCTGGCAATGTCACACACAGGTAGTAAGATCAACGTTAATCTATGGAGCACTGGTCTGGTGGCCTAGAGCCGGACAGACAACCTCAAAACCCACAATGGAAGCTTTGCTCGGCCTTCCACCTCTCGACTTATACGTAGAGGGCTGGTAGACACTGTCACCTCTTAGAGGAGGCTGTCGAGAAGACATCCTTCCTTAGAAGGAAGACGGACAATTTGCCACTCTGCTACGTCTTCAATAGACCTTATAATGTATCGACAAAAAGACGAACCGGGAGTGTAGTGGGTGAGGAAACCCTCCGAAATTACACCGATGGTTCTAAAACCAAAAGAGGATCCCGGGCGGTTATTTACTCGTAACAAATGGACCTATCTTTAGCTATACCCCTAGAGAGGCACACAAACAACTACTCTGCAAGCAGAGATCGTTGGTATCACCCATGGGTCAAAAGAAATCCTACACCGTGAGATCCGTGATAGGAACATCCAAATCCATACGGACAGTAGGGCAGCAATACTAGCAGTGAAGGGTCACAAGATCACCTCAAGACTAGTAAAAGAATGTCACAACACCCTGAAACAAGCAGCACAATCAAACAGTATTAAGCATATGTAGAGCATGAGAACAAGAGGACGAGACGGTGGAACACATGTTAATTACCTGATAGGCTCTTGTCCATCTTAGAGAGTTCATGCTAGCTCTGGCCGAACATGGCCAACATTAGGAAAACCCTTCTAAGCGTTGTGCTGTGTTTTGCTCGTCGTTGGGTGGCTAAATGAGTGTTAGAACAACGGAGGGCTGTCCCAGTCAGAGGGAGCACAACGGGACTAGTGAGGCTTAGGTGCTCTGGTCAATGATTTAATCACTCTTGGTAAACTCGATCCAGAATCACTCGATCTCATGTCATGTCCAGAAAAATTCAAATAACATAAAAAAATTAAAAGCATATTAAAAATCTGAAAGTAACAACCGCTACACTAAAAGAAATAAACGAACATTGGGATTTTTTCATTTTTTTCATTTTCATCAAATGCAAAGTAATTTAATGAAATTTTGCAAAAATGACGGTACGTTGAAGGGGTTTTCTAATTGATTAATAAAACATAAAGAACGCATAGCCCTGTTACAAAGGAAAATTAAAAGTTCCGCAAAACTTAAATGATGCATCAAAACATCTTTAACAGAATTAACTGTTTCAAGGAGAATATTTTTAATGAAATATTGGTATTCAACACATTTTTTTTCTTATTAAAAGAAATAACTTTACTCGTTTTATATTTAGATCCAAATTATTTAAATCACACTAATTATGTATGTTATTAAGATCCTCCTGGCGTTTTTGGCAGTCTTGAATAGAATTAACTTCAATTAAAAGTTTCATGTCATCTGCATATAAGTAACATTTAGCGTGTTCTAAATAATCACTAATATCATTTATAAGTAAGAGAAATAAGATGGTGCCACAGTGAGTATCCTGTGGAACACCAGATGTTACCTCTATTTTATCAGATGTGAAATTAGTGATTCTAACACATTGTTGTCTGGAAGTTAAGTATGGACGAAACCAATTCACAGCACAATCATTAAAATCATAAGCACTCATCTTTGAGATCAATATAGTGATTGACTTTGTCGACAGCCTTGGAAAAGTCGGTACAAATCACATCTAGTTGGTACTTTTTTCCAAGCACATAGAATGGAACATTGGAATTCCAGAAGACTTGTGATCGTAGATTTTCCTTAACAGAATTTTCACGATTAATTCCTTAGCAAGCCATACTGATTGCTTTCAAATCATCTTGTTAAATATTTTTTGAATAAAAAATTGCGGTTCCTCTGTAGTTCGGAATAATATCTCCTCTGCTAGATTTATGAATGAGTATTAGAAAACTCCTCTTCCGAATATGAGAGAGCGAGAATATAAAATGTCTAAGAGTTTTGTCAAGATACACACACATTTAGAAAGAAATATTGCTGGAACGCCATCAGGACCACAGGTTGCACTATTGCCTAGAGATTTTAACTCTTCATACACCTCTTGTAGGGAAATTGAAAATTTACAATTATTTACTTTTTTGTTAAAAACAGAATCGCATGACTTTTCATTCATAGATTATAAGTTAATGAAAAATAGGTAGGAAATCCTGTTGAGATATTTTCATAAGTATCGAGATCTAATTTTTCAATAACATTCTGTTTCCATTGAATTTTTTCAGTTTAGAAATTTTTTTCCAAAAATTACGTGGTTTTAGGCATATGAAGCTCAGAGCTTATTTTTTTACATGGTTTTCGTAAATATTTGAATTTATTATAATCTGATATTAGACATGATTCCTTATAATTCATATGTCCTAATTTCTTCTCTTTAATTAATGGAATTAAGTCTATGTTAAACCAAACCGAATAATCTACTATAGGGTCCGCCAATAAGGGCGCGTGAACTTTAAAATTGAATAAAACAAGTTGTGTGTGAGGTATAAACGAAATTTATTGTTCATTCGAAAGGGTATTCGACCCCATTAAGTATGGAAGATAACATCGTTCAAATGACCACCGCGGCTCCGTTTGGTAGCCCGGATCCGGGAGGTCCAATTTTCGATGACTCTGGAGCACATATCGGCCTCAATTTGAGCGATGGCGTTGCGTATGTTGACTTTGAGGTCATCGGTGTTTAGAGGCTTGTTGGCGTAGACCAGCGACTTGAGATAGCCCCAGAGAAAAAAGTCTAAAGGCGTTAAATCGCAAGATCTCGATGGCCAGTTGATATCGCCTCCGCGCGAGATGACCATGTCCGAAAATCGCTCGTGCAGAATGTCCACTGTGGCATGGGCTGTGTGGCACGTGGCGCCGTCCTGCTGGAACCACATGTCGTCCGTGTCCATATCATCCAGTTTAGGCCAAAAGAAGTTGGTTATCATCGACCTGTAGCGCTCCCCATTGACGGTTATGGCCGCCCCAGCTTCGTTCTCGAAAAAGTACGGACCGATGATGCCGCCGGCCCAAAATCCACACCAAACAGTGACTTTCTGGGGATGCATTGCCACTTGGTGGACCTCGTGTGGGTTGTTCTCACTCCAAATGCGGCAATTTTGCTTGTTCACATACCCGTTCATCCAGAAATGAGCCTCGTCGCTGAAGATGATTTTTCGGCCAAAATGGGGGTCTGCTTCCAACTGCTCCAGAGCCCAGTCAGCGAACGCCCGACGCTGTCTGTGGTCGTTTATCTTGAGCTCCTGGGTCAATTGGATTTTGTACGGGTGCAGACCCAAATCCAGATGCAAAATTCTGCGAGTTGATGTCTCCGAAAGGCCAAGTTCCTGTGCACGACAAAAAATGGACTGCCTCGGGTTCTCGCGCACACTCTCACGGACAGCAGCGATATTTTCGTTCGATCGGGCGTTTCGTCGACGTGTCAGTATTGGCTGGTTGTTTACTGAACCAGTCGACTCGAATTTGCCCACCAATCGACGGATAGTCGACTCTACAGGCCGATCATCGCGACCGTAAAATGGGCGAAGTGCGCGGAACGTTGCTCGAACTGATGACCCATTTTCGTAAAACAATTTAATAATTTGCACGTGTTGCTCGACACTCAAACTTGCCATGGTGATTTGGGTTTATATACTGAACAAATGACAGCAACTTTGACAGCTCTACCTCGAACAACATGGCCGCACCCTTCCGGCAAACTTCGCGCGTCCCTATTGGCGGACCCTTTACTATAAATTGTTTTTCTAGGAATATATAAATGAATAGCTTCATTAACAATAGTATAAAATACGGCAACCTTTTCATTAATCTTTTTAACAAGAAAAATGTTTTCCCACTGGATTGATGCCAGGAAATCATTAATAGCTTCATAATTATCATTAAGATAGTCAGAAATAACTTGTTGTTTGTTTAAAGTAGGCAGCAATCCACAAATTAATGTCGGTTGGACAGTGATGGGTCGAGAGTTTGTTTAAAGGCTCCTCTGATAATCAGACATCAAATACTATGAAATCCGTAAATTCGAGGTCTAAAAAGGTACTTTTCGAATTAGGTACAGCATTTATTTGATGTAAATTCATAAGATTGTAAGTATTAATTAATTGTTCACTACTCTCATTTAGATGACCGTCGGAAATGCAAAAATTGTCAACAAGCTTCCATTTTAAATCAGGCAAATTAAAGTCACCATATATAACAAATTTACATTCACTATGCATTACATAAAGTTTTTCAACAACTTTACATAAATATCGGTGGGAGAATTAGGTGGAATATAAACACTTCCAATCAGTATATTAATTGCATTCAACTTTAACATAACGAATATTTGTTCAATTCTATGTTCTTCATACGACCTGATACTATTCTTTACGACTATGAGAACTCCATCACCCATGATATTTGTGAGTTGTTATAGGTGAACGGTCAAATCGATAGATAGTGAAGTAATTAAATCCCAGTTCATTGTCGTTTATACTATCGTGTAACCAAGTTTCAAGAAATATTAAAATGTAATACGAGCAAAAGCTTACATTATTTATAATATCACATAATTTTGTTTTCATGCCGCCCAGATTTTGATGGTAAGTTTTTAGTTTTTTGCAGCATTATTTATATTTCGACTTATGCTGGTTTGTGATTCATTACAAATTGTGGGACGGTTATTAATAAATTTAACATATATGACAGTTTCCCCCTTTTGTTTGCGAGATTCCAGCTCTTGGTAAATTTGTTTTGCTTCATTGCGTTTTAAAGCTGTCAAGTCGGCCTTAATTTTTACTGAGTTACTTGAACTTATATTCGAGTAACTACATTTTCACGACTTGGTAACGATATTTTAAGCTGCCTGAATTGAACCGACGGTTTTTCAAGTCGTATAGAATTTGTAGGATTAATATCTTGCAAAATAGAAGGCGACATATGAATAAACTGAGCAATATATTTTTTCCTATAGCCCAGCATCCGTTAATTTTGACTCCGACATATTATAAATTATTACATTACTACTACGTCGTTCCCGGTCAGATATTTCATCTATAATATTTTCAATGCTGGGATAGGCTTACTGGCATTTAAGTCGTTACGAAGTTGTTTATTCTCGAGCTGAAATGATTTAATTTTTGAATTTATTTCAACAATTTGTCCGGACATCATAGATGTATAACCTTCAAGTTGATGTATGGTGTAGAAACATGGGGAATAAGGAAGTATAAATGCATTGAGAGAGAGCAATGGTTGTTACTGAAGCAGATTGGGGGTTGAAAGATCAACGCATTCTGCTTCAGGAAACAAATAGAATGAGTGTGCATCAGAACAAGGTTGAGTGGGTGAAAGATGGAACACAGAGAAGTGTATAAAAATGCAGAGTGTCCGAGAATATTGAAAGAATTGATAAGAGTGAATGTAAAAATCTAAATGAAAGAGAAGAGAAGTGGAACGAGTTTAAGATGCAGGAGAGGTAACACACAATCCGAAGTATGAAAGGTGGCAAGTATGTGGGAGGGAGGGTACCAGGGTATTTGACTAATAGTGTCTTCTCAAATGAAGACAAGATTACCCTGGCGCGAGCTACATGCGGTTCAGGGAGAGATTAGGGAAGGTTTGGATAGGGTAGGTTTTTGCTGTGCAAGAATGGGGTGGATACATTGAGTCATTTGGGAGAAAGTGTGAAGGGGTGTCTGAAGAGTGGTTTGAGGGAAAGGTTTTGACGAGACTGAGGTGGGAGAGGGAGGTAAAGATAATCATAAGATCAATTAGTATTGCTTAAGGGGAAAATCTTTTAGTTTTACTTTTGGTTTTTAATTTTGTTATTGTTTTTGAATAAGTTACTTAATTAATTAACTCTTTGTAGTTATTTGTAGTAATGAAATTGTACTTATAGTTTGATAATGATCATTGTTTGATCGAAATTGCAGTCACTATTTAATAAATATTATGATATTAACTAATTAAAAGTATCTTTTATTTTTCATTGAGATATTTAGTGTTTTTTATTTATTATAATATCAATCTGATTTAGTTTATTGGTAAGTGACTGTATGTTTATGAATAGACAATTTAAAGGTATACAGATATCTCAGTAATATTAAAATTATCGGACTCCTTTGTTTGCTGACATTTTAAAATTTGCTTGATCATTCTATATTTATATTTATTGCCGGCGTAAAAATTGTTGTATGAGATTGTCTTATTCTTTATGAATGTACAATCAAGTTTAGTAGCGCAAATATGAAGCTGATTATTGATTGAAATAATTAATTTGTTCAAAATTTGTCTATCTATCAAAGCGGATTCTCAATAAAATTAACATTTGTTTTTTCTGACACTACTTTTAAAAGATCCTTAATGGGATTAATTTCTATCTCTCGTCCCTTTATCGCATCAATAGTTCTTGCCATAATGAGGACATGATCCTTATGCGTAAAGTCCCTTGCCAAATCTTTGACTTCTTCGATAATAGCAGACAAAGTGGCATTTGGTTTGTAAACTGAGAAGGTTGCTGAAGAATTAACAAATGAACTCACAGCCTTTCTAAGTAATGGTCCCTTATTTCTGCCGTGGTTATCACTCAAGACGAGAATACTGGTGTTATTTTGTAGAAAATGATGTTGTGAGGTGTTCTTGTTCCGAAGAACATCCAATATATGACCCATTTCATCTGTTTACATTTTCAGTTCTTTATTTTCATGCGTTATACTGTTTAATTCATGAGTTTTATTATCTAATTGAATCTTTAGCATATTACAATTTTTGCATGTTTCATCAATTTTTTTATTTAAAAGTGGATAGTGAAAAATTATTTATTAGTGTAGGCTGTCGTTGAGGATATTTTTAATTGGCTAATTCATCTTGTAGATCTGCATTAGTTGGTTTAAGATTTATTAATTAATTATTTACGCTTTTAATGACATTTTCCAATTCACTAATTCGATTTATCAAGTGTTCTTCACCTTCTAGAGCTTCATTTTCGATCAACCATAAGCTCAATAATTAATTCATCAATAACATCTTGTTTTATCGATTCCAACTATTATTTAGTAAAACATTATTTAAAGTTCGTGCACAACAAATTGTTTTATGATCACCTACGAATTTAATTGTCTGACGACACTTAGGTTTAGAAGGTTATTAATTTTTTTTTCACAATTTGTAATTTATTAATTAGGTGCGAGTATGCAGGGTGTGTAAAGTGAAGGGGTTGGACAAATTAGGAAATTCTTTTAGAGGATTAACTAACGTAAGCAACGAATCTTCGGCAGCAAAGCACAGATGGTAAACCTCAAACGTTTTCAAGACTTTAATACCTGTTATTGTTATTTGGTTCTTATTTTCAATATAATTCTGTTTTTATATATATATATATATATAAACATCTTTATTCACAGTAAAAAAAATTACAGAATTAAATTTATATGTTACATTGAGATTATTGCTGGTAGTGGCTGTGAAAGGGCTATCGACAACAGTCTTTCGGCCCTTTGTATATATATTTGCAATGGTGTTATTATGGAATGAATTATGGTTGTTATGTATTTACATTAATGAATTTATGAATTCGTGAAGAGTGATATGGGGATGTTTGAATTTGGGGGGAACGGTAGGATTTCGAGGAAAGCAGAATTTATTAATTAGTGTTGAGTTAGAAACCTTTGAAGCAAACTTACCTATGATGGATAGCATTCGCTCCTCGAAGGGTATTATTTTGGTTTCTTCATATAGAAGAGAGTTGGAGGGGTTATGGAGAGGATTGTTAGGATGGCGGATTTTAGTAAGGACTCTTAACGCAGAACGCTCTGCAAGATTAATATTACTAATGGTTTTGGGACTAGATTGTTGGTATAGGATGCAGCCATAATCAATGAGGGGACGGCAAATTGTTTTATAAATAATGGTTGCAGTTTTAATTGATATGCCCTTGTTTTTGTAAGTCAATGCTCTAAAATGTTTGGCTCTAGTAATCATTTTGCTTTTTATAGTTTTGGAATGATGTTTGAATGATAGTTTGTTGTCAAACCAAATACCTAAATATTTACATTGCTGGGATGGGGCTATGTGTAAGTTATTAATTATCAAAGTAGGTGATGAACGTGAAGGTTTATGGTAAGGAATGAGGAGCTGGGATTTATTGGAATTAATTTTGATCCGCCATTTTGCGAACCAGTGTTGCAAAGTATCTATTAACTGTTGTAGTGTTGTCATTGCTTTATCAAGCGTTGCACTATGTGTGATTAGCGTAGTGTCATCTGCGAACAATAAGGCATACGCTGAAGGATTAAAGAACGTGGGATTGGAATTATATATATCAGAGCAGTAGAGATTGTAAAGCAATGGGGATAGGGGTGACCCTTGAGGGACACCCTGCTCTGGGATGAAGGGATATGAGTATGATTGGTGAATTCGGACTTTAAGGGATCTATTGCATAAAAATTGATCGATAATGTTTATAAGGTGGGAAGGAATGTTAAAGAGCGAGCATTTGTACAACACACACTGTTTTTATATTTCGTATGTTTGATTCAAGTTCTGTTAATTGATTTTTTTTAAATTAAACAAGTATTGACATCTCTTCCAAAATTAAATACCCTCTCAATTATTCTTATCAAACACGTTATATTTCTTCTATCAATTTTCATTTCTTTAATCAGAAAGTAATTGTAAAAGTAATATTTTCACTATGAATTAGGTTAATATATTGCCGCTACTTCGTACTAAGTTTAAGGATCTACCTGGTAATTTTCCGACTTATTGAAAATTGATTCTATGGATTATTAAGATTTATTCTGTCTTAAAAATATTGCATTATGTATTCTCTTGACTAAAGTGTTGTTAGAGTCCTTATTACACTTTTCTCAATGATATCACCTGTCCTGGATTTTCTTCCTTCATTAGCGTCAGCCTCGGGAGATAAAGCGATTATAATAAGTAGATTCGCTGGCAAAATCTCCGTACTTATAATACAAACAATAATGTGGTTTTCCAAGAACTCACGGCACTTTATTTTAAATTGATTTTCGCGGCTATGTATTTATTTCCTTTCATTTTCTTTTTTTTAATATTAACTTCGGCCATGAATTATTTTATAGTTATTTAAGGTACAAGTGTAAAAAGTGATGCTTTATTGCACGAACTGGCGTTTAAAAACACGAGCGAGGAACGAGCGAGTTTTTTTAAAGCCAGGAGTGCAATAAAGAAACTTTTTACACGTGTGCCTTACAAAATTTTATCTTCGATCGTAAAGGATTTCAAAGAATATATACTTATGAGTAATATTTTAATGCCATTTCAATAATTCAATTAATGAAAACATATTTTACCCGCAGTACACTAATGAAAGCGTTACTTAGCAACCAGTAAACAAGATGCACAAATGTCGGCGGCCATTATTATTTATGGAAAAAATGTTCGCTTTATTGTAATCGCTTCGACTTGCATTAAATGAAATCTTCAGAGTTCTTAAATCTGCCATTTGGTTTGTATTATATATTTTATTTATAGTTTATTAGTTAATTGTATCAATTAATAAAAAATCAAGTTTTTCGTCGAAAATTTGTGCTATAATATATTCATCTGTCAAATTTGACATTTCTGTGCAATAAAAACAGTTTGACATTACCGTGCAATAAAAACGTAAAAAAGCACTAGTGCTTTAAAAAGCCACTTTTACAATCAAAAATGATGCAAAAAGCTTCTACTTTCTGTACGATCGTAGATAAAATTTATTAATAGTTCAAACTAATACCACGAACACATGATTTTTGTTGAAAAATATATTTTTTCACATACTGAATAGAAATACCTTGCATTTCCGCATCCAAAATCGTTGATAAAAGTAACACTTTTCCCCATAGCAACACTTTTCTGCATAGCAACACTTTTTAGAATGGATACACCTTTTCGTACTACTTTTATTTACTATTAATCAATGTCAGTGTCAGTACATGGAGGAATATATACAACACACGTACTATCGGTAATTATAACCTAATTTTTATATGTCAGTGTCAAAAATGAAATCGCAAACACCTTTATAATTGATGTTATATGCAGTATATCTATATGTGTACAACTCGTGGGGAATGCGCTTTTCCGCGTAACATTTCCACACTTGTTGTACAAATAACTATTATTCTACCGACTGCGCCAGTTATATATATTTTTTTTAAATATTTATTTCAATTTAAAATTAGTAACTATATGTTTTAGAATTTTGAAGTTCTACCGGCTGTACTTCAAAATTCTAAAACATATAGTTACTAATTGAAAATTGAAATAAATATAGTATTTATTTATATAGTAACAAAATTGAGGGGAAGTTTCAAAATACTGGTTCTGTAGAAGATAAGCCAAAGAAAGAGCGCCCTGCGATCAATGAGAAATATAAACTAAATATTTGACTAGTTGTAGAAGAAAATCCACATATTAGCATTCGTCAAGTTAGTTTTATCCAGGGTACTCTCCTTCCTCTATACATAAGGTTTTACGATTACAAAAGTGACATCCTTATAAAATAATACTACAATTCTCTCAAACCTTAATGGATATATGCCACAATTTCCTTTGTCATGTTGAAAATATTTTGTTTTCAGACGAATAAACTTTTACATTAACCGGGCAAGTTAATAGACTAAATTGTTTGTATTGGTCAAAAGAAAAATACAGATGGATGAGAAAAGAACATACCCAATATCTTGAAGCAGAATTTGGCAGGAATTGTCAAAAATTAAATCATTCGGCCTTCCTTTTTTGGAAAGACATTGAACGGTCCACAATATCTTGATTTCTTACAACTATATCTAATGCCCAATTTAAGAAATTTATTTCCCCGTGTTAATGATCCAATGTTAACGAAAATTTATGGTTCATGCAAGATGGTGCACCATCACATTATGCAGTTCAGGTTAGGCAATATCTCGATGAGGTAGCTATTCCCAACAGATGAACTGAAAGGCGTGGACCAAGGTATCCCGATCTCAATCCTTTGGATTATTTTTTGTGGGGTCAACTCAAAAATGTTGTATACACAACTAAACCTGAATCGCGTGACGACTTAAAAACTAGAATTAGAAGAGAATATGCCAACATTAGTCAAGAAACAATATATAGGGTCCAGTATGAATTAATCGATCGTTTGGGATACTGACAGGCACAAGAAGGGTTTCAGTTTCAGCATTTAATTAAGTATATAATTATTGTTGCTTATTAATTCCAATGTTTTGATGAAACCATGTTATCTTATCACAGAAATAAAATAGTAGTTGTACTTTTCTTAAAAGCCTTTTCTTCGAAAACAGGTGAATATCGATATATGGTATGCTACATGAAAAATACTGAGAATTTTACGTAGAATCCATAAATACAACAAAACGTGAGAGTTCTTATTTAAAAATTTCAACTTAGGGGTCGAATCTCAATTTTAGGACACCCTACACATTTGAATTTTATATAAAAAATAATAGACGTGTCCGAGCGTTTTTCTGAAAGAAAATGCCCCGAATTTTAATCGAATTTATTCCTTACTTTATGTACACAGTGTATATATTTTCGAAGTAACATTTCAAGTCTTTCCTTAAAGAGACCATACAACACCACCCAGACCTATGGGAATCCTAATAAATGACTTTCCTAATTAACGAACAGGACAATTGTAACATGTTATGGAAATTAATAAACGGATATGTACGTCACATATTACATTATTTACTAACTTTAATATTTACTCTCGCTTCCATATCTTATGTGATGAATTAACGTATTTCGTATGAATATGCATGAGAAGGTTTTGGTGTTTATATACATCGAATAAATTTATAACGAATGAATTAATTTTATTAGTTAAAATACACATATTTTCATAAACCAACAAGAAGAATCTTATTAAGACAGACTACATAAACAAATAACTTACTCAAAATTATTATTATTGTGGTTAATACTACGGCAGATATTAAATTATTCAGATGTAATTGCCGTGTTACAAATAGTAACAATGCAATTTTAGCCAGAATATACTTATATTATTTCTATAAAACTATTATTTTTTAATGAAATGTAATCAAATTTAAAAACAATTTAACTGGACAAGAAATAAATTGATAATAATAGCTTCTGTTTCAGTTATAAAATATTTAAAATTAAGTTAATCCCGTTTACATGCGTGTTTTGATTTTTGCATTAACTCAATTATCAAAACTAGTAGCAATTATTTCTTATATAAAAATAGTACAAAGATTTAGCAATTTTTGGAAAAAAAAAATTTATTCAATAATTTATTTTAATATTCAATAATATTGCATCGGTAAATTAATATTTCATTTTTTTACGAAAATTTACCAAAGTGATTAGAATATGAACTTGCAACAACTAACAGCCTCAACTATTCAGTTAATATTTTATTTGATTTATTTCTTAAAACGACAAACGATTTTTTAATTGGTGAGAACGTGCTAAATTATACTAAAGAGTTGTAACGAAGCGAAACATGCGTCTGTAAATTACATTGTGTAACACAACAAAAAAAAAATATAAGAATAGAAAATTGTCAGTCGTCTAACGCAGCTATCAGTTATGTAGCTTGATGGTGCTTCAACATATTATTTTAAAATAATGCTCCAAGCCTTACTGCTCATTTCAGTTACCTAAATGTGTATATTCTAAAAGTGCCTATGTGTTAATACATATTGCTTTATAAAGAGCCAATTTGTATATTTTGATAAGTAAGCCTTTATATTCTCGTTGGTGCCTCTGAAAGGAACCGTTTTCTTTAACGTTTCGACCAATTCGTAATGACCTTCTTTAAGCCGCGATCATTGTTTCTTAAAATTTACAACGTGGCAATTTGAATGGTTAAAACAGCAACTTAATAATAATTAACGAAACGATCGTTCAGGTTAATGTATTTTGGGAAAGCAAGGGTTTTATTTTTATTGCAGATTCTTTCACCACACAGAGGTCTCATCAGTCAAGAAAAGTCCTCCTAACTGTGTTGTTTTATTTTAATATATTAAGAAGTTTTGTTATGTAAAGTCAATAAATAAATGTACATTACCTGACCTATGAAAAATTAGTTTTATCACACATTTACACCGTGTGGCGCCCTCTGTAATATATTTGTATGAATAAAGTAAGTTAGTCTCGTGTGAACCACGCAACAGAGAGTTTCATTTGTAACATGTTATGGGCCCCGGCTCGCATAGTGAAGTGTAAAGTTGATGCTGAAAAATGGCAAGTTACTTAGCGAACATTCAAAAGTTAATTACAATGATTGGGCTTTTGCGGCGGAGGATATTTTAATACTGAAAGTTTTAAACAAGTGCATTGATGGCTCGGAAACAGACGCGGGAAAGGACAAGATGGCGAGAGCTAAACTAATTCTAATGATTGAGACGCCGTTATTTGTTCACATAAAAGAGACAAAGTCCACGAAAGAAGTTTGGAATAAACTGAAAAACCTATTTGACGACTCGGGTTTTACAAGGAAATTTGGATTACTTCGAGCTCTTATTTCAATAAGACTGAAGAATTGTAATTCAATGGTTGACACAGCACAGGAATTGAAAGGAACAGGATTTTAAATAGATGATCAGTGGGTAGGATCTCTATTATTAGCCGGATTGCCTTAAAGATATTCGCCGATGATCATGGCGATCGAACATTCAGGAATTGCAATAATGGCTGACAGTATAAAAACAAAGTTGCTGGACATGGAACCGGAAGTCGGTAAGACAGGCAATGCATTCGCCAGTGCCAGAAGTGCGGGAATGAAGCACAAGATGGGCGTAGCACGGCAGATGGCAGTAACCGTGAATCAGCTGTAAATGTCAAAGATGTGAAATGTTTACAGCAGTAGTCACAAGTGAAGTGTGGCATCGCAGATATGGATATATCAATTATGCAGATCTTAAAAGGTTGCAAGGTGGAGTGGTTAAGGGAATAAAGAGAGTCAGAAAAACAGTGTTTAGTTTGCGTAAAGGCAAACAGGCGAGACTGCCTTTCATTCACAAAGGAATAAGGGCAGACA
This sequence comes from Ontholestes murinus, assembly GCA_963969525.1. NCBI lineage: Eukaryota > Metazoa > Arthropoda > Insecta > Coleoptera > Staphylinidae > Ontholestes > Ontholestes murinus. The sequence goes on along the minus strand of OZ018397.1, from coordinate 27,323,654 downwards.
GAATCTTGAAAGTTATTCACAGTGATGTGTGCGATCCAATGCAAATTACGTCCTTGGGAGGTTCCAGGTATTTTGTGTTGTTTGGGGATAATTACAGTCGTATGGCATTTGTGTATTTTCTGAAGACAAAGGATGAACGAATTTAAAGAGTTCCAATCAATGGTGGAAAACCAGAAAGACTGCAGAATATAGAAAATAAGATCAGACAATGGTGGTGAGTTTTGCAACAATGAAATGGAAAAATTACTCAAAAGAAATGGTATGATACATCAGACAGGGGGGTAGGGGCCCTTAACAAAATGGTCTATTGGAACGAATGAATAAAACTATTGTAGAGAAAGCGAGGTGCTTATTATTTGATGCAGACCTAAAAACCAAATTTTGGGCCGAGGCTGTACTTACAGCGGTTTATTTGCAAAAAGAAGAAAAAACACCTTTTGAAGTTTGGCATGGTCACAAACCAAAGTGATTTCAGAATCTTTGGTAGCCCTGTAATGGTTCATATTCCAAAAGAAAGACGAACCAAATGGAAAAAGAAATCCGTACAAATTATATTAGTAGTATACAGTGAAACAACAAAAGGGTACAGATTGTACGATGCCAACAGAAACATTGTAACCACAAGTAGAAATGTAGTAGTAATGAAAAACTTACAGAAAACCAAGATCAGGCGAAGGACAGCAAGGAAGCCGAATTAGTGGAGAAAGTGGAGGATGTAAGTTCTGAAGAAGATGCAGAAATAGCAGAATCAGTGGGAGATACAAGTTATGAAGCTGAAGAAGAATCAAGTAGCAGTATGAATAACAGTGATTCTTTAGAGGAACAAGAACCAACTAGAAAATCCAAGCGACATCCGAAACCCAAGGTGTTTGAAGATTTTCTGACATACATGTGCTGCGATGGAGTTTCTATACTCTCAGATCCATTAATAGTGGAAGAAGCCTATTGCAGGTCAGATGCGGCTCAGTGAAAAAGAGCGATGCAAGAAGAAATGGAAAGTTTGAAGGAAAATAAAGCATGGGATCTTACAGCATTACCGCAAGGAGGAAAATTAGTTAGTTGCAAGTGGGTTTTTAAAACCAAGTGCTATAGTGAAAACCAAGTGCGTTATAGAGCGAGACTCATAGCGAGACGCTTCACTCAAAGGCAGGGGATTGACTATCATGAAACTTTCGCACCTGTTGTGAGGCATTAAACTTTGAGAATATTTATGGCTTTAGCTTGACGTAACTACAGCTTTTTTGAATGGTGATCTAGATGAAATAGTATATATGGAGCAGCCAGAAGGCTTCGCAGTAGATGAAAATAAAGTATGCAAGTTAAAAAAGGCTATATATGGTTTGAAACAAGCTTCTCGGTCTTGTAATAAGAAAGTTCAAAGTGTACTTAATAAGATAGGTTACGAAAGATCAAAGTTGGAATCGTGTATATATATATATATGAAAGGTAAAGAAAGCAAGCTAACAATTATAGTTCTATACGTGGATGATTTCTTTATTTTTTCAAAAGACTTATCGGAACTAGAGTTCCTAAAACAAGATTTAGGCTCCAAGTTCAAACTAAAAGATTTGGGAGAAGCAAAACAATGTTCAGGGATGAGAATAGAAAAGAATTGGAAAGAAGGGGCAATAACTCTAGATTAAGAAAACTATGTGAATCAATTGCTAAAAAAGCTTAAAATGGTTGATTGTAAACCAGTTAAGACTCCTATGGAATCGAAATTGCAATTGAAACCCAGCAATACAAAATGTAATGAAGATTTTCCTTACCAACAACTAATATGTAGATTAATGTATTTAGGTGTGCTTACACGACTAGATATTTCATATAGCATGAGCTATTTGAGCCAATTTAATGCTTGTTATGATGAATCGCATTGGAAATGCGCAAAAAGAATTTTAAGATATTTGAAGGGTACTAGAAGTCATTATTTAAGATATGAACGGTCAGGAACAGAAGTCCAAGGCTTTACAGATGTATTTGTTTCTCAACAGACAGCTGAGTCCAACTACAGATAAATATACATATAAGAAGGACATAAATTTAAAAAAAATAGTACAATTTATAAAATGATAAAATAATATACAATTAGAGCAAAAAAAGAAAAAGAAAAATACAAACAACAACGTACAAGCCAGTAAACATCAAGTATTAAGCATTAATACTAGAGATTATATCAAAGCTAGTCTAAGATTAGATCTAAAGCTATTAATATCCGAGCAAAATATATTCTCATGATATTGTACGTTTTGGTAATATCTCACCATTTTAGGTAATGGTGAATATTTGTGATGAGTTGTCCGTGGTTCCAAGATGAAGGTTTGATTGCTACAGCTATTAAGCCTAGGAATTTTGAAGTAAAATTGTAAAAAAATATCGGAGTTAACAGTGATTCCATGTATGTATTTATATAAGTCACGAATTATCACAAATCTGTGCCTATCAAATATTGATGGCATATTGACTTCCAAAAGAAGTTAGCTCATTCTATCATATCTTGGCTAGCAATTTTACTTACAATAGTAAAAATATCTTAGGAAATGTTTTTGTACTTTTTCCAAAAGATTTACATTAATTTTACACTTTGGGATCCACACAGCCGCCCAGTAATTTAATTTGCTTAGGATAAATGCTTCGTAGAGTCTAACTGCTGGCGTAATACTAGTGAAATCTTTACAATTTCTATTAATGAATCGGAGTAATTTATTGCAATCAATATGTTTATTGAATGTAAGCTTGCTATCAAAATACATACCTAGATCTGTAATCTTATTTATAGCACATAGTTAAACTGTAAGGGTTGAAATAGGCGATGATACAATAAAGCATTTAGAAGTATTAATCTCCAATCCGTTAACAGAGCATCAATCAAACATACGTTGTAAATTACTTTGTAAAGCGACACAGTCCCTAGCAGTAGTTATTTCACAATACAGCTTGATGTCATATGCATACAAGAAAGCTTATTGATGTGGACGAAGATCGCCGACTAGCCAATATCATGTTGCCAATAGGGTTTGAGTGGAAGAGTATAATCTATTATGAACTCCGCCCGGTTTTCATATTTATTTTATGTATTTTTTAAGAAAGATGACCAAAGATATAAATAAATTATAGTTAAATACTCTACAAACGTCATTTAAGTAACAAAAGCGGGACCAATTTGTATCTCTAAGGAACACCACTTTTGGCTACATATAACTTAGAACGGAAACCCGAATATTATACAAATTGATGTCTATCCGAAAGGTATGAGCTGATGGTATGTATGATAGTTCCATTAACATTATATTTGAATAAGGTTTGTAGCAGCTTATCATTAGGTATCCGATCAAAATCCTTGCTTATGCCAATGTAGATAACATCAACTTGCTTACATTGGTGATTCTGAAATACATTATGTAAAATTTAACAAGTTTGAAGCAGTTGATCGCTTCTTGATAAATCCATGTTGTTTCGGGCTAAAGAAAGGAGATACCGCATTATAAATTAAATCATACAGTATGGCCAAAATTACAAAGAAGTAAAATAAGCCTATAGTTTTCCATACAATTTATATCGCCATTTTTAAAGACAGGTGTTACTTTAGACAGTTTCCATAATTTGGAAAAAAACCTTGAGATAAAATTAAATTGTAAATATACGGTTTGGAAAAAGCATGGGCACAATTTTTCACAATAAAAGCTGGAAAATTATCGGGTCCCATAGTCAATTTAGGCAACACAGCTATTAAGTAACACATCACCAAATCATGCTTAATTTTAAGATTGCCCATCAAAGTGGAATCGACAACACTATTTGTACAGACGTCATAGGTCGTGGTGGTAATTGCACTAAACACTCAACTACATTAATCAGCGAAATCTTGTACAATATCTGAGGTAGTTAAACTCACCCCATTCATCTTCATGGCTCCAGGAAGTCTTGTTTGCTTTTTCCGTATATTATCGAACGACCAGAATTTCTTAGGGTGTTCAGTTATTTTATCTTGCATTTTCTGGATATATTCCTTGCAGGAACGTCGGATTTGTCTCTTGAAAGATTCCAGACTTGGTTCAAAACGAGATCTGTCACTGTCAGAGTTTCCTTTCAATTGATGACAAAGTCTCTCTTTCTACTTTACTATTCTAGTGATTTCCAAGGTGGATAGGTACTGGGTATGTGTTTGTTAAATAAGGAATATAGTATATTATAGAGTTGAGAATATTCATGATCCACATTAGATATTCCATTTATAGATGACTAATCGAAAATTAGAAGATCCTGATATAATAAGTCCAAGCGGTCTGCTTTAAAATTATATACTTAGGGTTTACTGGTATGAGAATCCGACGAAAAGTTAATATAATTTTGAAAAGCAAGTTCGAACGACAATCGAGGGTAATAAATTTAATGTAAAATAAATGTATGTAGATTAATAATGTCAAATAAAGGTTTATTTATTTAGATTGCAAAATATTACATGATTATTTTTAGAACACCGTGAAACATTAATTGTGAATGATGATAATGTTTTCATACAGGGCAGGGCGATTTCAATGTATTTCAGTTTAATAGAAATTAATGCGTCGATGAAATTGTTAAAAATTAGCGTTTGTATAATTTTTAACAATTTCATCTCTTCCTGTGCCTTAAATCAAATTAATAATATATCAAATAGAAACGGTCGACTATTAGATCTTATAACAAATAAATTTCAAGTAAATACTGATCTATTACCACTGACTAATGAGGATAGTCACAATTCATCTCTCTTGATATTAATGTTGATAAAAATAAAGTATTCAAAGGTAGAATAAATCCTAACCAGAAAGCTTATAACTTCAAAAAGGCGCATGTTTTCGCGCTTTGTAATATTGATTGGCGTCCTTTATAAGTACTTGTAACGTTGATATTACCTGTAATTCTTTTATGATATTTATTCAATATTTTATAAAAATGTTCCACTTTATAAAAATCAAAATAAAAAGTATTTTTAGTGAACTAATTATTAAGAGTTAATAAGAATATTAAGAAAAGAGATAAATAATGTTTAAAAAATACACAACAAAACGTATGCCTAAGATATTTTATTGAGTCAAAAACCAATTAGACAAAAACTACAAATTATTTAAATACTTGATTGTAGAGGCTTTCACTTTGTGATTTTATAACTTTAAATAAAATAAAATAAACTTGCCGTTTGACAGAAAAAAATAAATAAATTATTGTATAATATCATTGTCTTATTGTTGAGCAAATATAAATTATTTTCTTTTTTCTGTAAATAATGTTTATTAATATTATTTAAAATAAACTTTGTTTATATCACACACTTTATTATTCTTAGTGACTAATTTTTAGTTTGATAATGACCAGCTAAATTGTTTCTAAACTATAGTCATTATCAAACTAAAAATTAGTTTGATAATGACCAACTAAATTGTGTCGAAACTATAGTCACTAAGAATAATAAAGTGTGTGATATAAACAAAGTTTATTTTATTTTATTTAAAGTTGCAAATTATTTACTCAGTGTACTAAATACAAATTATAATAATCCTACTTCTTTTTAGTCTTTAATTAAAAGTAAAATTAAATGTTTACGAATATCATCTGTCATAAAACATAATAATATTGTCTATTCCACTCCTATTGCTATTTGGCTAAGGACAAGGAGGCTTGTGTTAATTATTAAGTGAATAAACCGAACTTAGCATTTCCAAGTGAGAAACCCGAAGTTAACTATTTCCCGACAAACAAATTGAATTAGCCTTGATAAAAGAGTGAAGAACGTTGTTTATACTTATGTCAGTTGGGGCAAACTACGATTTTGATTGCGCGCCATCTTGGTTCTGTGACGTTAAACTCAGTTTCGCTTTAACCATTGTGTTGTGTAGACGTTAAAATTTTATTATGGATAAATATTCGCCACAATAACGAGCAGAAATAGTGACAATATTTATAGAAAATAATCGTTCCATTATTGCCACTCAGCGGAAATTGCGTCAAAAATATCATAACCGTTCAGTGCCTCACAAAACCACAATTTATCGTTAACATGCGAATTTTCGACAGTACGGTACGACCACAGACAAGCCTCGTTCTGGAAGACAACGGACGTCTCGCAACGCTGAAAATGTGGCTCTGGTGCGCGATAGTTTTGCAGAGTCTCCAGAAACATCAATTCGGAGACGTGGTTCCCAGTTACACATTTCAGCACGAAGTTTAAGGCAAACTTTGAGAGCATGTGGTTTCAGCAAGACGGGACCACAGCACACACAGCTCGTTCAACAATTCAATTATTGAATGACGTTTTTCCATGAAGACTAATTTTTCGAGGTGGCGATTTAGCATGGCCAGCCAGATCTCCGGATTTAACAGCAGCAGTCTTTTACTTATGGGGTTTTTTTAAAATCAAAAAGTTTATATGAATAAGCCCCAAACGCTGCAACATCTTAAAGAAAATATCTGTCACAAAATTGAAGAAATTCAGCCGATATGTTGAAGGATGTCATGAAAAATGCACTAAAAAGAGCCGAAAGTTGCATAGCGAATAGCGGTCACCATTTAGCCGATATAATTTTCCAATCATAACGAAAAAAAATGTAAAGACCAAATAAACTTTTTATGAAAACCAAACTTACTTATCTTTTCTTTGAGCAAAGTTACAGGCAATCAAAATGGTAGCGGGACTTTTGCCCCACCTTGTGAGTAAATTATAAAATGGAAAAATTTGGTAGCGCTTCATCATCCCTAAAAAAATGCGGCGGTGGCAAGTTTATTACCGAAAAATACAAAAAAAAAACAAGTTCATGTGTTTAGAAACAATTTGAAGATTTCTGCACCGATAGAAACTACCTGTTTTTAGCAACTATCTACTTCAATGGAAACTCTTGCCGAGAATCTGGAAGGCTGGGCGTAGTCGGCAATTAACTCGGAATAAATTTTGTTTTTAATACATTCAAGTTTGTTGCTTATTTGGGATTTTAATTCTAGCAAATAGCAGAACAAGCAACAAACTTTCATGCAAAATCAAATTTATTTGAGTAAATTACCATCATGGTATTATACAACTCGGAATAAAATCGCGAACGGTTTTGCTGAATCTTCGAATGTTAAATTCTTACAATAATATGCCATATAATAATAATATTCCTAATATAACCAAAGTTGGTGTTGTAACTGCTCTTGGTAAATTAAAATAAAGTTTAGATGTATATAAAGCAATACACAGCTTTCTGGTTAGGAATTGTGCTAAAGTATTTTCAATTTCATTTCTACATATATTTAATCCTGCTCTAAAATCTAAAAGCGGCGACCCATTGCTATTTCATCCAATTTCGACTTTCGAAATTTGCTAATTTGATCATATTTACTCATCAATCAAAAAATCTATTTCTCTTTACTATTATGTTTTTATTGAAAAAGAGTTACATATAAAAAACCTTTCAATCGTTTTTAAGTGTATTTCTTACGCATTAGATGAACAGGGGCAAGTAAAAGTCATACATATTGATTTTTCAATAAAATACTTGAAATATCCACCATCGGTCGCAATCGTGTAAAAATTTTGGCGAAAACTGCGGCGGGTGCTAATTTTATAGTCGAGTCATTTAAAAGCTTATATCCCTCGCCATTTTACGGAAAAGAAAGGTATAATTCGTTTTGTGGATACTCGTTTTAACGACAATTATATAAAGAGTAATATTGAATCAACAATTGAAGTAGTACATGTTGAACGTTTTAAGAGAAAATTAATATCTAATTCTGGGGAAATATTGTACTTCCCTAGAGAAACCATGGTTGTTACATTTGTAGAAAATAAAATACCAGCCAATATTAATATAAACTCGGTTAATTTCCCCGTTGAATCTTACGTATGGTCGAGCCGCCGAAAGCTGACTGTGACTCATGAATTTTCGTACTAATAATTGTATAGCAATTAATATCCATCTCGTTCTATTATCCAGAGATTATTGGGGCAAAATGAAATGAAAGACGAAACATGTGTCTGCATGTAAAAGAATAGGGAGCGTAAAACGTACGTCCTAGCTCGCGCTTACGAATTACTTTCATTGTTTTGACATATAAACATAACCGTGTTAATATTTTCACTTTATTGTTTCTAATAATTTAAATAATCATCATGCTGAAAAATAAATTACTCAAAAGTCAGTCCCAATATATGGTGATGAATGTGTTTAATTATTTTGAACGTAATTATCCAAATGAAATTACAATGAATACTAAGGTAAGTTTTAAATAGAAATATTGAGGTTATTAAACATTCAGAATTAAAACTAATTTAGAGAACTGCAGAAGCTTACGGTGTGCAAGTACAGTAATGCGTACTAGACATCGTTTTAGTGCTGCTGAAGCTGCGGGTACTTCAGTTATTCTAACGCCGCAAATGAATCGACAACGCAAGAAAAGCCTCTCAGTTGATGTACCAAATTACATTAAAGATGTTGTAAAGCGTGAAATTTATGAAATGCATAGTAAATGTAAGTTTTAATATCTATTTATAAGAAATAATAATTATATGTGTCATTTTAATACTTAACATCGACACAGTTAATATGAAATGCCATACATCATACATTTTAGTGTTACCAGTACAATAAAAAGTGTTATTAATAAATTAAAAGAAGATAATATCTTCGAATTCAAAAAGACCCGTTTGCGTTCACTTATGACCTCAATTGGATTCAAATTTAAAATAGATGATGAGAGAAGAGGACCCTTTGAACAATCGCATGTTGCTGCAGCACGTGCCAAATTTTTACGGGAGTATTTCACAAATAAAAAGGAACTGTTATTTGATCCACTTTTCTTAGACGAGACGTGGATTTTCAGCAGAGCTAGCACGATAATGATAAAAAATCCATAAGAAAGATACCAATCGGTGAAGGAAAAAGGTAACTTTTATTTCAAAGTATCTAATTAATTTTAACAAACCCAACTATACTCAGAGCTGGTGAAAAATTTGTGTGTTTCATACTAGCTGAATTTTAAATAAAATGAATGTAATTATTCTGAGGGATGACTGTTACTCTCAAGTATTTTTAATTTAAAAAATAATGTAAATAAATAAAGTTAAAGTTGCTGAAACTTGCACAAAAATTAAATGCAAGTTATACAAACTAAACGTGTTATTTATTAAATAAAATATATAACGAAGTTGCAGCCTCCATTATAAAAGTACTTCATCACAAAATTTACAATTTAAGTATTTCTCTCATAATATGGCTTTGTTACAGGTTCATTGTTCTAAGTACGGGTAACGGGGACGGTTTTGTGGAAGGTGCATCCTTAATATTTGCTTTTAAACACATGGATTTGCTTCAGGTTCATTGTTCTAGGTGCAGGTAACAGGGACGGTTTTGTGAAAGGTGCATCCTTAATATTTGCTTATAAAAACAAAACGCTTGACTACCATGATAATATGGATGCTGATTTGTTCAAAAAGTGGTTTGCAGAAAAGCTACTCCCTAACCTTGAGAAACCGACCTTAATAATTTTAGACAACGCTTCATACCATTGTCGACTAGCAGAGAAAGTCCCAACTGGCTGACATGCTGAAAGTAGCAAAAGAGCATTCAATAACAAAAAAAATTGAAATTCATGAATTGGCACATCAAGCAAGACATAAAAATCTGCGCTTGCCACCTTATCACTCCCAGTTCAACGCAATTGAACCTGTTTGGGCAAATTGCAAAGAACACTATAATAAAAATATTGGCAGAGAAGGGTTTGGAAATGACAAGATGCTAGCAATGTGGAATGAATCCCTAATAAGGGTAACAAAGAAAAATGGAAAAAATGTATAGAACATGCTGAAAAACAAATGGAGGAATGGTGGAAGAAGATCCTACAAAAAAATTGAGGGTATTCAAGAACTTATAGTCTTTACTCTATAAGATGGCTCAAGCAGTGATGAAAATTATGATCTGTTATCATCTGATTAATATAATTGGATTTTTTTAATCAAATACATATTAATTGTACAGTTTACTGAATTCCTTTACTAATAAATTAAAAATACGAAAACATTTCGTAAATCTACAAAAATGGGTCTTACTAAGACTACAAAACAAATCACTTATTGAAACAACTATGGCTAATACCTCGATATTGAATTATACAAAAGAAATTTGCGTGTTACAAATAGCACAGCTATCATAGCAACACTAGTCTGAATGTATTTATTTCTGTTAAGTAAACCAGTAAATAATAAAATGTACTTTTATTTATTAGTTTATTTAACAAAAATAAATATTTTCAAACTAGTGTTGAAAAAAATGCGAAAGAAAACGAAAAGGTTATTCTGACAATTTATCTTAAATAAAGAATACACCATTAAATTGTCGAGGAACTATTCGCAGTCGTTCTTTCGCAATTAATTTTCCAAAATCAAGTTTGTTTGATATATTTAAACAGCGAAACTATTTTAAACGAATATCTTCTATACTTAAACTTACTTTAACAGATAAAAATAAATTTGAAAGATTACTGTTTTATTTGTCAAAGGTAAATTTTACCAGTAACTGAGATTTTTTTGATGATTTCTATGACTATTGACAAAAAATGATTTTATCTTACTAAAATTAAACGCTCTTACTACCTAATGTAAGAAGAAGAAGAACCCGAGAGAAACCGCAAAAGCAAAATATTTATCACTAAAGTGATGTTTATGGCAGCAGTAGCTCGATTACGCTATGATACATATCGAGCATTATTTTAATGGTAACATTGTAATATGGCTATTCGTATATCAAGAACCGGCTCAAAGAAACAGCTCGAAGGAACATATATAACGACAAATCTGGAATCTGTTACAGCAGTGCATTGTAAAAAATTGATTATAGAAAATATTATTCCAGCGATTAAATCAAAATTTCCGCAATCCTATAAAAACAAAACAATTTACGTACACCAAGATAATGCAAAACCACGTTTCTCTGATAATGATGAAGATATTGTTGCCGTAGGTTTTGCTGATGGTTGGAATATTAAATTTAAGTCACCTCCAAATAGTTCTGATTTAAACTTCTTGATTTGGTTTTTTTTCAACTCAATACAATCACATGGGTTCGCCAAACACAATTGATGAATTGATTTATTGCGTTCAATATTCATTTAATAAATTAGAAATAAATACTCTTGATAACGTTTTTACCACACTGCAAACTTGAATGGAATCTATTATGTTGAGTGGGAATTCCTATAAAATTCCTATTTACATAAATAAGGCAAAACTTCTTCAGGAAGGTTGAGTAGCTTCAAAATATTTATGTTTCCAAGAAGCGTACAATAGGGCCAAGTCTTATTTTCATTAAATTTATGTTATAATAGTTATTTGTACTCTATTTAATTATATTTTCTTAAAAAATAAAAAAAAAATCGTTTTATATAATTTTTTAATACCATATTTCCGGACAACAAAAATCGCCAATTGTATACCATATTTCCGGACAGAGGGAGTATGACATTCGAGAATTTTTAAATTTCCCGCCTCAGTGCTGAATCAAATTTCGTTATGGACATACGTTTACCTTAAACTTGATTCATACAATATAAAGCGATGAATCACAGTCAGCTCTCGGCGTTCCGACTATATATCCAGTAATTCAGTATTTTAATTGGTATAGGTACGGACATACAAGTAAAATATGCAACAGTAAAAATTGCGGCCTCTCTCATGCGGGCGATTGTACATTGGACACACCCCAATGTATTAATTGTAAAAGTACCACACATATATCACTATCTAAAGAATGCCCAATTTATTTGAAACAACAAAAAATTAAGAAAATTATGTCAGAAACAAATAGGCCATTCAAAGAATGCGAGAAAATTGCTGATAATCCAGCAGCCTTTAATAACACATTATCGGCTAATAAATATTATTCATTGTCAGATACGACTGAAATTCCTATACACAATATAATGCTCAAAATCGTCACTATTCCAATTCAAAATTACCCCTGACAAATAATTCAGAATTATATTCGCAAACTTAAAATCCAAAAATAAGTTAAAAAAAATCAACACATCGGAAAACATCACAGGAAAAAAGCGAAAAACACACAACCAATTAGTTACATCTGTCTCACTAGATTGCCAACCTGTCACTCAAAATCCATATAGGAACAAATTAGTAAAGTATACAAATGACATCGCAGAGAGCATAGCAGAAATTTTTGCTACAATTTTATCACATCCTCATCTTCTTCGACAAGACAATTGTTATAATGACCTTAAAATTAATATTGTGGACGTACTAACTAACATAATAAATCAAAATGGCGCCTCAGAAAATCAAGTTAGTACAATGGAATACTAGATATGTTCTAGCAAATAAATATAGTCTAATTTAATACCTTAATAAAGATAATGTCGTAATTGCTATAATTTCAGAGATTTGGGTGAAGCCAAATAGTGTATTCAATATTAATGGGTACTTCTCGATTCAAAAAGACCGTAATAACGGCAAAGATGGTGTTATGATATTAATTCATAACAGAATCCATTACAGGGAAATCCCAATCGTATACAATGCGCGATGTAAAATCGAACATTGTGGTATCACTATACAACTCAATAATAAAGATGTACATATTATATCAATATATATAAACCACCAAACTATATGTCCACCATAGAAGATTGGCTAGAGATTATTAACCCCTATAAACATTCATGTATAGTCGGTGGTGATCCATTATAGTCGATTTGTTAGATGAGACAAATTTAATTCTTTTAAATAATGGTTGTGAAACCCGGTTATCTACCCCTAACCAAAATAAGTCGGCTATAGACCTAACACTTTCCTCTCCTTACCTTAGTACCAGCATTCTTTGGACCACCTGCGAAGATACACTCGGATCGGACCACTATGTAATTCAAATTACCATTAATACTCAGCTTGAATTTATGGCCAAAAATGAATTAATACGCAACACCTCATTAAATGAAATTTAGCCAAATATCCTTCTATCTGCTATAGAAACAAGTGCTAACATATCCATTCCTAAAGTTAAGTCAGTGATAAAGAAAACTACCCCGCCTTGGTGGGACAGTGATTGTACACAAGCTATCATTTCAAGGAAAGAGGCACTAAAACTATATAAATCCCATGGAACTTTGGAAAACTATTTTAAATCTCAAAAAGCTTCCGCGGAGACTAAGGAACTTTTAAAAATGAAAGCTAGAGACAGCTGGAAACCATTTTGGAATGGCATCAACAGAACATCTTCTACATCAACGATATGGAATCAAGTTAAAACGATTAGCGGGAAATATATTAATAAACATAGAAATATTCCTCCCATATATCAACTAACATCTTAGACCACTTTATAGCCCAATCTGTACCATCCCAACCACGTACTACTAATAAAAATGTCCCATTTCTTAACCAATCCATTTACTTTAAATGAATTAGATATTGTCCTTAAAAATGTCAACTCAACATCTCCCGGCATAGATGGAATCATTCAATGATCCAAAACCTTCCCGAAAATGGAAAAAAATACTTCCTAGATGTCTTCAATAAATGGAGGATAGATATGAAACATTTTTAAGAACTTAGCGAAATGGTAATAATTCCTATACTAAAACCTGACAAAGATAAATTCTCCCCAGCCTCATATCGTCCTATATCATTACTGTCTTGCAAGACGTTTGAAAGACTTATTAAATTAAGCTTGGAATGGTGGCTCAAACATAATAATAACTTAATAAATTACAAAGCATACAATATGGATTTCGAAGATTTTCGAAGAAAGAAAGAAATCGTGCCGACGCACTTGTAGATCTGGTCACTAACATTCAAAACTCATTTTCAAGAAATTACTACCACCCCTGTTTCTTTGCGGATTTAGAAGGAGCATATGATGCAATCGATCTCAATATTCTGGACGACAAAATGGATGGGAATACCCGAAAAAGTTGCTATAAATATTTCAGCATTATACAGAAACCGAAATGTGTATATCCTCGACAATGTTACTGGACAGAAAGTAGGTCCCAGAATAAGTTCCTCTGGAATACCACAAGAATCAGTTTTATCGCCCTTATTATTTAATTCATGAGATTTTTCCACCAGACATTAAATGTGTGCAATATGCTGATGATTTTGTATTTCATACATCTTGCAAAAACATATCGCAGGCTTTCCATAAGTGCCATCGTATTGTATATAGATTAAAAGAGTGGTGTAATAATAATGGTTTCGTCATCTCTGATAAAAAATCAAATGTTGTATTCTTCTCCAGACATCATCCAAGTAGTAGAACACACACCAAGATCTGTGGTCTGAATCTGCCTATAGTTCGAGAAGTAAAATACCTTGTATTGATCTTGGATATAAAACTGACATGGCAAGCACACACCAAATACATTATGGGAAAGTGTGAAAACGAGATAAATATAATTAGAACAATTTGCAAAACTTGGTGGGGTGCAGAACCAGCGCTGGCAATCCTGTTCTATCGCAGTTTTATTCGTTCTATTCTTGATTATGGGTCAACCCTTTATGGATCAGCATGTAATAGTTCACTGCAGAAAATTGATAGAATACAGTACAAAGCCCTTAGAATTGCTATCGGGGTAATGAAATCTTCGCCAACTTACACGATATTAGCTGAATGCTCCACTGAGTATTAGAAGGGTATACCTGGCAAAAAAAGCTATTATCAAGTATAGGGCAACTAAGAAAACACATTTTAACACCAATCAGTTCCTTAAACACCGAAGTACTGACGAACGCCTATTGGAGCAAAAGAAACGACCCTCCATTAACAATAGGATTTACCAAAACTTCATGTTTCACACAAATATATACTAGTCCTAAACCCAGTAATTTCTTAAACAGTTTTGATAATCACTAAATAAATATCGTTCCAACATTTCCTACCTATTGTAATTATGACAAAATCAATTCTTTAATCCTAAATAACTACTTAAAATCTGAATTTTCAAATAGTGTCCAAATATATACCGACGGATCAAAACTCGAAAATGGTGTAGGTTATGGGTATTATATACCCTTATATAACATCGAACATTCTGGAACTATACCTAGTCTATGATCTATATATACGGCAGAAACAGTGGCGATTGTTAGAGCATTGGAATTTACAATACATCTAGATATCGACAAAATTATCATAATAACTGATTCCCAAGCTATTCTCAAATCCATTATATCTCAGCGTAATAAACCCTGCGAATACCACGCATTAAATAGAATTCGTCAACTGGTTAAAAATATATAGGATAATAATTGTGAAATAAACTTTATCTGGGCAAGAGGACATTCCAAAATTGAAGGGAATGAAAGAGCGGATATGTTAGCAAAGTTGGGTGCCAATTCAACTAGTGGCTCCGAAATAACTAATATCAAGATCCCTGCCGAAGACCTAAATAAAGAATTAAAATCTTCCCTATGGATGGATTTTGAAGAATATTGTATTTCTGCCCCACACACGCATTACAAACTTATTCATTCTAGACTTCCTAAATGTATCCCTCACATATCAAAACATACAATTCCACGACTGCTAACATCAACCATTACTCGTCTTAAAACCAATCTCGGACAATTTTCTAAACACCTATACAAAATTAGGTTAAAAGAAGAGCCATTTTGTATCTGTGGTAATTTGGGCGATATTAACCATATATTTTTTGAATGCGATTTAAATGCTGTACACAGATTAAAACTCTACGATGCTTTAAAACATATTGTTAACCTTCCTGTCAATATGACCCATTTACTTAGTCTTAAAAATCTGAATGTGTATAACGCCATATATGAATTTATTAAAAATGCGAGAATTAAAATTTAGATTATTATAATTTTCACATCATTAACGCCTCCAGTCTCTACTGTTATGTAAGTCCATGAGCCCCCTCCAGTTAGTTTTAAACCCATAATGTCGTGACGGCTCTCATCGACAATGAGATCCTATCTATGTGTCATTGTCTAATCATTCATCTCGCATAATTAGCTTTAAATACATGAACCTAATGCGACTTAAATTACACTAGACTTATAATTAGAGACGTGTGTGCCCGAATGGCATTGCCTAGGTAAAAAAAAAACTGTACACAAAAGAATGTCCGACCTTCTCATACGCAGAGCTCACATAGATAATCATATAGAAAGAAATGTTACATCAAAATAGTAAGTGTGTAAAATTAATTGAAAACTTTCCTTTTTATGTTTTGGAGAAATGATGTTGCTTCATGTTTGATACAATAACTTCAAAATTGGGGCTTTTTGATGTAAGAGCAATTTGGATACAGTCTTCGGCGTTTAATCGATTTCTGTTCTTCATTTTTATGTTCATTAGAGTGGAAAAGCCTTGTTCACAAAGGTAGGTTGTTGCAAATGGCAGCAACTTTTTACCGCCTCCTCATGTGCAATTTTGAAGCCCTTTGCAGCTTTTGACAACGAATAACACGACAGATTTGCTTTGCTCTCAAATTGAATACGTGCTTCAGTATTACATCGAAGTTCAAGAATTTCCTCTGCCAAACCTGGAGGATCTTCTGGTACGCTAGCAATGTCATATTTGAAAGGATCGACAACCCAACTGACAGTATTTATATCAAGATCTGGAAAGTAATCGGAGAAACGCTCTCTGAGTTTGGTAAGATGTCTGATAACTGTGTCCTTGATGTCATCAAAAGTAATATTTTCACAATCTTCCAAAAACAAAGCTAACTTTGAAAAAGAAGCTATCTTGTTCTGTTCTGCTTTCTATCTCCAATATTGAAGCTTCAATCCAAACGCTGTCACTATTTCTTTGGCTAAAATGATATATTTTTTTTTTCCTTGCAACTCTTTATATTCTCAAAAATGTCAGCTAAATATGCGAGACGTGCAATCCACGAGGTGTTTTTAAGGGGTAAGGCCACTCTAGAATTTAGAAAAAAATGATTTTTTTGGCTTAAAGTATAGTTTAAGAGTCTTAAAAATATGGGAAAGTATTTGACAGGTGAAAATTGTCAAAACAATTGGTGATGCAACTGAAACTGTGTGCAAAATAAGTATGAAAAGCGCGGAAAAAGAAGAGCAAAATCAATCTTCTAAAAATTATCATGGATTTTGGAGAAAACGCGGTTTTTCGTCATTCTTCGGTTGGTTTCAATTCCGTTGCGTGGTCGATGGCTCCAAAATCAACATCCAGTGGATAAGTGGTGTTGGATATTGCAGCTAATATGGCCATGTATGTATTCAACGACGGCTTATTTAGCATAATAAAAGTTATGCAGGTCCTGGGAATAAAAATCGGACAAAACTGCTACGATTTTTGCGACAAGCGCCGCATCCAGTTATCCGAGCGCGCGCTGACTGATGCTGCAAAAGAGGCTCAAATGGCGCAGAAATCAACAACAAAGGATCAGGACGATGAGAAAATGAATTTGGAAGGTCAATTTTATGGCGCAGCATTGCAGACTAGAGATAAATACATTATTTCTATGAAAAACTATGAGTCAAAACTTTAATCGCGTTTTTCTCGAAACCTTGTTTTTAAAATCGGGCGAAAAGAAATCTCAAATACGAATTAATCAATCAGTCTAAATCTGTTTATTCCTTAATCTACATAAAAAATACTACAAAAATACGAGGGCTTTTTGTTTTTTTTTTATACGAGAATTTAAGTCCGAAAAATGAATTTTTTTTTTCACACGTGCGCCATTTTGTTTAGAATCAAAATTTTCAAAATCTGAGATTCAGATTCAGAAAACATTTACTTTTTTCTACCATGTCCATGCTGTTTCCAGGATCTTTTCGCCCGTTTTGCCCTACGCTCCGAGAGGGACCTCCATTTTCTTTATTTTGTTACGTCATTTTTGAAAATTTTCTTTAAAAAAAATTGGAAATAAAGTTAAATGTGCATACAATAAAGATATAAAAACAGTTTTTTAAAAGGACTTTTAGATTTTCTTTAAAAAAATCTAGAAAATGACCTTTTCTCCTAGTCTAGAGTGGCCTAACCCCTTAAACTTATCTGCGAGAATATTCTTTTGATCAATCATAAACATTTCGAGTTCAGTTTTGAGAGCCCCTACTCGATTTAGAACATTTCCGCGAAAGAGCCATCTCACTTCTGTATGATAAAGTAGGTCTGTATATTCAGTTTCGCCGTCCTGGCATAATAGCCACAGTGTAGCTAACACGTTTGCTAAATATTTCTCCACAATTACTGACCTATCTATCAAGAATTACTTTAAAGGTAACGAATCAAAATCCTGCACAACGTCAAAGCAAAATGCAAATACTATGTTTCTAACACCAGCCACAGAAACAGAAATATATAATGCGGTTATGCAATTGAAAAATACAGACAGTTCGGGACAAGATGGAATTCCTTCAAAGGTATTGAAACATGTTATAATGGATATTATGTAACCACTCAAATATTTGATAAATATTTCATTTAATAGTGGTGTGTTCCCAGCCGCACTTAAAACATCGAAAATTATCCCAATTCACAAGAAAGGATGCAAAAACGAAGTGGACAACTATCGTCCTATTGCATTGCTGGATACCTTTTCAAAAATATATGAAAAAGTCTTAGTGGACAAATTGATACAAATTTCTTGAAGGATCACATCTTCTCAATGACACTCAACATGGTTTTCGGGCCCATCGATCAACGGAAACCGCCAGCGTCAAATTAGTGCAGGAAATAGCGAAAAATATGGACAAGGGAATGTACGTGTCGGGTCTTTTCTATGACTTTTCACGGGCGTTTGATACCGTAGAAGTGAAGTTTGTGCGGGATAAGATAAATTCGCTTGGTTTGCGTGGCAAAGTGTCGGAAGTTATCCAGTCATTTCTGTCGGACAGAGAGTTATTTGTGCAAATTAACGAAAGTACATCGAAAAAGTGTGATTTAAACAAGGGCGTTGTGCAAGGGTCAACTTTAGGTCCACTACTCTTTCTACTGTTTATTAACGATCTAAGTGATCATGTAACATCCGGATGCATGGTGAATTTTGCTGACGACACGGCAATTATATTATCTGCCAAAACTCAAAATGAACTGCAATTAAACATTAATAAAACTAATGAGCAAATGAAGAAATGGTGCAACAAAAATAATATATTATTAAATGAAAATAAAACAACCGTTGTACAATTCTATAATAGAAAGTCACCAGAAATCATTTTAGATAATAATTGCGATTGTGTTAAATACTTGGGGATCTACATAGATGCTAAGTTGTCCTGGACTCAGCAAATCGACCATGTGCTCTCTAAATTAAATCAGGCTTATTATGCAATCATGAAACTGAAATCGAAGTTCAATACAAAAACATTGATAGAGACATACTATGGAATAGCCTACCCACACTTATCATATAATATTCTTGTATGGGGGAAAGCGAATACAACACGGGTGTTTATTGCGCAGAAGCGAATTCTACGTCTTATTTTTGGCCTTCAGCAAACAGAAACATGCCGTACGGTTTTCAAGAACCACAATATACTCACTTTAAATTGTCTTTTTATTTATAAAAGTGCAGTATACGCTAAAAGAAACATTCATGTATTTGTGAAAAATAATAGCACACACCATTACCAAACTCGGCATGGTATTGATATCCGTTCAACATCGCACAATACCACCATGTATGAGAAAACTGCACTATACATGTGTGCAATTATTTTCAACAAATTACCAGTGGAAATGAAAATGTGCAATATCAATACATTTAAAATTAAATTAAAAAAATTACTCATAGATAAGTGCTATTACACATTATCTGAATTTATGAAGTAGACATCCACGAGAGTATATAGTCCGCAATATATTGATAGAAATCGTTAGCTGTTTTTATTATTATTTTTATTTTAATATGTATTTAATTTTAAGACTTACTCTAAATTTTATGTATGTATGTATTATTGTTTAGTCTATATTTTTCTTTTTTTTTCTTTCTCTCTTTTGACCAGATTTTAAAATGTAATTATTTATTATATGACAAACACATCCGCAGCAAATTAGTTTTTATTTATTATGTAATTTGTATATTGTGGCAAATGTGAAATAAATGAATATGAATATGAATATGAATTCACGAAATAGTCGCGTGTTTTGTGCATGTCCTTTGATAGCATTAACAATCTTGATGACATCATGCATGACGGCTTCCAGTGTAGGTTCCAAATATTTCACAAGAAGTGCATGGCGATGGATCATACAGTGAGTAACTTCAATATTTGGATTACTTTTTTTCACAAAAGCCGAAAAACCATTAATATGACCCAGCATAACTGGAGTTAAAACAACAGACACAGCAATACAGTTTTCCCACTTTAAATTAATGCTTTCAGTATTGAAGTAGTCATTTACCTTATTATACACATCAATTCCACGAGATCTCAACTCGAGAGGAGAACAAAACAACAATTCCTCTTCAATTGCATCTGTACCTTTGTAGCGAACATACACCATTAGCTGTGAATTGCTACTAAGATCTGTAGTCTCATCAAGCTGAATTTATTTTTACATTTTGATGACTTTTTAAATCCGTAGCTCTAAATTTTATATTTATGTGTTTTTTTATTTTATGACTTATTTTTGGTTTGTCCTAAATTTTATATATTTTTATGATATTTTAGTAATTTTAAATTTTTAGACTTAGTTTTAGTTTATTGTATTCATGTGCACGTTCTTGATATGTATTTCGGAAATTTAGTTATATTTAAAGCGTTTCATTCATTTATAATATGTATTATATTTTATATTGCACTTAAATGGACTTCCGTAAATAAATAAATTAAAATCTAAAATTCGATTTTGCAAGAGATTTAGCAAAATATTTTTCAAAAAATCCACAAAATCTGGTTAAAAATTTTCAAAATAATTTTTCTAAAAACAAAATAATCAAATAGTTTTAAGCCCCGGGGAAAATAATCTCAAATATTATTTAATGATAAGACAAAATATATAATTTATAGGAAAGGTGTGTGAACCCGATTTTTAGAATATTTTTGTGCTTTTTATCTTAATTAAGACTTACGATCGTTTTCAAGTCAATTCAAATTCAATTTCCGGATTCAATTTTCTGTCGATGGCTACGTACCTATTTTGACTTATTTAGGTCTCTTAAACTCAGCGCGGTTGAAAGAAATTTTCCATTGTTTAGACAATAGATGTCACCTAAGTTGTGTCCGTTATCTTTAGCGGAAAACTGGAAGTTTATAAATCTTAAATTTTAAATTTAAAAATACGAAAACATTTCGTGAATCTACAACAAATAGTCTTACTAAGCCTACAAAACAAATTAATTTGAAACAAGTGTTTCGGTGACTTATATATCTATTGTAGGTGGTTGTCTTAAATCACACGGACTACGAGGTCGATAGCCAAACACTACTACTATTACTACTACTACATTACCTACTTTAAATTGATTCAAATTTATCAAAAATAGTATTATCTTTTACAGTTGATCCTACAGTAGACTTTAATAATCCACATATTATATAAAATTTTAACCACTCAACTGAAAATCTCTGTGAAATCTAAAAAATATATTAATTGTCTGTCTGATACAACAATACTGGTGAGATTTAAACAGCACAAAAAATAAATTCTATACCTCTAACATACTCTGAGAAAGTTAGCTTGGAAATAAATAATATATTAAAGAAAATAATATTTATGTAACTACTGTAAAATCAACAACACATTTGTAATGAACATATAGTCTGTCCGTTGGATCTCCCGTCGTACTTCACAAACTATCGCTTCAAAAAGCGACTAAAGTTTTACAGTGCGTTCTTTTTCTAACGCATTTGGTTTACTTTATCAGACTGAATGTTTTTGTGTCGTTTCTCGAAGCGATATTTTGTGACATAGGACGGAAGATCCAACGGATGGACTATAACTTAAATTCTCTCCATAGTTACATCGCAAATTTAAGCAGTTAAGTTTTTGTATTTCGACTTCATATTTCTCCGCGCCATTGTATTGAAAAAACTGTGAGGTTGTAATTTCGCTTCTGCAAAAGTCTCATGCGAATTAAATGCTTTTTT
Organism: Ontholestes murinus; assembly: GCA_963969525.1. NCBI lineage: Eukaryota > Metazoa > Arthropoda > Insecta > Coleoptera > Staphylinidae > Ontholestes > Ontholestes murinus. The sequence goes on along the minus strand of OZ018397.1, from coordinate 27,301,606 downwards.
AGGTCCATAAAAGTAGCGACCGAATGAGAACTATGTTAAGACGATTCATTTATATTATATTAATTGGATCTGGCTTTGTGAAATCCATATTGATTTATGTTAATTTGTAATTATTGTAGTTGTATATACTTCCGTTACAGTATGTATGTTAGTCTTCATACAAGTGAATTGCAAACAAAGAAACTTTGAATTATACAAAGATACATATTTAGTTGTTCTAATTCTGTTCGACAAGCAGCGCCAAATTACTCCCTACTGAAATGAGAAAAAAAATGCAAAAGAAGAAAATAATGTTACACGTTCTAAAGCAGGCATGTGAATGAAACGTACGGCCCGTGGGCCGGAACCGGCACCTGACTTCATTTTATCCGGCCCGCAGCACAATTTTTAAATCTTACTATACCTGGCCCTTGAAAGTAAAAAATATATATGTATTCTTAATAATATTCATATAATCTAAGGATCATTAAGTTTTGTACTGTATTTAGTCAACTCAGCATTCAGTGTATGCAATAAACAGGAAAACCCCGTCTTATTTGCACTGGCTGTAAGTATGTTGATTAGTGAAGGAAGAATCAGCAGAGCAAATGCACGTAGTTATTTGTAGTGTGGCACAGCAGTTTCTAAATTCATACTTAATTTACAATTTAATATAATCTTTAAAATGACACGAGAGAAGAGAAGAAAAGTTGATATTGAAAATCGTGTTTACTAACAATTACTTTTTTTATTCTGCAAAAACAAGTTTGTTTATCGTAATTTGCCTTGAAAGTATATCAGTGGTAAATTTAATTTAAAACGCCACTTTACATCAAAATATTCTAGTTATAGTAATCTCAATGGACAGCAAAGAAACGACAAAATAATGAATTTGAAAAAATGTTTATCTGCGCAACATACCCTTTTCCACAAACAAATTGATTTATACAATAGTATTGTATGAGCAAGTTTTATAATTGTATAATTGAAGCGTTGCCCGGAGTAGACGTCTAAGTGCCAATTTTTGTAAATGGAAGATTATGGTGGAAAAGTAATCTATGTATTATTATCTTTCGTGTGCTGCCATATAGCGTCTTGTATTTCAATTAGTTTGTATACAGCGCTCTGTTGAAGACATCAGTGCGTGGAATACAGGTCTATATCCAACCCAAGATGGCAGCCTACAGCAACATCGTGTTGACAGAAGTAGATTTAAATCGCGATAATAAGTGAAAAAAAAGGAAAAGGAATATGCCTGAGTGGAAGAAGACGTAAGAAGCTGAGGGATAGTGGGGAAGAACATGTATCTCGAAAAGGAACTGATGTTACAGCAAAAAAAACCCAAAAGAGGTAAGTGTTGTTACGTTGAATAAGGGACTATATGCCGTCTGTTATAATAAGCCTACTTTATGATTGATTGTTTAAAAAGCGAAGTAATGTTTACAATATGGGTTCAATATAGTGAATCTCGATATAATATAAATTACCATATCCGAGTTTTACACTACACTGAAAGTGAACAATATATTACATGCTTTCAGGATCGAGTTTGTAAATGCAAATCGTATGATGGATGTTTGAAACTGACCAAGGATCAGAAGGACGCGTTATTAGAGGATTTCCATCAACATAATTATGATCAACGTCGGTCACGCTGTTTGCCTCCATCGCTAACGTTGCTATTTCACGTAGAAGACACGGGGCACCAGCTGAACAATCAAGATGCCAGGCAAGCTACTCGTATTCAGTTCTAGTGGACTTTTATGCAGTATATTTGCGGTTAGTCATAAACGTATACAAAACTAGCAGACCAAGATAAAGATTGGCATTACGATACCCAATGATGCAAGAGGAAAGTACAAGAACAGACCACATGCAGTCCCTGATGACAACAAACTAAAGAGCATATTGCGTCGTTGCCAACCCATGAAAATTATTACTCTCGCAAAAGGGTGAATGAAGAACGTCGATACCTGAGTCCCCCTCTCAACCTCACAGAGATGTATCGTCTGTTAAAAAATAAATTTCTAAACACAGCAGCAAAGGTATGGCTGTATCGAGAAGTTTTTAGAAAACACTTCAACCTCAAGTTCGGTCAACCCCGCTCGGATACTTGCAAGGTATGTGATCGGTTGTACATATAGCTTGTTGCAACTGACACACCCGAGAAGCAAGCGGCTCTTAAGGCACAAACTGACCTACACCACCGAAAAGCTGAGAAAGGATACAATATTCTTGGGAGTGTCACAGAAAGTGCTGAACAGTCTCCGAATACTGTAGTTTTGTGTATGGACTTGCAGCAACGCATCTTCTTGTCAACCCTGACTCACAGTACAATATTTTTCCAAAGACAGCTGTCTTTTTACAACTTTACAGTCCACAACCTATCAACAAAGCAAGCCACCATGTTTGTGTGGGATGAATCTGTAGCAAAGCGTAGTTCTACAGACATCGTATCTTATCTACCTATGTTGAAGAACATTATGATGTACTTCCTTTGCTTGGTGCAGAAACTCATCTTGTGGTCAGACAAGTGCGTAGGGCAAAATAATAATTGGAAGATTATCTCAACCCCTATTTCATCCTCCAACGCTACTTCTCCAGTGCAGAGTAAACATTTCTAGTCAGTGGGCATTCATTTCTTCCATGTGACAGAGATTTTGCAATGATCGAAAGGCGTGTGAAATCGAGTGGAGTACTATACGTTCCAGACCAACTGGAGGAAGTTATCAAGGCTGCGAGACCAGCCAATCCATTTGAAGTCCGCATAATGAAGCAATTTGACTTCAAACAGTTTGATGCAGTTGAGTCAAAGTTAAAGAAGGACCCTAAGCTGAAGATCACAAGTGCTTCGTGGCTGCTATTGAGAGCTGGTGACCCAAGCAGTACCCACATGCGTCAAACACACAATATAGTAGAAGCGTGGTGCTCATTTTGTATTGTACCGGTTAACAAAAAGACACAATGGCCAACCCGTGCTCTCCACATCCCAGCCGAACTGCCCCAAGCGTATGAAGCACCCCTGCCGTTGAAGCCAGGGAAGAAGAAAGACATAGGAGACAGACATGTTTCAATACATACCAGACATGCACCATGCTTTCTATGCCTCACTGGTTTAATATGGGTTCAGAAAAACATCTACATCACTACATATTATTCTTCATTGACGTATATTGTAAAAATAAATATTCAATAAAAAATGGCATAAAATACATGATTTATTTTATTATTTTATTTATTATTTTATTTAGATCCCTATTCCACTATAAAAATACATTTTTGTGCATAACATTCTTAGAATATTTTTTTTTGCCTTAAAGTAAGTAGCAGTAAATACATTAACATTTTAACATATTTACATAAAGTTTGGTTCATTATGGTTGATAAAACAACGTTATTGCATTTTATACAAAAATATGATATGTGCTCTTGGATTCGGGGCAACGCTGGACTATAACAAGACGTATCGATGAAGTGGCCAACGATATCAAATCAAACCTTAACTTACGTGCGTCGCAGAAGTTTGAGGCATTTTATTCGCATTTATATTTTTATTCGCGGAATTGATATCAAATTTAATTACATGGAAGAATTGCTGTCTCTTCGACCTATGAAGGATACCACACGAGGAGAAAACATTTTCGAAGAAGTAAAAGCAGTTTTTGATCAATTTGAGCTTAAATGGGAAAATCTATGTGGAATTTCTACTGATGGTGCAATAGAATTAAATTGGAACAATGTAGTAGGAATATTGAAACTAAAGATTTGAGTGCATTTCACTGGATTTTACATCAACAAAATGTGTGTGCAAAATCGATCAAATTTACACATGTAATGAAAACAGTAGTTTATTGCATAAATTTCATTAAATCAAGAGCACTTCACCATCGTCAGTTACAAATATTTTTGGAAGAACTGCAGTCTGAATTTGAAGATCTGACATTTTATTGTGAAGTGTGCTGGTTAAGTAAAGCAAAAATGTTAAAACGATTTTATGATTTGAAAGATGAGGTATTTGTTTTTATTAATATGTAAGAAAACAAGAGCGAAAGAACACAACTTGGGTCTGCGATCTTGCGTTTCTCGTTGAAGACATATGAATGAATTAAATACAAAGTTGCAAACCCAAGAACAACTTGTAAATTAAGACTTTGGGAAAATCAGGTCCGAACAGGGAATACCTACCATTTTCCCACTTTTGCAAATTATAAAGATCATGCTAACTTCGAAACGTTTGAAAACGAGTTACAATTTTTAAGAGATGAATTTAACACCAGAGAGATGATTTTCGCTGCCAAGAAGCAAGTCTGAAATTTTTTTCCTCCCCATTTAATGTGGAAATAGAAGAAGCTCCAATTTCATTGCAAATGAAACTCATTGAATTGCAAGAAAAATTCTTATTACTTCTTGTACATCTTCTCCTCACAGTTTTAACATTTTTGTGTTTACTGGACATGAACTTCTGTCGTTCTTCATCTGTTTCAACGTTTTGTATATTTCTTCCTCTGTGAATTCTCGGAGATCTTCAAATTCAACATAACTTATGTTTATCTTTTTTATTGGATTTTGTGATCTGGATGAATATAGACTAATATCTCATTGTGATGTTACCGTCCTATAATATCCTATTTTTCAGTCAAGAGTTTCTCTCAATATATTGATTTTAAGATATTCCTATAGAGGTGTCATCTTTTGTTTAAGTTTTGCACCAAATCCCTGATTGAGTTTATAACCACAAACAAATCAAGGGAACTGTCAATAGCGAAAATTATAACAATAATACTCCAAAGAAAAACTCGATCTTCTGTCTACAACTGCGCTACGCTGATTAGATCAAAAATAGATCGTAACCGGTTTGTGGCTGTTGTTGACATTTCATTATTCATTTTACATTTATCCGTTACGAGTTTAAAATTATAGTTGTTTTTGTCTTTTCCCATTTATTTTTAACAACTTTGATTAGGGCTATCAAATATTCGGTTGATTTATCTATGTTTTACATTTTTTAGTAGCTCTACTTTGACTTAGTATTTGTTCCTTGCTATTGAACACATTTTTATTGCTGTTTTTATCGCGCCTAGAAATTTGTCTGTGAGGTCATCTGTATCTAGTTGTTCACAATTGATTCTTGTTAGTTTCTGATTTAAGTTATTTTTATATACTGTTTTTTCTATTTTACACTAATTATTATTATATCTTATTTTTTATAAGACTCTATTACCGTCGGCAATTAAGCTTTGACAAACAGCTGAAAAAAATTCATTTATTTTGGTTTCTCGTGCCAGACGAGATCCTGAGATAATTAGAAAAATCAATGAATAATCTTTGCTTATATAGCTCCAAAGAAATTAAGTTTTGTGCTATTTGTTAAAATTTCAGGAAATGGAATATTGATTTAATTAAAATGTTCTGAATAGTTTCAAAGATGAGTTCAGTGAAGTACAATTGCAATTTAACCATAAATAGTTTTTTATGAACTTATTTTATTAGCCCTTGGTTGCATAAAAGTATACATTATAACAATATTAAAACGAGCGGTTTAGCATACATTCATATTAATAGGTATTGGGAATATCAATATGGATTCGAATAACATTATTTATTCATATATACAACATTACAATTGGAAATATCGAGAGAATATTGATATGTCAAAAAAAAAGTTCATCCCTTTCAAGCATCGTGGATTGTCAATTTAAAATGAACCATCCTCCTCAATTTTTACCCTGTAAAAAAACATCAAAAGCAGTGTATATTAGACCTAAAGTTGGACCCTTTTTATCTCAGGCCACCCATGTTATTTGGTATCGATATATCTGCAGTATATCGTTTTGAAAATACACTGAATTTAAAATTAGTTTTCTTGCATTAAATAAATTATTTATTATATGTAATTGTATTCGTGATAAACATACTAAGTACATTCATTATTCATTCTTTAATATTGTATTTTCGATATAACTCACATAGCACTAATTTATTCTCATTTTTACATATACTTTTTACTGTAATTTGATTTTTAGAAATTATTATCGACTTATTATTGTTCACTTTTTGAATTTTTATAATTAATAATTAACTGTTTGCTATTTGGCAATTTTTAAATTTATCCGAAAAATTGATTAAGTTTATTTCACATGTATTATCTTTAGTTATCGGGGATGTAATTTCTTCATAGTATAATTAGTTGTTCTCTTTGCATAGTGTGTATGTTTGAGCATAATGTATCTCACTTTGAATAAGGTATTTGGTTTTGGGAATGATTTGATTGGTTATAGGTAATGGATAAAATTGATAATAATTGTAATGTAGTTTTTCTACTAACGGAATTTATAAAAAAATAACTTAATTTTTGTGTATATAAACTGTAATATTTATTATTGAATAATAATTATTTATGATATTTTCGTTAATTCAATTTTTAATTTATCATGAGTAATGATGGATGGATGTAAAGTGTTTAATTATTGCGAATGTAATAGCAGTTTCGATTGTGTTTAATATTTCTAGTACGGATGATGTTAATGTTAATAATTGATTAAAAAATGTGTTCAATACAATAAATATATAATTTTTCGTTACTTCTAATTCGATTTTTTTCATTGACGAGTTTACATATACATACTCAAGCGTATTTGATTATGTTATAATTAAAATCATGTAAAGCTTTTTCAGTAAGGCTACTTTGTTGTTTTACTGAATTTATTATTTTATTTTGATTGGATTTTAAATGAGCAATTGTTGTCAGCCTCTGTTTCGTCTAAATTTCCTGTTATTGATTTCCATATGGAACCTAATTCGTTTGTGTCAATTTATTGTAGGAGATGTTACTTGTAATATTTTTGGTTGTATTTGACTGATTTTATAATCTAAAAAATATCTGTAGTTGTATATTTCATTACCGCATGAACGTCCGTGTTTTGTATTGTGAAAAGATGTGTTTAATTTTTGATAATTATTAATTAATTAATGTAATTGAATTTTTAGGCTTGTTACGTTATAAATGTATATTTTGAATTACTCATAAACAGTTCCGCCACCTCCATCCCAGAGGAGCCTTCACAGCCGTACAGTGTAACCTGCATCATTGTAGGGCGGCCGTGGCAACCCTTTGCCGCCACCTCGACACTATGCAGGACACAATAGCCGTCATCCAAGAACCATGGATTGTTAAATCCAGGGTTTGTGGATTTGGTAAGTTAAACATATTTACACATCCCACAAATAATAAGCCTAGATCATGTATTTACATACCTAAGCACATAACATCCTATCTTATGCCACAGCTTTCCACCAGTGACATCACAGTGGTAAGGCTGTCAGCAGGAGACGGCAACAAAAGACACCATCCTGGCGTCAGTTTACCTCCCTCACGACGCACTCGCACCAACCAGGGGGCTCGAGCAACTCGTGCTATACTGTGAGATGGAGAAACTTCACCTCGTCATTGGCTGCGACGCTAACGCACACCATATCATGTGGGGCAGCGTGGACACCAACAACAGAGGTAAATCACTACATGAATTCATCATTTGTAACAATTTAGAAATACCAAACCGAGGCTCTGAACCCACATTCGTGACAACTCGGAGCCAAACTGTAATAGACATTACATTGGCGACTAGCGGTATCTCAAACAAAATCCACGACTGGCATGTATCACCGTCGGTGTAAATGTCAGATCATAGGTGGATCAAATACACACTAACACATACAACCGGTAAGAAAACACGTTACCTTCACAACCCGAGACTAACAGACAGGAATGCCTACATAGACAACCTCTCGCGGAGTCTGCGAACTTGCAAAGCTACTGGCCAACTTAATACAGTGGAAGACATTGAAGCCTATGTAAATACGTTTCAACACTCCATTATAAAAGCATATAAGGACTCCTGCCCTGCAAGGGGCAAGACTCCGAGAACGACACACCTTGGTGGTGCGGAGAACTCTACCATCTCAGAAGAACTGCGAGAAAATCCTTTAACAAAGCAAAGAAATCTAAACAACAGTCGGATTGGATGGTCTATAAAAACATCCAACAAGACTACAAAAAACTAATAAGACAAAAACAAAGGGCAGCCTGGAGGTCTTTTTGTGAGGAGGTTGAAACCACCTCGGCAGCTGCAAGGCTCAAAAAGATCCTCTCAAAGGATCCCTCACGACAACCAGGTTGCCTAAAACGAGAGAATGGAAGTTACTCTTCTAACCTCTCGGAAGTAGCTGAGATTCTCATCAACACCCATTTCCCAGGATGTACGAATACCTCCGATGAAGGCTGGTCAGAACTCATACCCTCAAACCCCTCCAAGGAGGATTGGGAGGTGGCAGATCACCTCACGGAAGGGATACGTATAACCTGGGCAATCAAAAGCTTCTCACCATTTAAAGCGCCAGGCTTGGACGGTATATTCCCGGCCCTCCTCCAATGGGGGCTAGACATATTATCAAAATCTTCAGGGCACGTATCGCGTTCAGATACATCCCTCTAGCATGAAAGTAAAAGTTATCTTCATACCGAAACCTGGTCGTATAGATTATACACTAGCCAAATCATACCGCCCAATTAGTCTAACGTCATTTCTCCTGAAAACTTTAGAGAAATTGTGCGAAAGATTAATTCGCGAGACGGCTTTGATCACGAATCCGATCCACGCTAACCAACATGCATACACTCAGGGGAAATCAACGGAGTCGGCTCTGCACACTGTTGTAGACCGAATCGAAAGATCTCTGGACAACAAAATGTCCACCTTGGGCGTGTTCATTGACATATAAAGTGCTTTTGATAAAACGACCTTCAGAAAAATGGAAACTGCTCTCTCCACGCATGGTGTCAACCCCACAGTTAGTGGATGGATCAAAAGCATGCTGGAGAATAGGGTAGTCACACTAAATGTAGGAAATACCACTGTCAGAAAGATTGTTGCAAAAGGCTGCCCACAGGGTGGAGTACTCTCACCACTCCTGTGGAACATAGTTGTTGACAGCCTACTGCGGAGACATAACGACAATGGCTTCCACACCATAGGATATGCAGATGACATAACCATCCTTCTAACAGGCAGATTTGAGAAGGTGCTATGCAGCTTGATGCAGGAAGCCCTCAAAATAATTGAACACTGGTGTAACGACCAGTCTCTGACCATAAACCCGTCAAAGACTGAAATGGTCCTCTTCACAAAGAAAAGGAAACTAGGTAAGCTAAAGCTTCCTAAGCTCCTCAACACCCAGTAAACAAGCATGCGTCTCCCTCTGGCAATGCCGGAGGGCTGTGGGGCAGACATGGGAGCTATCTCCCAAGATAGCACTTTGGCTGTACACAGCGGTAGTAAGACCAATGCTAATCTATGGAGCACTGGTTTGGTGGCCTAAACTCAGTTGGACTCTGGTACAAAGGAGGCAGGGCTGGCAGACACTGTCACCTTTTAGAGGAGGCTGTCAAAAAGACACCCTTCCTTGGAAGGATAACAGACAAGTTGCCACCCTGCTACGTCTTCAATAGACCCTATAATGTATCGATAAAAAGAGGGACCGGGAGTGTAGAGGGTGGGGAAACCCTCCGAATTTACACCGATGGTTCTAACACCAAAAGAGGATCCGGGGCGGTAATTTACTCGCAACAAATGGACCTCTCATTAGCTATACAACTACTCTGCAAGCAGAGATCGTTGGCATCATCCAAGGTGCGAAAGAAATCCTACACCGAGACATCCGTGATAGGAACATCCAAATCCTTACAGACAGTAGGGCTGCAATACTAGCAGTGAGTAGTCACAAGATCACCTCAACACTAGTAAAAGAATGTCACAACACCCTTAAACAAGCAGCACAATCAAACAGTATTGAGCTGCGATGGGTCAAGGGACACAATAATGAAGAAGGCAACAGCAAGGCAGACGAGTTGGCGCGAGCTGGATCGGTTCTCAGGGATACCACGGTCGGGCCCCCGATCACGCCAACACCGAAATGCCTCACTGATATCCTCAAACAGAATACTCTCAAGATGCTAAAATAACGTTGGGACAACACCTCAGGCTGCAGACAGGCCAAGGAAGCAATACGCTCACCCAATCTGAAAACAGCTGAATATTATTTGCGACTATCCCGGGGGAATCTGCGTCTTATCACAGGTGTCCTTACGGGTCACTGTCAGCTAAGGAATCACTTGTTTACTATGGGACTGGTGGAAACCTCCATATGTAGAGCATGTGAAGAAGAGGACGAGACAGTGGAACATGTGTTAACCACCTGCCCAGCTCTCGCCCACCTTAGAGAGTCCATGCTAGGGGAGCTCTGGCCGAACATGGCCAACATAAGGGATAACCCTCCAAGCGTTGTGCTGTCCTTTGGGTGGCTAAATGAGTGATAGAACAACTCAGGGCTGTCCCAGTCAGGGGGGCACAACGGGCCTAGTGAGGCCTAAGTGCTCTGGTCAATGATTTGATCACCTTTGGCAAACTCAATCCAGATCCAGATCCTCTTAAATTAGGCTGAATTTTATATCATAATAATGAATATTAAAATTATATTGTAGAAATTGCTCGCGTAGGGAAAAACCGCGTCAAGGTAGTTTTAACTGACGCCGCCGCTGCATATAAATTAGTTGAAGATAATATATTTACTGTTAAGAATATGATGCATATATTCGCCGTTATATGACTGAGAAAAAAGGATTGATTCGATTGGTAGACACAAATTTTGATGAAAATTACATATTCAATAATATTGAATTGAACATTGAAGTTTTAAATGTTCATCGTTTTGCTAGGAAGTTTTTGTTGGAACTGAAGGTGTTAAATACATTCCGCGCCAAACAATATTGCTTACATTTGCAGGATTAAAGTTACCCACTAGCATGAAAATTAATTATGTAAATTTTCCGGTTGAAATATATATACAACCAGTGATCCAATGCTACAAATGTTTACTATATGGACATTAATTATTTAATTGCTTTTGCGAATTTATTTTTAATTATATCAACCTAAATTCATTTCTTGTTCCAAATTACCATAGTATAGTCACTCACAAACTATTTTAACGTACATTCAATCATTTTTAGTTCATTTTACAGAATGAAATACGTTCAAACTATTGTTGCTTTGATAGCCTTGCTATTTTGTAACACGCAAATTACTTTTGTATTATTCAATGTCTGTCGAAGTATTAGCTAGAGAAGTAGTGGTTTCAAAACTGATTTATTCTTGTAGTCTTAATAAGACTCATTTGTTGTAGATTTTACGAAAATATTTTCGTGTTTTTTTCTATTTATTAGTGAATTTTCTACAACGTAAAGGACTTATATATTTTATTATTAAACAAAGATCTGCTTTAAAAGATTATAAAACAAATTCAAATTATGATAATTTTATTAGGCAAAGAAAGCAGCAGCAGAGGCAAAAAATGTATAAACGAAGTGCAAGACAATCTTGGATTAATTTTTGTGATAATTTGAATAAAAATACACCTATAAAAAAAGTTTATTTATTTATTTATTTATTTATAACATCTTTGGTATTCTTTCTAAAAAAAATACATACAAGAAACAAATTACAAAAAACCTTGGAAGGAAGTTAGAAAAATATCTGTAAAAAACACAGACACTTCAAACATCCCACCCCATATTCCTTATTTCTTTCTTGACAACATTCTCCCACTATCAGTTCCATTACGGTTTCCTTCCTTTACAGAATCTCATTCCCACCATTTTCTAACAACTCCATTTAATATAACCGAGTTACAAATATCCATTAAAAATGCCCCAAACACTGCCCCTGGAATAGATGGAATAACATATGATATGCACAGACAACTACCAGAGAATGCCAAAAAATACCTCCTCAATATTTATAACAACTGGTGGAACAATATAACTTACTATAAAGAATTTAAGAAGGCAGTAGCAATTCCTATTCTTAAACCAGGACAGAAGAAAGAAGTCGCATCGTGTAGACCTATATCCCTACTAAAGTGTATAGCTAAAGTGTTCGAGTGGATGATAAAATGAAGACTAGAATCGTGGTTGGAACATCATAATAAATTACCTATACGGCAATATGGTTTCCGACACAATACCGGAACCCTAGATGCCATTAATGACCTTGTTACTAACATCCAGAATACTCTTTCGAAAAACTTATACCATCCCTGCATATTTATCGACTTTAAAGGGGCATATGATAGTGTGGACCTAAACATACTTCGAAATGGAATTACATACCTAGGAATACCTGATAAGGTCGCCATAAATATCATTGCACTGTTTGCAGACCGAGAGGTATATACGCTGGACACTGGCGGTAAATTAATAGGCCCTCGAACAACATCTGTTGTACTTCCTCAAGGTTCTGTTTTATCCCCCCATACTTTTCAACATACACACAACTGATTTATATAATCTAATTTCCGGAAATCCGAAGTGTATTCAATATGCTGATGATTTTGTAATTCATGCTGAATGCAAAACTCTAGAAAAATCTTTTCAAACTTGTAGAAACATTATGAAAAAATTAAAAACTGGACTTTTCAGAATGGATTCTCCATCTCTGCGCAAAAATCTGCAATCGTTTTATATTCGAGACACCATGACACCCATAGAAATAAGATCACTCTATGTGGAATACATTTTCCTATACAGCAACAATACAAATATATATATATATATATATATATATATATATATATATATATATATATATATATATATATTATAATAGATAGAAAACTATTATGGAAAAAACATATAGAATACATTGTAGGAAGATGTGAAAGTATGATTAACATTATTCGAACCGTTTGCAAAATGAATTGGGGCGCTGATCCATCTACAGCGCTGCTTTTTTATAAGGCTTACATGAAATCCATAATCGATTATGGTTCCTCAGTATACGGAATGGCATGTAAAACTTGGTTGGGAAAAAATAGACAAGGTTCAACTAAAGGCCCTAAGAATAGCTATTGGTGCTATGATTTCATCACCGATTAATGCTGTATTAGCCGAATGTCAGGAACCCCCTTTACATATAAGAAGAAGCTTTTTGGCGAATAAAACTGTATTAAAATATAGAGAGTTTCAAAAATGACATATTTTAAATCCACTAGCTTCGTTAACCTCATATATATTGACAAATGCTTTTTGGAATAAGAAAAATGATGCCTTTATCCATACACATGATTTTTCAGGGTATATAAAAACCGATAAAAATGATCATTTTCAATATGATTATGATTTATATCTTCTCAATATTACGCCATTTTTTCCCAAATATGATGGAACTTGTAACAATTCGGTTTTTAAAAACGTTATTCAATTCAAATTCTCCGACAGGCAATTAATATTCAAGGACGGATCTAAAACCACAGAAGGAGTAGGATACTCGTTCTTTATTCCTACCCTACAAATTGTATACAGCAATACAATCAACAATAATGCCTCTTTATTTACTGCCGAGGGTCTTGCAATATTAGATGCACCTACCTGGGCTTATAACACAAAAACTGAGAAAATTGTAATAAAATCAGATTCGCAGTCAATATTGAAAGCAATTTCTAGTAAAAATATTAAAGCTTTGAAATCAAATTATTTGATAACTTCCATTAAAAATATGGTATACAAACTTGAAAGTATAGATAACAATTATAATGTAGACTTTATATGGGCCAAAAGTCATTTCGGCATATTGGGCAATGAACATGCTGACAATTTAGCGAGGTTAGCTGGAAATAACATTATTAATGGAACGCTTTTACAAGATGATAAACCTTATCCAGCTTCAGATTTAATCTCAGAACTGAAAAAAGATGCAAAATATCAATGGGAACTACAATGGATGCAAATGAAACCCACGCATTATAAATCCCTTTACCAAACTACTCCACCCACATTTCTGATAATTATCCTCGACCCTTCTCCGTTACTATCACTAGACTTAAAATTAATCATGGCACCTACCCAAAACACTTGTATAAAATTGGACTTAAAGAAGACCCACTGTACCTATGTGGACTCGAAAGTTCAATAAATCACATTGTTTTTGAATGTGAACGAAATAAAAATGAAACAAAACATTTAATTCACAAATTAAAAAAGAGTTTACAATGTTTTTTTGTGAATTTAACACATTTGCTAGCATTGAGCTGATCTACATACTAACAAAATTCGACGTTGCTGGTCTTAATGAACACGAAACACTCCAATATATACAGGCATGGTAGAGGCATAACACCTATTGCCTGGAATAGCGGTTTGCAATCCTCTTGAAAATGTGCACCACACATCATGCGAATTGCCTTTCTTTGTAGCTCAAATAACAGGTGGGGCAAAAATCCCGCTACCATTTTAATTGCGAGCCATCTTGGTTCTGTGACGTATAGCTCAGTTTCGCTTTAACCATTGTGTTGACTGAACGTCCAAATTTTATTATGACTAAATATACGCCAGAAGAACGAGCAGAAATAGTGACAATATTTATTGAAAATAATCGTTCCATTATTGTCACTCAGCGGAAATTGCGTCAAAAATATCCTAATCGTTCAGTACCTCACAAAACAGCAGACAGGCCTGGTTCTGGAAGACAACGGACGTCTCGGAACGCTGAAAATGTGGCTCTGGTGCGCGATAGTGTTGCAGAGTCTCCAGAAACATCAATTCGGAGACGTGGTTCCCAGTTACACATTTCTGCACCCAGTTTAAGGCGAATTTTGAAAACTGATTTGAGAATGTTCCCGTACAAAATTCAATTAGTCCAAAAATTTCTACCGAGAGATCATGATCAACGAGTTAAGTACAGTAATGCAATCCTAAGGCTGTCTGGTGAAATTGAAGATTTTTCGTCTAAATTGATAACGAGCGATGAAGCCCATTTTCTTCTCAGTGGCCACGTCAATAAACAGAACAGTCGGTTTTGGAGAACACACAATCCTCAATTAATTCATGAAACATCATTGCACCCACTAAAAACATCTGTACGGTGTGGTATACATGCTGGAAACATCATTGGTCCCATTTTTTTTTTAAAATGACCAAGGTGTTGGAGTTACTGTTAATGCTAAACGGTACCAAGACATGATTCGAAATTTTCTTGTGCTTGAAATGAAAGAGCAAGGACTAGAGGACATGTGGTTTCAGCAAGATGGGGCCACAGCACACACATCCCGTTCAACAATTCAATTATTGAATGAAGTTTTTCCATGAAAACTAATTTCGCGAGGTGGCGATTTAGTATGGCCAGCCAGATCTCCGGATTCAACAGCAGCAGACTTTTTCTTATGGGGTTTTTTAAAATCAAAAGTTTATGTGAATAAGCCCCAAACGATCCAACATCTTAAAGACAATATCCGTCACGAAATTGAAGAAATTCAGCCCGATATGTTAAAGGATGTCATGAAAATGCCCTAAAAAGAGCCGAAAGTTGCATAGCGAATCGCGGTCACCATTTAACCGATACGATTTTCCAATCATAACGATAAAAAATATGTAAAGACCAAATAAACTTTTTATGAAAACCAAACTTACTTATTTTTTCTTTGAGCAAAGTTATAGGCAATTAAAATAGTAGCGGGACTTTTTCCCCACCTTGTATTTTAGCTATGCGCCCACAACAGTAAACCATATTCAAATATGACATGGTATGCTGATTTTAATGTGTTTTGAGACACTGAGTCGTATAATCGAAGTAACAGGAATGTGTCACTATTCAGATCCGATATCAACTGTTCGTCATGCTTGTACCAGGTCAGTTTCGTGTCTACGAAGATACCGAGGAATTTCGTGAAATTATTACAATTTTCATCTTTTGTCGTGATTTTTAGTGTAAAAACCATATTGACTGTTTTATCTGAGTTTAATTTAAGTTCATTTCGCTGAAACCATTCATTGACATGGACGAAAGATTAATTTCTCATCCTCAAACTGTCTTCCTCAGTGACTCCTATACTGACTACAGTTGTGTCATCAGCATACAACACAAGGTCACTCCCTCCTGAGATTGGTGGTAAATCATTTATATAAGAAACAATAAGGGGCCGAGTATAGAGCAATATATCTTGATATCCAGGAAGGAGTACGTTGCCCCGCCTGCTTCAACACATTGTGCCCTGTTAAGTAAATAAGAGGATATAAGTTTGCAGGTTTCGGGTTGTAAGTTGTACATATACAGCTTGCGGATCTCGTGCGAAATACAGGCGAATGCCTTCGACAGATCAATGAACGTTGCATGTAAGTATTCATTTTTATTGAAGGATTTCATACACAGTTCCAGAAACTCCAAGGCAGCAGTTGTAGTCGATTTATCTTTACAAAAACCGCGTTGACACGGATGTAACAGATTTTGCTCAAAGTATTCGCATAGATGATTAAATATTATTTTTTCGAATATTTACGATATTATTGGTACGACAGATCTTGGTATAAAGTTATTTATATCATTTGAATCTGCTTTTTTGGGTATAGGTATTACTTTTGTCAACTTCAGAAGGTCTGGAAAAGTACACGTTTGAATGGACTGATGAATCAATACTGTTAGAGGTGGTATTAGAAAACACTTTACTGATTTTATGAGATCTGCAGTCATCCCATATATGTCCCTGGAATTACTAGCCTTTAACGAATTTATGGCATCCGGCACCATAATTTCTGAAACAGGTTTAAATTTTAAAAACCCTGAATTTGAACTACCAAAATTATGTATTGAATAATTAATGGGGTCATTATCACTCTGAGGCAAACCCTTTAGAATAGTAAAAGCAACATTCGTGAAAAAGGTGTTAAAAGCATGGCAAGACAATGGAAGTTGTTTTTCGCTAATTTTAGTTTGAAAGAATTAACTCTATTCCACATTGTTTTTGTATTATTATGTGAACTTTTAATCACATTGTCGTTAGCATTTATTTTTGCACATCGTAAAGAAGCTTTTTACCTCTTTCGGATATCCTTTCGTAATTTCTGGACATTTTCATTGTTGGCTTGCCTCTGACAAGACTCACTAAGCAACTCAAGGGTATTACGCAGTCTTTTTAAGTTATGCGTAAACCATTTGGTAGAAGTTTTGCGTTGTTTTGTGTTCACAACAGGGAATGCACTCTCGATATTAGATTGTAACATGGAATGCACTATCGATATTAGATTGTAACAAGCTTAATAGTGTATCGGTTTTCTCATTTAAGAAAAGATGAGGCAAGTGCACAAAATTAAAATCTACAGTAGACATTAAATTTAAAAAAGTATATTTACCTAGTTTTGTGAGTGGTCTTGTTTTATGGACACGTGCATTACAGATAGCATCCGTAGCAATATTTAAAGTAATAAATATACCCATATGGTCTGATATACCAACTTTTACCGAGACACCTCATAAAAATTTTTGTTTAAATTTGTGAAGACATTATCAATTCGCCTATTGTTATGCTATGCTACTTGCGTTATATGAATGTAGGGGGAAGCATGTGCACCGGATACGGGCAACCATTACGCTTGCAACCACGTCTTGGTACGCATATTGTTACGAGAATAAAGAGTGTTAAAACCAGTACGTAGTATTTTCCATTTACGGAACCTACCTGGGGCCATTCCAGATTACACTTACAATTACAAAAATACAACAGTGGCGACAAGGTCGGAGACGAAATGGAAAATTTGTGAATTACGCAGTTTAATTGCCACGAGGAGAGTGCATCATTAGGATTAAAATGGAAAAACTGGAAAGGGGGCTTCGAAATATACATAAGTGCAAGGGGAGTTATTACACTGTACAGGACAAGATGTGCAAGATATTTATTTCACATTCCTGGCGTCCGAAAACACTGCATCAACAGACCTATTCGGGACAACAATGGCGGCTCTCGATGCATACTTCTCACCTAAGTCAAACACAGTATATGAAAGGTACGTTTTTAGGAGTTTCAAGCAGCAACAAGGTGAAACTATTGAGAAGTTCATTACGAAGTTGAAGGAGCTAGGAAAAAATTGCAACTACACAAACATAGACGAACAAATACGTGATTAAGTTTTTGAAAAATGTTTATCATCTGAACTACGCCGGAAATTCTTGGAAAAAGGAGAGATAAATCTTGATGAAGTCCGGGAGATTGCAAAGGCTGAAATACAAATGAGCGTGATGGGGAATCTGACAAACACAACAGAGGTATATAAAATAGGCTGGAAAGGTAAAACAAGAGGAACAAATTCACAAGAATTCACTACAAAGAAAAATACAAGTGCGGCAAATAATAAACATTGTTACCGGTGTGGTGACCCAAAACATTTAGCGCAAACATGTAAATTTCAAAATGCAAATTGCAACTTTTGTAAGAAAATAGGTGAAAGATACGTTTTAAAAAGAAGAAAATAAATTATTGTAATAAAATTTCAGATGATACAAAATAACATAGCCGGAATGGACTGAATGAAAATGTTGTCGAGCTATATGAAGTTTCTACAGGCGAGGAATCAGCACTACGAAAGAAATTCTTCTGTACGATAGCGGTCGAAGGAAAAAGGGTAAAGTTTGAATTTGATAGTGGAGCTGCTGTCTCAATAATGAGTAAGAATGATTTTGATTTACACTTTACAAAAGTAAATTCAAGCGAGGCTAGACTAGTGCCATCCTTCCGATTGTAAAATCTAATGGTCAAATTCGCATTTGTGGCGATTACAAGCCAACTTTAAACCCAAGTTTAATTGTTGATGATTACCCACTTCCAACAATTGATGAATTATTCACAAATATGGCCGGAGGAGAAAAATTTTCAAAATTAGACATTACACAAGCTTATTTACATCTATAAATACACACAGACGATAGGGTGTTTCCTACTTTAAATACTATAAAGGGGTTATTAAAACCTACTCGTTTAATATACGCATATTCAATTTGCAAAAGGCTATTGAAATAATATTACAAGGCATTGAGGGAGTAGCAATATTTTTGATGATGTTAGTATTACGGCATCAAATGATGAAATACATTTTAAAAGAGTACAACAAGTTTTAAATAGATTTCACGAATATAATCTTAGGGTAAATTTTGATAAATTACATTCATGGCTAACCAACTTGAATACTGTGGATATAAAATTACAAAAAACGGTATATACAAATCTCAAAAGAAAGTAGAAGCAATACAAAACGTCACACGAGCCTCTAATCCAGATGAGGTACGTATATCCTTGGGACTCGTTAACTATTACGGGAGATTATTTAAAAATTTAAGTTCAGTTACATTCCCATTCATCTGTTACATAAAGATACTCAATGGAAATGGAACGATGATTGTGAAAAATCATTTAAAATCATTAAAAGAGAAATTAATTCAGATACCATTCCTACACATTTCAACCCAAAACTCCCACCAATACTTGCTACTGGCAGCAGTTCAGTAGGGGTAGTAGTAATATTGTCGCATCTATTTCCTGACGAAAGTGAAAAACCAATACAATTCGCTTCACAGACCTTATCAGATACACAAAAACGTTATTCTCAAGTAGGCAGAGAAGCTTATGCTATAATTTTTGGGGTAAAAAAATTCTATCAGTACCTGTATGGTACGAAGTTCACTTTAATTACAGACTGTAATGCTTTAGTTCAAATATTCAACCCGCAAAAAAAACTTCCTATATTTTCAGCAACTAGAATGCAACATTATGCAATATTTTTACAAGCATTTAATTATAACATTAAATACAGAAATACAAGAGGTCATTCAAACGTTGACGCACTGTCAAGACTAATTGCTAGATCAAACTGTACCATTAAAAATAATTTAGAAGAAGCAGAAGTATTTAATGTAAACCAAGTAAAAGCACTACCAAACTTAGTAAACGATTTAGCATATCACACCAAAAATGATAATGAGGTATCTAAATTATTAGATTGTTTAAAAACAGGCAAAACAGCCTTGCCAAATTACCGATTTAATATCGACCAAACAGAATTTTCTCTTCAAGACAGTTATATAATGCATGGATTACGTGTGTATATTCCACAATCACTTAGGAAGCATGTTCTAAATGAGTTACATGTAATTCATTTTGGATCAACAAAAATGAAACTATTAGCAAGAAGTTATTGTTGGTGGCCAGGTCTAAATAAAGATATTACAGAAATAACTGAAAACTGCTCTAGTTGTATCAAAACAAGGAATAATCCACCGAAAGTTCACCATCCGTGGATACCTTCTACTGAACCTTTTGAGAGAGTTTATTATGATTTTGCTGCACCTTTTCAGGGACATTATTTTTTTAATTTTAGTTGACTCACACCAAGTGGCCTGAAATCTTTGTAATAAAAAATATGACAGCCAAATCAACTATAGAGATTTTTTTATCAATATTTTCAAGATTTGGGGATTTTTTTGTTACTGATTGTGGAACGCAATTCAAATCAGTAGAGTTTCAAAATTTTTTATGATCATATGGTATAATTTCAAAATTTACGCCTCCATACCATTCTGCTACAAATGGGCAGGCAGAACGGTATGTACAAACACTTAAAAATGCATTGCGTGCAATGCCTTAAGAAAACTCTAACCTAACAATTACCCGAAAGGTGAATTTACTTTTAATGCAGTACAGGAAAATGCCTCACGCAATTACAGAGAAATCACCTTCGATGGTGTTGTTTGGCCGAGAAATAAAATCCAAATTAGACAGAATTTTACCTAAACCAAACGAAACTGACAATCAAACAGTAATAAAGTAATAAATAACAACAATAAATATCCTAGAAAACTTGAAGTAGGAATGCGAGTTGCTGCCAGAAATTACAGTGGTGATAAATGGCTATTTTGTAAAGTAAATAAAATATTAGGATCATTGCATTACCTAATAGAACTAGACAATAAAAATATCGTAAAACGTCATATTTATCAAATAATCAAAATAAAAAAAAAATACAATAGAGATAAGTGTACATAGACGATTTAATACCTCCACCATCAAATGTTCAAAGCATGTACCATATAGGAACACGCTACCCGATCATACTCCAAGAACTGAAGTAAATAACGAACTGTCAGATGAAGGCATTCAGACAAACGACAACATTTGTTCAGAAAGCTCTGAGCTACCTAGCATTAGAAGATCAAGTAGAATTAAGAAACCTGTAAAAAAATGAGATTTGTAAATTTATTTATGTTAAAAATGTTTGAATGTGAAGAAAAGATTTTCTTTTAAGTAAAGGTATGCTACTTGCGTTACATGAATATAGGGGGAAGCATGTGCATCGGATACGGGCAACCATTACGCTTGCGACCACGTCTTAATACGCATATTGTTACGAGAATAGAGAGTGTTAAAACCAGTACATAGTATTTTCCATTTACGGAACCTACCTGGGGCCATCCCAGATTACACCTACATTTACAAAAATACAACACCATGACAGTATAAAATTCCATGGTATTATTGTTAGAAGTTGCAGAATCAATGTTAATATTAAAATCTCCTCCTATAATAACACACTTATTTAATACTTGAAAACTTAATAGAATATCATTCATAATCCCAAGAAATAGGAGAAAATCTCCTGATGGCGGTCGATACACATTGAGAACATTAAATGAGTTATGATGTATTATGAGTTTACAGCCCGAGATTTCGCAGATTCCATTACTTGAAAATGTTTGTATATTTAATTTATCTACATCATTATTTAATTCAGACGCCAGTACCAATGATCCGCCCTATGGCCTGTCGCGAGCTAAATATTCAATTGGAATGTAATTACCGACTTTTAAAATTTTTAGTTCGTACTTTAGCAACCAGTGCTCAGTAATTTACAGTGCGGATCAATGGTGCTAGCAAAAGCCTCGAGCTAATTACACTTACTATTTAATGAACATACATATAAAAATAATATCCGCACCGGCAATGTCGGGGATACATTTTTATTTATTTGTGACGGAAGGCGCGGTGGAAAATTTGAATTCGCGTTAGCCGTCTTGGGTGGAGTACCTTTGTTTAACTGGCAGTTGACTTCGGACATAGTCTTTTATTTGTGTGGTGGATGTATTTTATTAATGTTGGAAATGTGGATTTGCGTGTCTGGGATAAATGCACTAAGAGCTGTGCACTTCGCTTTTCCATAGAGTTTCAGATGTTTTCTCCCCTTTCGTATTTTTGGCTGTTGAAAACCCTCTTCGTCTACAGGATTAGCATTAGTTACTTCATGATGTCCTTCGTGTTTTGTGGTCCCCGGTGGTATAGCGCGATCATTCACACTTCTATTCTGCAGATTTTTAAAATTTGGTTGCGCAGGCTCTGTACGTTCCTTCTCTTGTACTGCTTGCGGTGCAGAGTGACTGCCACGGGCAAGAAATTCCGCATTGTTTTTGTCGGTGTTTTTACATATTTGCATTCTACTTATAGTCCATCCGTTGGATCTTCCGCCCTACTTCACAAAATATCGCTTCGAGAAACGACCCAAAAACATTCAGTTTGATAAAGTAAACCAAATGCGTTAGAAAAAGAACGCACTGTAAAACTTTCGTCCAACGGATGGACTATAGTGGTGTTGTCTCCTTCGGCTGTTCTATTTCTGTGTTCGGAGCACTGATGACGTCGATTATATTGGACGGCTGGGAATCATCAACGTTATTTGATTAATTGTTAATTGTAAAAGAGAGTTTGCAAATTTCGTTCCTTAATTGTTCAATTAAAAGATCTTTAACCGTTAAATTCTCTTGCATGAGAGATTTGGTATTTTAATTCACTCACGCGCTCCCTCAGACTGAGATAGGCCTCCTTTTCAAAATCGATTGAGTCGTCTTCTTCTACTTGGCTGCTTACACTGTTTGATCGTGATAACGATACTCAACAGCAACTCTACAGTTTCTGGTAGCACTTTGAATGATAAAATGACTTGCAGATTATACATTGTTCACCAGATTTAGCGATAGCACCGCATATACACGATTTTTTATTATTCTTTGTAACTTTTGCGACATTTTTCGCAGTGCTTGTTTATAATATATATAATCTTATTATATCCCTTATCCCTTGCGGGTGTCAAGATTATTTCTCTTATAATCTTTTTATTATATCTTTCCATTTCTTTCGATTTTTGGCCGTTTGTTTGGTTGTGTTCACATCTATTTTAAATTTAGTCATTATTTCTGTAATTCTGTTATCCCATGTTTTGTTTGGTCTTCCTCTTCCCCTCCTGCTTTCTGTCTTGGTTTTCCATATTACTTTAGTTTATGATCCTTCTTTCATTTCATAATAATAATAATAAATGTTTATTGATATTGTGCCATTACGAAAATGGATATACGAGGGAATTTTGAAAAGTCAGTCCAAAAGTAAAAACTACTAACGTGTTTGGGGTAAACCTTTTTTTATTTTCGACATAGTCTCCTTTTAGGCTTATACACTTCGTCCAAAGAGGTTCTAGTTTGTTGATCCCTCCCGAATTATAGGATTTATTCATGTCTGCAAAATATTCGTTAGTGTCTGCAATCACCTCCTTGCTTGAATAAAACCTTTGTCCCGCCAGCCATTTCTTCAAATTAAGGAACAAATAGTAGTTAGGAGAATAGGGGGGATGCAAAACGAGTTGAAATCCTATTTCCATTAATTTTGCAACCACAACTGCTGAGGTGTGTGCTGGTGCGTTTTCGTGATGGAAAAGGACTTTCTTGCGAGCCAATCGCGGGCGTTGTTCTTGCAGCTCGGTGTTCAAACGGTCTAATAACGATAAATAATATTTATCTGTAATAGTTTTACTCTTTTCCAGATAGTCGATGAGGATTATCCCTTGCGAATCCCAAAAGACAGTCGCCATAACCTTTCTTGCCGAAGGAACGGTCTTCGCCTTTTTTGGTGCAGATTACCCCTTGGTAACCCATTGTTTAGATTGTTGTTTGGTTTCAGGAGTATAGTAATGTATGCATGTTTCATTTAAACGTCGTTTAAAGTCGTCCGGATTCTTCTGTCGGCGCTGGTCCTCCACAGTCGGCGGGACTTCTTCGACCATTGGAGATCCGTCTGGTGTTCCCAGGACTATGGGGAGCCCTCCGACCGGGCGAGCTGTCCGGTGGATCCGGTCGGGAAAACTATGGTGAGCCTGCCATGACTTGTGCGGTGGATCTGATCGGGCAGACTATGGTGAGCCTGTCATTTCTATTACCAGTTGAGAAAACTCAGCGGAGGTAATTCCAAGTCTGCCCGTTAAGCTGCATGTCGGCCTTTTTAACTGCTGCCTGTGACCGTTCCTTCGGCTTAATGATTAGGACGTCATCTTTTGGCATCATACTCGCGCGCGCGAAGTCTGCCGCTACCATTCGGGCGCCTAATCGTGCGCGTCATTGGCGTCGCTATTATTTCGTTGCCCTCTGTTGGCGTGGCCTCCTACTCGCGAACCCGGGTTCCCACAAGTCTAAAAGACGAATCACTCTTTTTTGACATATAAAGATGAAGATTAAGAGATTCTTTAAGTCTGGATATAGATTCAATTAAGTTTAGGAAAGATCCGCGAAAACCAGAACAGTGTAATTTATTCAAAATACGAAGGATTAACATTTTTGGATGTACCAAAATTATCCCTGTAAACATTACCAGGAACCACATTGGTGTAGGCCTCGGAAAATAATTCACCGAAAGCGTTTACAATATCGGTACCATTTGATAAAGTATTACCTCTAAAGGTCATTGAAGAAGGTACACCCGACTCATTTTTCTTATCACTAATAAATTGAAAAACAAGCGAGGGATTGTTTTTTTATATTACATTGAACATGTTCACAGTAATAATCGTATATTTCATGAATGATTTTCTCATTTACCTCGTGGTGAAACATTGTGGAATAATAGGTAATTAATTAAAAACACTTTTGTTTGTTTCACTAAATTATTTAGTGAAACAAACCAAGTGTTTTTAATTAATTACCTAATAATCGTATAGTTCTTTACTTAACAATGAGCATTGTTCTCGAAGATTACAAAAAATGGTGTAGTCATTATTATCACCGCTGTTTTTATATTTCGCGTGAGCAATTTTTTTGTTCTTAAATAGTGAAATTAAATTCTTGTCATACCACTTAGGGTAACTGGATGACCTAATTTGTTTGAATGGAACATGCATCGCAATTGCAATATTCAATGTTAGGAGGTACATAAACTCCACCAATAACCACTCTAGAAGAATCCACTTTTAACAAAATAAATAATTGTTCAACAGATCTTTCCTGTAATGATATTTCATAAGAACTAATGGAATCACGAACAGCAATAAGGACACCACCGCCCCGAGATTCTTAAATTGTAATTCGCTATTACTAAAACTATCCGTTAACCATGTCTCTACAATAACTATTACATCATAATCACTTAAGTTAACAGCATGCATTAAGTCAATAAGTTTGGTGCGAATTCCTCCAGCGTTATAGAAATAAAATCTTAGTTTTTTACCGATCTATCCACATAGCTTTTGGTTGAAGTTTGTCTCAGGTTTCTCAGGAATAGAAGTAATTTTAGGATTGCCCATAACATATTTGATTTTATATGTTCCCGTTGCTATAATGTAAGATCCGCTTTTATTTTTATGTCCGGAGATCTATTTGTCGTTTTGCGCGATGATTTTAACACATGCAAGGCATCCGATGAATCTTGAAATATGCATTTAATTGGACGGGGTCTATCTCCTTTTCTTCCCAATCGAATTATTTTAGTAGGAGGAACAAAATTCTGCAAGCTATTACATAAATTCATAATAGCCAATCGATCAAACTCAATGCGTGTATTAGTATCTGATGATGCAGACTCAGTTATATTATATACAATAATATTATTAGATCTTCTGGTCCTATCCTCAATTTCTTCAATCAAGCCAAAACTAGAGATCGATGCGTTTTCATTCGTTTTTACATTATTATTAATAATTTGTTCCAAATTATTAATTTTCTTGAGTAGCTCATCCACAGCATTATTCATTTTAATGTTTTCCAGTTTTAATTTGTTCATATCACAAATTAATTGTTTTAATTCTACATTCTCCGCAGCCAGACTATCGCATTTAATTTAAATTGTTTCAACAGATCTTTTAAGATCTTTTACCAATATTACTAGGTCTCTAATGGAAGTTTCACAATCGTGGCTAGACAAACAAGCTGGATGACAAAATTTATCACATGAAGGGCAAGTAGTTTTATTAGCGACTTTGTTGTTGCATTTACCCACGCAAATCAGATCACTACCACTTTATTTTATCTGATTTCGTAGACATAATTAAATTATATTTGATAAACGAATAGAACTAACAAATTAATCAACTATGAATTATTGTAGGAGATAACGTAGGAAAAAACACACTTCACACCAAGTGAGGGCCGTCACGGTGACTAACTAATACACAACACAAAACTGGCCCGATGGAAGTTAACAAAAGAAAACAAAGGATGAAATGGATAAAAACAATAAAAAGTACAAACCGAAACCGGGGTTTGGACCCACGACAGTTGCAAGTAATATAATTTTCACTGTCGATTCTATCACTAGACCAACAGTATGATGGATATACACTAATGCAGCTCCAGTACAAAAGTCACGATTTTCTAACGTATATAACACTCTCTATTTAACTTTTAATGCGGAGAAAGATGTGATCGGTAATCAGATTTAGGTTAAATTACATGGGGGGCTATCCCCCAAGATAGCACTTTGGCTGTAACCAGCGGTAGTAAGACCAATTCTAATCTATGGAGCACTGGTTTGGTGGCTCAGAGCCAGACAGAAAACCTCAGCAAAGCAACTAACTCGGTTGCAAATGACAGCATGCCTCAGCACGACCGGAGCAATGTGAACAACACCCACTGCATCAATAGAAGCAATGCTCTGCCTTCCACCTCTCGACTTATACGTAGAGGAGATGGCCACGGCGGCAGCACTGCGCCTAAACTCAGTTGGACTCTGGTACAAAGGAGGCAGGGCTGGCAGACACTGTCACCTTTTAGAGGAGGTTGTCAAGAAGACATCCAATTGCCACCCTTGGCAAAAACTCAATCCAGATCCAGATACCAAACCAAACACCAGATATAAAGATAACATCAATATTAATCAACTCAGACTTTGTAAGTTACAAAACGGTATAAATTACCGGACTCCAAAATTTTATAATACCCTACATCCAACTATAAAGACAATGCCTCTAAAGCAATTCAAATCATACATTAAAGATAAAGCCTTCTATTCTTGACATGAATTCTTAACACGACGATTTACTAATGTTGCTTATCGTTACTTACTTTTACTAATTTTCCTATATTAGTATTTTTTTAATTCTTAATTTATTTACTTCACTATATGCTTTTTTCCTTTTAAATTTTAGACTCTTTTTTTATCGTATTCTTCGCCTCCAATCGAAGCGTAAATATAACACTAATTAGTATAGTTGTATATTGTTTTTTGTATTTATTTGATTTTATTTATATTGTTTAATCTATTTTATTTATACACTGATTTCATTAATTTTGCAAATTATTTTTATCTTCTTTTATATACTTGATTTATACACGGTTTTATAGATTTTATTTATACATTGCTTTTATCTATTTCATTTAAACACTGATTTATTGATTTTATTTATACACTGTTTTTAATTATTTTATTTATACAATGATTTTTTTGATTTTGATTTTACTGTTTTTTTTAAATCTACTTTATTTATCCACTGATTTTATTAATTTTATTTACACATCTTTTTGCTTTCATTTTGTATGACATATATAAACTCTGTTGTAGCACGAATAAAGAATTGAATTGAATTATTATCTTGTTTATTAGAAATAATAATAAATTCAAAATATTATGGAATAGGGATAAACAAAAAGACATTCTTCACACTCAGCGACCCTTCAGAGTGTCTGGACACAGACTGGGAGGAAGGGAAATGGAAGAGATGCGAGGGAAAATAAATGTCTAATAAATATTTTCAATTTGAAACAACTATTGTATATATTTCATTCCGCCGTTAAAATCGATACCCGACACAAAGAAAGTAAACAAAAGAGCATCACACGAGAAAGAGCATTGGCCTCATGTGTAATGAGATTTATTCGGTAGGCTTACTTATATTCAAAATACTATAAAACTAATTAGTTTATACTCATCTGAATTGCACCATTAGACAGATCACAAATCCGCACATCTATTGATATTAATTGTTACATTTAATTAATGAATTATCCACACTAAAACTCAGAAAATATTTTTTTATCGTTTATTAACGGGTACAAGTAACAATATATACATTGGTTAAAGTAATGACAATTAAATAATGATAGTTACTTATATAATAACTTAAAGTTAAAATGAACGTGTGTAGAAGCATAAATTAAGAAACGGTCTATAGTATTCTTTTCTGTAAAATTTGTGCGAAAAATATCCATTAAGTCCAGCTTTTCTAAAATTGATGGACAACAAATCTTTAGGTCATCTGCATATAATAAGCATTCAGAGTTTTAAATTACATTCACAATATCATTTATAAATAGCAGAAACAGAACTGGACCACAGTGAGATCCCTGGGGTAAACCGGAGGTCACATTAAAGTAATTTGATTTAAAATTCTTGATCTTTGTACACTGGGTGCGATTTTCTAAAAAGGAACTTAACCGCATCACAACACAATGATGAAAACCAAGCTTACTCAACTTCACCAGAAGTATCGAATGTTTAACTCTGTCGAAGGCCTTAGCAAAGTCGTTATATATAGCGTCAATGAAAATTTTGTTCAAAGACTTTCGACAGAAAATCACGGTACAATAATAGGTTTGTCACTGTTGACCTTCCCGACAAAAAAACATGTTGCTTATCGGATGTTATGTTATGAAATATCATTTATAAATAGCAGAAAGAGAACTGGACCACAATGAGATCCCTGGGGTAAACCGGAGGTCACATTAAAGTAATTTGATTTAAAATTCTTGATCTTTGTACACTGAGTGCGATTTTCTAAAAAGGAACTTAACCACATCACAACACAATGATGAAAACCAAGCTTACTGAACTCCACCAGAAATATCGAGTGGTTAACTCTGTCGAAGGCCTTAGCAAAGTCGGTATATATAGCGTCAATGAAAATTTTGTTCAAAGACTTTCGACAGAAAACCACGGTACAATAATAGGTTTGTCGCTGTTGGCCTTCCCGACAAAAGACAAAAAAAACATGTTGCATATCGGATGTTATGTTTCGACTCATCCAAAGAAGTTGATCAGCATCGGTTTCATCCAGAATTTTTGGAATTATAGACTGCTGACATACTCCATGATAATTCTTAATTAGTTTCCTGTCGCTTGCCTTGAAGATCGGACGAACAAAACTTTTCTTCCATATGTCAGGAAAAATAAATTCTTCAATAGATCTTGAACTAAAGTTGACTAAAGTAAAAGCACATTTTGGTAGTACACAACCAGGAACATCATCGGGACCCATTGCATTATTTTATTTTAGAAGTGTGGTAAGTAACCATTCACGATTAATATGAAGTCCGGAATGTTGTACTTGTAAATAGCATAGGTCTCTTAACAATATGAGAAGGAACATAAACTGACGAAAAATACTTTGCGAAAAGTTCAGCAATGACATTGCCATCATACGTAGTCTCATCCATGTAATGCATTATACTAGGGAGCTCACCTTCGTTGTTGCAATCGTGTACGTAAGTCCAAAATTTTTTCGGATTCACAATTATTACCGATTCTACATCTGTCAGGTAACGATGAAAAAGTTCATTGTTAAGTTGTTTATATTTTGATCTCAGTTGATTCAAAAGTCTGATAGTCTTCATAATTTCCATTAAGTTTATACTTTAAATGCACTTCGTTTTTTCTTTTAATTAATATTTTAAGATCTTTATTAATCCATCTGGGATATTCGTCATATTTATCAGGAACGTATTTGACTGGAATATCGAGCCATGGCCGTATGAACTATTTCATAGAAAAGTACCGTAGCTGCATTCAAATCTAATTCATTAAGAAAATTCCAATTTACCATATATTACCAAAAAAAATCATATTTACAAAGTCAGCCAGATTGAATAAAATATCTATGATAATATTATAGGCAAAATTTCTTTCAGTACCTTACCAAACTGCTCCCAAGATTGCTTTTTTGCTTCTGAAGTCTTCCTCTTTCCCTGTTTTTATGTAAGTTTACAAATTCTATTCTCTTTTTTTGTTTTTACAAATTGTTTTACCTATTCTGACCACCACCTATTTTTCTTCCTCTGTTTCTTTGATATATTGCTTGTTCCACAGTTTTCTTGGCCTGCTTGACTTATATTTTCTTTGAAAATTTTCCATTTGCTTTCTGCTTCTTCATTTTGTTTTTCTTTTTCTCTATTTTTGATTGGTATTCATTCTAGTTTCTTCTTTAATCAGTTTCTGCTCCTGTAGAAATTTCTTTTTCTACCAAGTAGTGGTCGCTTCCTATTTCAGCTTGTCTTGTTACTTTAACATCTATCACCTTTTCCATTCTCCTGAGTATATTAAGGAGAGACCAGCTTCCCTAGTGTATTTGAATTTTGTGTTTGCTATAATGAGGTTGTTTGCTACCAATCTTTCTTCATGCGTTAGGTCATTATTTATGTATATCTTGGACTCTCTTAGATTTCCTTTAGCACTCATTATTTGTTGTTTTGTTTCCCAACTTGGACTCGTATTATTTGTTTTTCTTTATGTAATGTGAAATTCTCGACTTTCTTCTATTCTTAGTTTTCCTCTGCTGTTATTACTTTTCCACTCTGTTTTCCAGGTTATCGATTCTTTTTAACATCTATTGCTTTTCTAGTTCCCACTTTTCTTCTTTATTATTTATTTCTTTCTTTAGATTTCTGATCTCGTCTTTTAGTTCTTCTGAGCTTTTTTGCCATTTCTATCATCAAGTCCTTAAACATTCTCTTTAGTTCGTTCATTTTCCCTTCGTTCTTAGCTATATTTTTTATCATCTCCGTGAGTTTTGTCCTTGTTTTCATCTTCCTTTGTTTTATTTTTGTTTCTATTTTTTCTATTCTCCATTGCTTATTTGGAAACCTTGAAAACCATATTCAGAGCTGTCGATATCTTTTTCTTCACTTTTGTTTTCTCTTTCTCTTTTTGAATTGGAATTTTGGAAATTACAATGGCAAAAGAAAATAAGCTAAAAAACAATTACCAGAAAATGTTTTTGATGCATACAGAAACGCCAATATTTACCTAACATAAAACATTTTACAAATATTATGTACTCTGCCCATTAGCGTTGCTTTTGCAGAAAGAAGTTTTTATGCACTGAAAAGATTAAAATACTTTATCTCAAGAAAGACCGGGTTAGCTCTATTATATATTCATAGATATATGGATATTGATATTGACAATATTATTAACAAGTTTGTTAGAAAGCAAAGAAAAGTAGATTTTATTATTTAAGAAATACATCGTTTTCTTCAAAAAATTTAATTACAAAAGTCTGTTTCAAATTTTACAGAATATTTTATTATGTATATATATGTCCTATATTTATTTCGGGTGTGAAATTATTTTGTTTTAATTTCAAAATAATATTATTTTATTTTATTATTATACTAATTATATTTTTTGATATTGGGAATAAACAAAATATTTAAGTTTTTTCTTTTTTAAGTTGGCTGGAAACGTCCTTGAATTACAATACATTTGCCAATCTCAAGTTTTAAGGCACAACATTCAAAATGAAATTCAACTGATGAGCAACTGGCAAACTTTAATTCTATAGTAAAAACAAAAATATATTCGTCCTTTATATAAATCATTGACCCGCCCTGTATACGGAGTTCACGTGCAAAATATGATATTATGCTACACTCCTTCAATGTCATAAATTCGATATTGTCTTTGTGACAACAATGTTCGGTTACACAGATAATATCGGGATTTCCGTTTAGGGGAAATAATTCTGACATACTTAATTTATTTAACAGATATTGTACATTTATACATAATATTCGCAAGGGAATTCTTAAAAACTCTTGATTTGAATAGGTCGAAGTAATGTAAAAAAAGTATCATGAGCAACATATACACATACGCAATCACTCATTGTATTAGGGAAGTTAATTAAAATGCAATTACTATAACTGCCTAATTGAGAACTATTCAAGAGCATATCACTCTTTCTACTTTTAATTGTTGTTAGTTTAAATGCAACGGTACAGGTAAACATAGTAAAACAAAGGTGTACTTTGAAATTATTGCAGTTTAGCATTTCCAATAAATATTCCCAGTATAATATTTAGTTATTCTAAATTGAATTAAATCGATAAATGAACTTAATTTAATTTCGTGCTTGAATGTATCGAATTATTGTACGTAATAATGTCTTTGATTTTGGTGTTTCAAAATATATTGGTATTGAGCCATTTCGTGTGTGGAAACGTTCCTTTTTACATCGATATTTGCTCCTAACTGTTTTAATAAATCTTTGCCTAATAAACCGTCATCATTAGGATTGAATTCGAAAATAAGATTTTTAAAATATAAATGAATTTTAAAAATTTTTGGTAAGGGAATATGAGCTATATTTTTATAGAATGTTAATAATAATAATAATATTTTATTTACGGAAAATCCCATTTACATAAATAAATACAATAAATTTGAAATATTAATCTATATAGGTTATAGGTTAAATAGGGTCCTAGTGAGGTGTGTTGGCCTATCGTGAACAGCGACCTAACAGATCTATTGTTCTACCCTTAACCAATCACTTCCCAATCAGTCCTACATCCACCATGAACCTACCTTAGGGGTGATACTGCTCACTTCTTCTGGGGATAATCGGTCCCTGCCGAAGTGTGAAAGACGCTTATGAGCAATCGCGACAAAAGTGCAGTTTCCACTTTTCCATTTTCCCGCGATTGGGGTCGTCTGCATAGCCCCTGTGATACTTAGACATGCTAAACGTTAAAGCCTACTCAGCTTTGGATCTTCGGCCACCACACGAGGGCAGCATAGGTGACAATGTGTATCACCGCCGTTCTATACAGTTAATACGTGATCTTGGGCTTTAATCCCCAGGTTTTTCCCATAAGCCGCCGATAGGCCCAAAGCGACATCGTTGCCTTCGCCATGATTTTGTCGACATGCTGATTCCAAGTCAGTTTGGTATCCAGAATTATACCCAGGTACTTTACTTCGTTGGAGAGATTTATCTCTATTCCATTCAGCAAGGGAGCCCTTATGTGCAGCTTCCTCCTAAGCGTGAATGGAACTATGATCGTTTTATTCAGTTCATCCAGGAGTCCATCCACCACTATTGACCATAGTGTGGGGGACAAAACTCCCCCCCTGAGGACACCCCTTTGTTACAGTCATAGATACTGTGGATCATGCTAGAGAAGCCGTTACTAGTCGGCTTTGAAGCATTGCCTTCACCCATATTATCGTGGAACGATATAGTCCTTTATTTATAGCCGCTCGTTTGATTGCAGAGAATGAGGTGTGGTCAAAGGCCCCCTCTATGTCTACAAATATTCCGATTGCTATATCCTTGTATAGGATGGCTCGTTCTGCCTCTTTGACTAGGTGATGTAGAGCATCGACGGTAGATTTGCCAGTTTGAAATGAGAATTGTCTGGCATTTAAGGGTGTTTTTGTAAGTGATGAGTTACCCTTTACGTGTTCGACGATTATTTTCTCCAAGCCTTTAGGAGAAAAGAGGTTAGGCTGATGGGTCGATATGATTTAGGTTCTTGAGGCCTATTGCCCACTTTAGGTATAAATACCACTTTTGCCTGCATCCACAACCGGGGTATATACCCTAGTGCATAGCTTGCTTTATATATCTCCCTGAGTCCTGGAGCAATTCTATCCAAGCCGCGCTGTAGTATCGCGGGAAAGATAACGTCCATTCCTAGGGATTTACATGGCGTGAAGCTGTTTATGGCCCAAGTCATTTTGCTGAGCGTGAATATTTTCCCCGCTAAACAGCGGCTGTCACGGTTGGAACAGTGAGCCACTGAGTCGGTACTAGCCACAATTGTGTTTTTAGGCACTACTTTTGATCCCGGAAAGTGAGTACCTAGGAGTAGCTCTAAACTTTCCTGTTGATCTTTGGTGTTACTGCCGTCAGTTCGTTTTAAGATGCCGACCGCATTGGTATGGTCCTTTGATAGGTCCCTTCCGGAGTCTATTTGCTGGGGTCATATTGTCGATCCCCTCGCAGTAGGCCTTCCAGACATTTCGTTTAGACTCCCTCAGTTACTTATTGAATTCAGTCAGAGCCTGTCTGTAGGCTGACCAGTTGCTTCTTTTCTTAGCTCTGTTGAAGGATTTCCGGGCGGAAGTCCTGAGTCGATCCAATTCCTTGTTCCAAGAAGGAACATTTCTCGAGAAGTTTACCTTCTTTACCAGGTAGCTTTTCTCATAGTCTGCTACGATGATATCACTTAGGTGTAATGAGGCCTGTTCTGACTCCTCTGTGGTAGCGATGTTATATTGAAGGCCTTAAAGTTCGGATAATAGATACTCGTTATTTAGTGTCTAGTCCGTTTTTCGTGGCACTCTGCACTCTGCTATTTCCGTACTCCCAGCTTCCATATCGAACGCGATCGTTTGATGGTCCGACATGGAGAGCTCTTCTACATAAAGGTACTTACTCCTGTTGTTGATATCTGAGCTGCCCTATACTGTGTGGTGCGCATTAGCGTCGCAGCCCAAGATGAGATGTTTCCCATTCCTGCAGCACCAGTCCATGAGGTCCTTTACTGCCTCTGGTAGTGGGTTGTCCTCGTTTCCTGGAAAGTAGGCTGAGGCAAATACAATTTACCTCTTGCCATCTCCCGTTGGTACGTCCACAACCGCTGCCACCAGGTCCTGTGTGGCGAACTGTGGAATTGGAGCATAATTAGTATCTTTCCTGAAAATCAGGGCGTCCCGTGGCTTACCGCACGTAGTATTACATACCAGATAGTACGATGGGTTCTGAAGTCCTTCAATCGCCCCTCCGTGAACCCAGGGCTCTTGAATTAGCCCTATTTGGACGTTCCCCTTAGCCAGCTTGCTTCTTAAGGCACTTGATGCTGCCTTTGAGTGCTGCAGGTTGATTTGGAGGCACTGCCACTTATCCTTCATTTTTGGGCCTTAGAATGACCTCCACTTCTGGCATCCTTCAGTTTGTCCTGGGGCATAGTCCTGCCCTTTGGACGCACTTCAGCCTGCTTCTTGGGTGTACTCTTGGCCAGGCTTTCCCTTGGAGCCTTCCTGATCTCTGGAGGCTTGTTGACCTCTCCGGAACCAGTTGCGGATTGTAACGTTGTTTAAAATTATTTTCAGAATTCTCTTTTGTAGTAATTCGAGATTTATCAAGTGTATATCACGGAAACTACCCCATCCAACAATACCTTAAGATATATAACTTTCAATGAATGAATGATAATCTATTTCTATCTCTTTTAAGTCTAAAATATCATTAAGAAATTTGATTTTATAGGTTATACGTCTTAATTTTCAATTATATAATGAATATGTTTATACCACTTAAGGTAGCTATCAATTATAATGCCAAGGTATTTAGTGTTATCGACGTTATGAATTTAAAATTAAACTTTTAATTTTAATTTCACCTAAATTTAGTTTTAATGTTATGTGTTGGTACTGTGGAATATGTCAATCCATCTCCCGTCCGTCATGCGTGCCACATGTTCAGCTTACTTCTAGTTGAGTTTGCAAATTTGGATAACTACATCAGTGATGCCGGTCCTTCTTCGTAAATCTTCATTTATTATATGATCCCGCAATGACACACCGAGTATGGATCTTTCCATCTTGTTACCATACGTTTGTTAGCACTTGCTGCAATTAGTGTTAAGGTTTCAGCTCCATAGGTCATGGCCGGTAGCACAAATTGATCAAACACCTTCCCCTTCAAACATTGTGGTATGTCGCTTTTAAAGACTTCCGCAAGCTTACCATATGCTGCCCAAAACATTCTAACTCTTCTTTTCATTTCGCACGTTTAGTTATCTCTTGAGATTTGGATTTCAAGATAATTATACTTATTCACCAGAGCCACTTCCTCATCACCAATGAGAATTTGCTCACTGGGAACTAAATTTGTCATATATTTTGTTTGTGAGATGTTCATTTTTAGACCTACGTCAGCACATGCCTTTTGTAGTTCTTGTAACATATCTTAAATATCTTTAACTATATCATCCGCAAAACGTAGACTTGTTAAGTTTCGACCATCTATATTTAGGCCCTTGTTTTCCCAATTGAGTTTTATAAAAACATACTCCAAGACTGTTATAAAGAGTTTGGGCGATATTCTGTCTCTCTGTCTGACACCTCTGCCAATTTGAATGCATTTAATACTTTCATGGAGTTTTACCGTTATTGTAGCATTTTTGTAGATATTATAAATCAGCTTTCAGTATCTGTAATCAACCCGACATTCCTGTAATGCACTAAGGAACGCATTCAGCTCTACCGTATCAAAGGCCTTTTGAAAGTCTACAAAACCAAAGAATGTTGTGGCCTGTTGTATTCGATGCTTTTTTCAATCATCGTTTGTATGCTTTACACATGGCCATTTGTTCCAAATTTAGCACGGAAGCCAGCCTGCTCTGGAGGTTGACAGAAGTCCAGTTTTTTCTCAAGAATCGCTGTTATTATATTTATGAATAATTTATAGAGGTGGTTCAGAAGCCTTATCGGTCTGTAATTTTCAAGTTCCGCTATATCACCTTTCTTATGGATTAGTATTACAATAGCATTGTGCCATTTGTCTGGTATTGTACTATTGAGTAAGTACAAGTTAAATAGCACTGTGATTGTATCTGCAACTACATTGTCTTCTCCGGGAGTTTTGTTATTCTTTGTTCTCCTTAGCACGAGCTTTATTTCATATTGTGATGCATGGTAATACTTTTGAACCTTGATTTACAATCCCTTTTTTGATTGTCACTATATCCGGTTATATGCTAGAGTTTAGTATATCTTCGTTTTAGCGTGTGTACAGCGACTGGTAAAAGTCTTCTAGATTTATAGGTTTTCTTCTCTATTTGTTGTTCATTATACCTTGTTTGGTCTTCAGTTTGATTATATGTTTTTCCCGATTCCAAGTTTTCTTCTCATAACCTTCATACTTTTATTATGTTTGATCGTTTATGGCTTTCGCCACCTTTTTATTTGCTTTTTTTGCTCGTTATTAGTAGCTATTCTCTTACTTCTGAGGTCTCTTCTTTCTTGTAACATTTGCTTGGTATTTAGGCTCAATTTTTCTCCTTTTTGTTTTTTATAGCAAAATTTATTTTGGCTTTCTAGCATGACATTGGTTAATATGTCATCGAGAGTGTTGATATCTTCGTCTGATTTTGCGACGCAGCTTGCCAATCTATCATCTGGAATTCCTCTATATTGTGCACTACCATTCTGGTTATAGTAAAGTCTGATGTATTGCCGTTGCCGCTCTTGAATTTCTTCTTAAATTGCGTCTCTCTCTTCTCCTCCGTTCCGGTCTGCTCTTGTACGGGAGCAAATCGGTTGTGAGACGTGGCTTGAATACGTCTTCAAGGGTTTGACATCCACGTCGAGAGTATTGTTAAGCGGCGATGAAGTGTAGATGGTGTTCCCTTGATTGCTTGCGACGGTAGATAAACGAGGATTCGGCTTCTTGCCATGTTCCTCTATAACGTGTGATGTCCTTCCGGCATCCTGATCGAGGTGTCGGGTCGTGTTGACATCTTGTTGGTTATCCTTCCTTGCTTGCTGATGACATATGTCGATGAAACAAATTCTGCTTCCTTAGGACGAAAGCACCGGATGTAGCATCTCTTTGGCGTTTTGGTGTCAATTCTATGAGCTCATTGTGAGCAATTACGGCGGGGTTAATGGATTTTATGAAAAGTGACTTGGCTTGGTCCCAAGTGACGTCGTTAGTGAAATATCCTTTATATTTTATTTAGTCTCAGTGCGTGTCGATGCTTCTGTTCATCCGTGAAGTCTAGCCCTCTGAAATCGTCTTCCAGTTCCGCAACAAATTAGGTGGAATATGGGGTACGGAATTTGCGTGGATGTCCTCTTCATTGACAAACTGAAACGGCTGAGGATTGTTAGGTGGTGGAGTTGGCAGATCGCGCCTCGCCATCGAGTTTTCTGCATTTATCCGCGTTCTTGTGTAATTTCTAGCTGCTCTCGGAGTTCGGCTATCTCTCGAGCAGACTGCTTTTGCTGCTTTCGCAGTCTCTTCCTCAGAACCTCCGGATCGTTTTCGTCTTTTTCCCGTTTTCTGCGAATAACTTCCTTCTGATCTAGGAACATCTGAATGAGGTTGTCCACGTCTTCTTCGGTTTGCGAAAGTGAATTTCGGGATTCGGGACGTTCATTGATATCTGCAGCCTGGATATTCGAGTTATGTATACAAGTCGCCTCAGTAGTAGATTCGTTGAATATCGCGGCCCCGCAAGTTTAGGGATTGACCGTTGTAAGCCGCTTACCGTGTTAATTGTCTTAGGTAGCTGAGAGATAGGTCCAGTTGAGGATTATCTAAAATTCTTTGAAAACTGGCTGGAATGATGGGCGTTTCTGTTTATGGCCGATTGTAAATTATTATTTACGTGTACACGGATTTTACTAGTTGCCAAAATAAAAATTGAATTATGTTATAATCAAAATAATTCATTGTTATTCTCGTTTGAACAAAACGACGATAACAGTCTGTGGTCGCTTACATTGGAGAACTTATTCAATACTGTCACTTTCTTGACGATGCGTTTTTTGTCCGTTATAATATAGTCTATTTCGTTTCTTGTATTACCATCTGGGCCCATGTCCATCTTCTATTTAATGTTTTCTTGTAGAAGCTATTCATCTGAAATAGGTTATTCTGCAACAGATAGTTCACTCCGCTCATTTCTGCCTGGTAGTCCAAAGTTGCCCAAAGGGGTCTTACCAATGTCCTGCTTTATTCCCATTTTAGCATTGAAATCTCCGCACAAAATCGTATACTGCGCTTCTTGGTCTGTGAGAGCCGTAGTTATATCATTATAGAAGCTATCCACCTCCTTGTCATCGTGGCTAGTCGTAGATGCGTATACCTGTAAGATCTTGATGTTGTATCTCGAGGTCAGCCTCAGAACAAGATAGATTTCTCTGGTGGAAATTTTCGTTAAGGAAACTATGTCTGCATTATGGCGCTTATGTATTAGGAATCCCGTTCTTCCACTAATCACCTGCTATTTGTAACACGCAAATTACTTTTGTATCATTCAATGTCTGTCGAGGTATTAGCCAGAAAAGTAGTGTTGACTTATATATTTTTATTAGTGAACAATGGTCTGTTATATTTGTATCCATAACCATCGGCAATATTTTTCACTAAGAGGGTATTAAGTTCAAATAAATATAAGATCTAGGCGGGCATTTCCTCTGGTGGGACTATTAATTAAAGATGTAAAGTTATATTCACTTAGGATATCCGAAGATCCCCGCAGGGTTGGTTGACACACATCGCACACACACACACAGACACATCGCACACACACACACACACATATCGCACACACACACATCACACATACACACACTCATCACACACACACACACACACACATCACTCATACACACACATCACACACTCTCAAACACACATCAAGGACGCTGACCGACACCCTCCACCCCGTGAAGTTAATGCCAGACGGCGATTCCGCGGGGAGGCAGGGCGACATGGGAAGGTGGTTTTTAGTGGGTATACCTGTTATAGGGTATACCCACACTCCGTCTATACAAGATTTTCCACCTCCCGGCTACAAAAAAAGGATATTCGAAGGTGGAGATCGATACAAACCAGTAATTTGAATTTGGGTACCATCATTCATAAAAATTTAATTTATATAAATTATGACTCCATCGTTCTGATTAAAACATCCCTCATTGTATATTTAGGTATACTAAGTAATGACATATCACCAATTCTCCAGGTTTCTGTTAAAACCACACAATCAAAGTTTGTACTTAAATGATTCAGAACAATTTGTAATTCAACAAAAAATATTGGATGAGCTCCTTGTATTTAAGTGAAACAATACATTTTTTTAGCTGAGAATTAATTTTAAGTATTTGGTCACATTCAATAATATTTTGCTGATCCATTTCAGTTTACTTGTTTTTAAACGACTTTACATAATATTCTAAAAAACAGGAAAAAACAAATATCTTTGTATGTGCACATTCACATATGCACCAATTAAAATATATAAAAAATATCAGGTTCTCTTAATCTAATTGGTAAACTGTATAAACTCGTAAATGCTAAACAATTTTTGCCTCTCTGGTCAGAAAATAATTGTAATAGTAATCGTTTAATTGCTTGCTAGTTTGGTAAATTACCTCTACTTCATATTACATTTAAAGCTCTACCTGTTAATTTCCGACGATGGCTATAAATAAAAATTAATTTTGAGGATTGTTGCGATTAACCTGATC
This sequence comes from Ontholestes murinus, assembly GCA_963969525.1. Classification (NCBI taxonomy): domain Eukaryota; kingdom Metazoa; phylum Arthropoda; class Insecta; order Coleoptera; family Staphylinidae; genus Ontholestes; species Ontholestes murinus. The sequence goes on along the minus strand of OZ018397.1, from coordinate 27,261,193 downwards.
CGAAAATGTGTGCATTACTTATTCGCTTGATCGAATGAATATTGCAAGCGTTTCCAGCGAAATTTTTTATCGCGCCTAATTGAAACCTTTGAATATGTGATGCTGCTATTATTCTTTTAATGAAGTTTATATAATTCGACTTATTTTATATTATTAATTATTATTTTAAATTAGTAGTAACATATATTTATTGACAAATGTTTGTACATATTTAAATTGGAATAATAAATAATGAATGATGTGTTAATGTATTAATTTGTCAAAAGGCTATCGACCAGAGGTCTTTCTGCCTTGTGCTGTCCAGTCATATGGCGTCAGTCGTTATTGCGTGAAAGGATGATATCATGAAATGAAATCAAATATGGTTGAATTGGGATTTTTAAATTTAGGGTTTATATTAGGGTTTCTGGGAAGACAATATTGGGATAAGATATGGAAGTTGAAAGGATTTTTGAAGAATTTTTCTGATATGAATCGAAGGCGTTCTAGCATAGGGATAACTAAAGTGGTATCATAAAGGAGCTAATTAGATGGATTGTGTAGAGGATTAAGAGGATGTCGGAGTTTGGTTAGTGTACGGAGGGATGCTCGCTCGCTAACTTCAATATTACGGGAGGTTGGAATGCTGGGATTGGTATAGAGGGCACAACCATAGTCAAGTAGTGGGTGACAAATCATTTTATAAATTCTAACAGCTGTGCTGGTATTAATCCCATTATTCTTGTAGGTTAAGCTTCTAAAGCATTTTGCCCTAGAAGTTATTTTATTTTTTATTACAGCAGTGTGTTTTTTTAAATTGATTTTTTGATCTATGGTTATGCCCAGGTATTTCACGAAAACTGAAGGAGGGATCATAGTTTGGGAAATAAAGACTTTATGGGGTGAATTATTGGTGCGATGATAAGGAATTAGGAGTTGTGATTTGTGGGGATTGATTTTAATGCGCCATTTTGCAAACCATCGTTGAAGGAAGTCAATAAGCTCTTGAAGGAATTGAAGGGCGTTTGGTAGTGTGGGGGCATATGTGATCAAAGCCGTATCATCTGCAAATTGCAGGAGATATTTGGATGGATTAAAGTAGAAAGGATCGGGGTTGTAGACATCCACGCAGAAAATGTTATATAACAGAGGTGAGAGAGGAGAGCCTTGAGGGAGTTCTTGTTCGGGGGTAAAGGAAGAAGAAAATGAGTTGTGGATTTTGACTTTTAAAGATCTATTGGAGAGGAACTGTTTAATAGTGAAAATAATTTGGGGAGGGATGTTTAGGAGGTGGCAGTTGTATAATATGCCTTGATGCTAGACAGAGTCAAACGCTTTCTGGACATTCAAAAATAAAGCTGCAGAAGCTCTGCCTTCCAGTTGGGATGTTTGGATATTTGAGGCAAGGATAGTAAGTGGAAGGGAAGTTGATCGACGGGGAAGAAAACCAAATTGGTATTTGGGAATGTGATTGAAAATTAAAGAGAGGATTTTGTTTTTGAGGAGGGATTCATAGATTTTTTCCAATAACGGGTAGGAATGTGATGGGTCGATAGCTGGATAATAAGGAAGAGGGTTGGTCGCGTTTAGGAATACAAATTACAACACCTATTTTCCACACTTCTGGGAAATATTGTTTTTTGTAAAGGAAGTTGATATTATTAAGGATGTGGTCGTGTATGTGGAATGGGAGGGATTTTAGGATGTGCCTATGTATATTGTCATGTCCAGTCGCTGTGTTTTTCCCTTTCTTTAAAACGTCAAAGTATTCGTCGTGTCTAAAAATGTCCGTCGGTTCTGAACAGTCATTTTTTTCAAAATATTTATTGTACCAGTAATTTACTTTTTGGAAATTTGTCTGGTCAAAGTTTGGGTCTTGTGTCATTAAATAAGTAGTGTTGAAATTGTCGGCAAATTTTTGTGCGATTACGTCCGGGTCTGTGATGGTCTCGTTAGTTTGCGGGTCGAATATTTGCTGTATATTGTCTGTCTTTTTATATTTGCTTAGTTTCTTGATCTCTGTTGTCCGTCTTAAATTCATTTATTAAGTCTTTGTTAAGCTTGTTAAATTTTTGTCGCAGTTCAGAAGTGTCCGTCAGTTGGATGTCTCTGTACAATTGTCTTTTGAATTTGATAAGTCGTAGGATGTATTTTGTGAGGGGATATTTGTAAAATTGTTTTGTTATTTGGGGTGTGTTTTGTCTGATGGAAGAAGAGAGGATTTCATTGAAGTGGGTGATGGAATTGGGGTTAATAGAAGGGTTAGTGGTAATATATTCTGAAATGTTTGATTGGACTCTGTCTGTGTTGCATTTACTAAAATTATAGATCAAAGTGGGAATTTGTTGAGGCGGAACTAGTGGGATTTTAATTTGAAAACTGATAGCAAGGTGGTCAGAACACAAATCAGGGACTAGGTTGACGGAGTAAATAAGGTTTTGAATATTTTTTGTACAAAGTAATACATCGGGGGCGGTAGCTTGTGAATCGTTCATAATAAAGGTGGGAGGAGTGGGAATGCGTCTGAAGTTGGAGTTGGAAAGGAATGAAGACAAATGAAGGGATTTGGCTTTGTTTAAATTAAAATCACCTAAAACTATGGCGTTATCAAACAGGGATGCTTTAATAAATATTGAATCATCGATTGGGGAGTGAGGATGGATATAAACTAGGAACAGATTGATTTGGAAAGAGGGAAATGATAATGTGAAGTGGAGACATTCATTGAGTGGGTTGTTGAATTTAGGGGGATTAGCTTTGCCAATTTTAATGGAGGGATGAGCTGCCGCTATTGACCCCCCTCTGATGTTATGATTGTGAATGCTAGCTGGAATTTGCAAAAAATTGCCAGTTTTGATATGAGAAGGGACGCTGGGATTTGGTTTCAACAAGCATGCAAACATGTGTAGGATTATTTGGAAGGTAGTTATAAAGGATGTAGGATTTGTTAGCTAGCTAGTTTATATTGGAATCGATTAGGTTTAGATTACTGAATATTAATAACTGAATGGGCTGTGCGAACGCCTTCGCTGGGGGCAGTGGGAATAATGTTGGGGGCAGTTAGGTCAAACATGACAACAAACATACGGTTACCTGAAAATTATTTAAAATTATTATTCTGGATTTTCTATTTTCATTAGCTTAAGCCTTAGGAGGTAAAGAGGTTATAGCAAGTAGATTCGTGGTTTTATTTATTTTCTTTCTTCTCAACTATGAGCTTCGGCTCTGCTCGCTGGAAATGTGGATTCACGGGGTTGTTTCGACGGTGTTTCGATTTTTGGATTTTTCGTCGAGATTGATTCGATTCAGATAATCGTTAAAACGAATACTACTTCTCATAATTTTTGTTGAATTATAGTGCTAAATTTTATCCGAACGACTGCGCCAGTTACGTTGTTGGTAAAGCTTAGCGACTTTTTAAAAACAACTCTTATTGACCTACAAAATTACAATATATAAATATAATGTTACTTGTCTGGAATTAAGCATTATATTATACAGGGTGTCCCGTTAATGCGGGGAAATGGCTAGACCATAGATTCCTGAGGTCAAAATATGACGATTTAACGCAACTTATCTATATCCAAAAATTTACGGTTAAGCCGGAATTTGGCTTCAAAGTTTCAAATTTTTTTATTTCTTTTGTTTATAACAATTGAACGCTTTATTTGATTTCAACGAGATTTATTTTTAATAACTACCATAATATAATACATCATTTCAGTTATTATGACTATTATTGGTTAACAAGAAGTATAAGAAACAGTAGTACCACCACTTAAAAACTAAAATATTTTTTTATTGGTGGATCTTATAAAAACTAAAAGAATACTACTTGAAAGACAATTGAATTTAAAAACTTTTTTATCTCTTAATAATATTTGATATCTTCACGGTTTTTCCACAAAAAAATAAAATATATGTTTTTTATCTAGTAAAAACAAAATCAAGTTTTTCATCGAATAAAAAAAAAATGTTTTTCGTGGCCGTCTTTGTTTAAAAAATGTAAATTATGTATAATAATAATTATTTAGTGTCTTTTAACAATTAATTTTTAACTTTATTATAGTTCATAAATATTCATATTTGGAACAAACAGATATCTTGTTTGTATTAGGATTTTCCAAAGAAAATTGTTTGAAAAGAGAAGATTTTGTTTTGATTTAGTAGTAGTAGTAGTGTTAGGCTATCGACCACGTGGTCCTTCCGCCATGTGTCATTTGTGTATTTGTGTGTGTGTAAATGAGCTTGTTACTTTAAAGGATCACCCCCGTCACTTTAAAGCACCATTAATTGTATCCCAATGGTGAATGGTACCGGTCACCCATCCGACTACTGACCCGAATCAACGTTTCTGCACGTCAGTTCGGGGCCGTAACCGATGCGCCACCACCGGCGTGTATTTTGATTTATTTTATTAATTGATATTATTTAATTTTTATTCAATAGAGTAAGTTTATTTACTTATTTATGAGTGCATAATGAGTATACTATATTCATATTTTATTTTTTTTATGCAAAAACCGTACAAGATATCAAAAACTGGTAAGAGTCAAAAAAGTTTTTAAATCTAATGCTCTTTCAAGTAGATTTTTTTTGATTTTATTGGATGCACCTATAAAAAAATATTTTAGTTTTTAAGTGGTGGTACCACTGTTTTTTATACTTCCTGTCAATCACTAATGCCAACAATAACTGAAATGATGTATGATATTATGGTACTTATTAATAATAAGTTTCATTCAAATCAAATAAAGCGTTCAATTGTTATAAACAAAACAAATAAAAAAATTTGAAACTTTGAAGCCAAATTTCGGCTTAACCATAAATTTTTGGATATAGATAAGTTGCGTTAAATCGTCTTATTTTGACCCCAGGAATCTATGGTCTAGCCATTTCCCCGCATTAACGGGACACCCTGTATAATATGTCTTTTCTCTAAAAATGCTGAGTAGTATTTTTATATTTAATTTTCATTAAATTAATTAAAGTGGAATTTAACTATTTTGGATAAGAGGACAACTTAATAACTTTAAGAAGGACGTAGCCATCATAATAACATCAACATTGTTATAAAATTAAAATACGTTTGTTTTTGTCTTACGCATATTTATTGTTTTAACAATAAATCTTTAAATAAATTTACTCAAAAACTAACGGGCTTTCATTTTATAAACTCCCTGTAAGCCCTAGAAAGTACGAAAACAATGATTTGGAGAAGGTTGGAAATTCGGCACAATTACAGAAAGAGAACTTGCAAAACAACTATAACAATTGATTTCCAAACGCCTACATGAGATGAGAAAGGTCCAAAAAGAAGGAAAAATGGGCATACACTCACTGAAACCAACCAAAAATAATAGCGTCAAAAGTCTTTCTTAGAAAATCATTACGAGCAATGAGAAATGGATAGTTATTAACAATCCAAAATGCGGAAAGTCATCAGTATTAAATCCTCACAATCGGTCGCTAAATCCAATCGCTGCGAAAAGAAGGTTCTTTTCTGCATTTAGTGTTTAGTTCTGGGCGTGCTCTATTATTAGTAACATTACACAACGTTACATTAGCCGAATGTGCTATCTGATTTTGATTAGTAGCCTGTTCCTCTTTTATGGGTTCCGTGTGTCTTTGCCGTGCGCTTCGACCCGTGTGAGGGACGGTGTATCCTGGGGGTGCGCATGAACGGGAGGTCCATGCCTAGCGTAGCGTGGATCAATCGGTTTGCCACTAAGTCTTCGTGCTTGCTGGTGGGCTGAGTCGTGTGGGATCCGAGGGTGCGATTAATATACGTACGCCTTCGATTTTCGCGGCTATATTTTCTGTGTAGCCCTGACTGTCTGGCGAGTGGGGACCTCAGGAGATGAAATATATAAACTTCCTAATGGATACCAACATTTCCCTAAAGAGCAGACAGAAACGGCAAAGACCGCTAAGTCCAGAACTTATTCTTAATTTAAATTACCAAAAGTTCTTAATAATTAAAATGGAGAATGGTAGTTTTGAGAAAATTTCACTATTTATTATTAGTAAAGTGATGGTGTAGTGATGTAGGCCACGTTGAAAATATTAGAAAGTTACGTGATGGTACTCTAAAGGTTACTACTATTATTGACTAGCAGAGTAATCAGAGGACCGCATTTCCTACACTGAAGCAAAACGAAAATATCTTTCCATATGCCCCACATCGTTTTCGGAAACAATGTCATTCGCGAAAGCTGCTGCGGTGCAGTCTTCCACCAGGAACTCAATGTGGTGTGGACAAAGTTTCTAGTGTATCAAAACTTCCAAAAAAAAGTAGAAGCCGCGAGAAATATGACGAGCCAGATAGAAACTTCGTCAAACCGAACACTGGTGCAACGTCAAAATTAAAACAAGTCTTGAAATTAAAGAACCAAGTAGCTAAATCCATAAAAGAGAGGTCAATCAGTCGCTCTAAAGATATAATTACTGATGACCTTATGTATATAGAACAGGTTAAGTTGCTTGCTGGTCTGGAGATCCTTAAATTCCAACTTAAGCGGTAAAGCCCCTTCTTAAAACGAGCAAACTCCTACAATGGAATTGTATCGATTTTAATGTACGATTAGAAATCAGGATGCTTTAACATGAATTCTACACCATCTTTGCAAGATTATACATATAACGAGAACAGAACGTACAAATGGTAGTGTGGCAATTGTCGTATCGAACCGAATATTAAGTGGGTAAATTGACTTGGATACTCCTTTTCAAGCTGTTGCTGTAAGAGCACAACCAACTATGCTGAGCTCTCTATATTGGCCTCCTGGCCAGTTGTTTACTCTGGCCGACCTCATTGATACCTTACCCCGACCCTTCATAATAATGGGCGATTTTAATGTCCATAGTTATATGTGGGGTTCTACTTATAGGAATTCCAGAGGCGGTCTTATCGAACACATAATGGAGAGAAACGACATTGCTCCTGCAAACACAGGTAGAGAAACAAGTATAACGTGGGAAGTAATCCCGGACCTTTGTGGTAGTGACCACTTTCCCATTATCTCTAAAATCGATAGCCGCTTGGTTACCCATAGTCGTCCAGTGAAGTGGAAAATAACAGAAGCTAATTGGAAAGTCTTCCACCAATACCTGCAGCTGGATAATATAGATATGTCGAACGTTGATTCTGTAGTCAGAAAAATCGCTTAGTTGAAGCAGCGAATGCTGCTGTTCCAAAGTTAACTCCTGCCTTGCGCCTGAGCCCCGTACCAATGAATGATGCGTGCCGCAAAGACATTATTTAGAGGATGAAGCCCTTCGCAATTTTAGACAAAATATGACTGCAGAAAATTTAGCAAATGTTAAGCAAAACGATCTATTGCAAGACGAATCATTGCTGAGTCCAAAAAACATTCCTTGATATAATTAGTTTCATCTATTAAGAGTTACACTACCTCTAAAGAGGTATTCGAAAAAGTTCGACGAATAACTGGAAAAAACAGTTATGGATGCCTCTCGGGTTTTAAAATAGATGATTCGCTAGTAACATGCCCACAGGCAATTTCAAATACCTTAGCATACATCTTTATTCTATTCTCAAGCAATTATAGCTACGAGAGATGGTTTATTTCAATTAAAAAATTAGGCAGAGCACAATTACTTCAATTTGAAATCGAGATATGATAATTACTACAGCAATGCTTTCGTTATATGGAAACTCAAATCTACTTTAGAACTTTGTCATAACACAGCTCCAAGTGCAGATAATATCCACTATCAATTCATTAAACGACTATCACTATCTCAGTTAAGTAGTGTTCAACCAAATTTGGTTAACGAATTCATTAAAAACCGGACCGATATATCAAGCTATAGGCCTATTTCATCTGTTTATGCAAGGTGTTTTTCGGGGTCATTAAAAAAAACATTTGGTTTCGGTCTTTTTTAACATAGAGAGGACCTATGATATTGCACTGCGACACGGAATTCTGAGAACCCTACACAATTTGGTTTCTTCGTGAAAAAATTTCTATCGACGCATTACTTTCAGGTAAGCGTTGGCTCAGCATTATCAGATGTGCATATACAAGAGAATGGTGTCTCTCAAGGCTTTGTTCTCAGTGTGACATTATTTGCAATGAACGGCATTGTTGATATGATTAAATCTTCAGTCGGGGTGTAGACCGCATAGCAATGCTCAAGTTGTATCGTGCACTTATTAGATCCCAAGTTGATTACGGCTGTATTGTTTACAGTTCAGTCAGAGAATCATACCTCCGGACCACAAATACAGTCCATAATTGTGGAATTTGTTTAGCCATAAGTGCATTTTTAACTAGTCCGGTCATTACTCTCTACGCTGAAACGGGTGAGGTACCTTTGAGTTACCGGAGAAAGAAGCTTATACTTCATTACGCCTCAAAACTGCATGCCAAATGAAACCATCACGCACATATGTATTCTCACCACGATATACTGAGTTGTATGCTTCTCAGGGAGCGCAGCACAAAACTCTTTGGAATTCGGTTGCAGAGTATTTTAGTAGATACTCATTTTAATCTACCCAATATTCATGATTTTCCTGTAAGTCTCCCTCTGTGGAGAGTTACATGTTCAGGTCTATAACCTCATATTTTATGGAGAGATGGAGATCTCAAACTAGACCTATTCCTCTAAAATATGAGGTTATAGACGTGAACATGTAACTCTCCATAGAGGGAGACTTACAGGAAAATCATGAATATTGGGTAGATTAAAATGAGTATCTACTAAAATACTCTGCAACCGAATTCCAAAGAGTTTTGTGCTGCGCTCCCTGAGAAGCATACAACTCAGTATATCGTTTTGATGAAATCCATTAGAAAATTATTTGTGTTCCTGTCCAACTTCAGGCTATTTCAATATATATGTATAATAAGCAGGACGGTGATTTTAATGCGTTAATTTATTACTCCTGTTATTTATTCCGCATATGTCACTTTATTGTTTTTGTATTGTTACGAGCGCCATCGACTCGTTCGTCTGTGGTGTTAGCTGTGATATTAGTTTTTAGGTCGATTTATTAGTTGTGACGTAAATGGCCAAAGCTGTCGAAGCACCCTACAAAACCCCATCACCGTTCCAAGCGGGTGAAACAGTTACTGTGGATCGTTACAAATGTCAATTAATCCACTTGAGTCAAGAAATTGATCGAAAACGGTCTTATACTAGCGAAGGAGAACGTCCAGTGAAATTATTGCATGACAATTCCACACATTGCTTCATTGCACAAGACACCATAATTAGTCTTACATATTCACCAGAAGCTTCATCCAATTTCAACTTATCCCGGTTGATACAATACGCCTTGCCCGATATAAATTTTCAATCAGTGAATTAGATCCAAAAATTGCTTTATGACTTTATTGTGTTTATTGAATAATATAGTTTACATTCTTTAAAAATAAACCATGAATGTAGCTAAAAATCATATTATTCATGTATACACTTAATATTTAAATAACCTAAATGATTCAAAGCAAGTATTTTACAAATCTTGTTTTATTTCTAAAGACACTGCTACAATTGTTTCACCATACATCATCAGGCATATTATAACCTATAATATTATGAAATGACTTTTCACCTAACGTTGATGATTGTAAAGTGATTCAATTTATAGATGACATGACTTTAGTTGCAACTGGAGTAGATCTAAATACCGCAAACACAGTTAATGTTTCTGCTCTTTTTTAAGTTCAAATATGGTTTAGCAGTAATAGGTTAATTTTACATGAGGAAAAGACGGCCACAAAAGCGTTTTCCCCAGTAAGTCAATTTTGAAAAACGAAATGGTACAATTCCCAAGAATGCATCTAGATCAGGGATGGAATAGGGAGGAGAAATTACTCCAAATTCAAATATAAGTCACTTTTTTATTTCGTTAATCTGTTAGCAATTAAGGTGTGGTTATCTTATTTTTCTCTAATCGATATACTTGTATCCTATCGTTTAATTATAAGAGGCCACTCTTCGAGCCGTCATAAGTTATTTGCTTTATAAAGAACGGCTACAGGTATTGAATACCAGGATAACTGTAAGAGATGTATTAGAATTAGGCGTTTCCCACAATTACAATGTTAAATGTCTTTTATATGTAAAGATAAATTTACAGAATTATATGATTATATGATACATGATGATATTCACATATATAACCTTGTGGTATATGTGTGTGTAAACTATGATAGATTCATTTCAAAAATATTAAATTTGGGCTGGGATGTGTTATAGCATTATAGATAAGCAAATTATTGTCTTCATAATATTTTCCTTAGTATTGATTAACTACGTTACAAGTAGTTTAAATTAGAAGGTTAATTACCATAAAAATGTTTCACCACCGGTTAAGTGAGAATTTAATTAATCTTAAAGTGGTTTAAATTTATTGTCTTTATTTTAAATTTTATTTATAATAAATGCTAAGAAAAGATGTCTTTGAATTTATTTTATTGAGCCTATTTTTTAGCTTCAGGGTGGTAATGTTTTGTAACATGTTGTAAAATTCAGTATCTAGGAACGTTATTTATTTAATTTATTTTATTAGAAGCTTTTTATTGAATTTGTTTAACGTTGCTTGCATAACTTTCTAATTCATCGCAGGTTTTTTTACATTTGAACAATTATACAGGGTGAGTTTTTTTCGATGTTCTACATGGGGATCTCGAAAACTATGAGAGATAGAGAAACGGTTAAATGGGGAAAGAAGTACAGATTTACGAGACAAATTAAATTTTACTTTCAAAGTTTTCAAAAAAGTCAAGGGTAACTAGATATTTTGAAAAAAGTAAAAAGTGTCAATTTTTTCAAATCAATATATCTCGGTTATTATAACAGATAGAAAAAAACTGTAAAGGACAAAGTTTTAGATAATTTTACGAAGATTGATAAAAATTAATCAGAAAATTTTTATCGCCATTATTTTCCGAGATAAGACGCAAATTTACATTTTTTTAAATGGAAACCATAGTTGGCTATGGCCTCATTCTAAAAGTAATTTTTTTCTCTTTAATGCAATATGACATACGACATAGTTAAATGGGTAGCCGTGAAAAAGATGAAAGTAAAACAATTGCAGTTGTTTATAATAATAACAATATTGTAATTATTATTTCTACAAAGTTAAACAAAAATGAAAAACCAGCATAAAAATAATAATTTTGTAATTATCAAATGGCCTTCTGTATGTGGTATAAGCCAAGAGGATAATACGTCTCTTACAAAAACATTATGAACAGATGAATCGCGATTCACTAATTGTAGTATATATTTTTAATCGCCACAATGAACATAGATGAAGTCAAGAGAATCCACGAGAAGTTTACAGAGAAAATTACAAATTAAATTTGGGTTTAATCCATGGTGAGTTTGGATTAATAATTCTCGGTCCATATATTTTTGAAAGCTCACTAAGTGAAAATGATTACTTTTAATTTCTTCAGAAAACATTTGAAGATACGCTCGATTGTTTAAATTTATCATTACAAGCAAGATTGAAATGATTCCAATATGACGGTCTCCACCTCATAACATGTTGGCTTTACAAATTATTTAAATGATGCATAAACCAATTCCAGGGCCACCTAGATCTCCCGGTCTGCGCATTTTAGAATTTTTTCTGTGGGGTTATGTAAAAAACAAAGTATATGAAAAATCATATCAATATGTGAAGGATCATAAACTAGTTGTTATTGAAACATTTACTTCAATTGACATGAGAATAGTAAAAAAAAGTCATAAATTCAATATTAAAAAGATATAATTTATGTCATAATAGTGGACTCTTTGACCATATTTTTTTAATATTAAAATGTCTCTCCCAATGATATACTGATAATTACAGAATTACTTTATGCTGTTGTTTCATTTTGGTTTATCTCTGTAAAACTAATAATTACAATATTGCTATTATTATAAACAACTGCAATTGTTTTATTTTCAACTTTTTCATGGCTACCCATTTTTGTATTTATAATAAAATTTAAAATGATTATAACTCACTTATTTTTAGAATTAACTATGTCGTATGCCATATTGGATTAAAGAGAAAAAAATTACCTTTTGAATTAGGTCACAGCCAACTATGGTTTCCATTTAAAAAAATGTAAGTTTGCGTCATATCTCGGAAAATAATGGCGATAAAAAGTTTCTGATTATTTTTTATTAATCTGCATAAAATTATCTAAAACTTTGTCCTTTACAGTTTTTTTTCAATCTGTTATAATAATCGAGATATATTGATTTGAAAAAATTGACACATTTTAGTTTTTTCAAAATATCTAGTTACCCTTGACTTTTTTGAAAACTTTGAAAGTGGAATTTTATTCGTCTCGTAAATCTACACTTCCTTCCCCATTTAACCGTTTCTCTATCTCTTATAGTTTCCTAGATTCCCATAGAGAACATCGAAAAAAACTCACCCTGTATATAAAAAACGGTACAATATGTTCAATATTCTAATTGTTGAAACTTCATAAAACTTTTCTTATTTATTGCATTTTTCTAGAAATATGGGTAGGGACGTCACAAAAAATATGTGATTTACAGCAAAATATAATGTGTATCAAAAACTATTGTTTCATAATTTGTATTTATTTTGATAACGTTATTAATTGTTGAATTTATATATATATATTATACGAACGAACTTCTGTATTATATGTTTTTAATAAAGTTAAATACTCCAAGGTCTTAGATAACTTTTTATTTATATCATATTTATTTTCATATTGTGTAATATAATTCTTCTGATATTTTTTTTATTTTTAGAAAGGAGTGCAAAGAGAAATAAATATAAAATTACATAGTATGTTATAAATTGCTTTTTCGATTAAAAGATTGTTTAATAATAAGTAAAATAGCAACGATTTTAAGTCTCTACTCAGTTCACAATTAAAATCGTTGTTTTATGCATGCGGAACGACGAGTCGAGTTTATATTTCATTTGAATTAATTGTTTATTTTACATTTTTCTATTTTATTTACTAATTGCCTATTAGTGTTCTTGCACGAATGCTTCCAGTTTAATCGTTTTATTTTTCACCGATTGGACATTTAAATAAATTGCCTCTGACTTAATTTCATTCGCTTATCTCTGTTTTTCTGCGCAATAGGAAAAATAAGAACGCTGCATATATTTATATTCATATTTTGTTTCAAATCTGTTTTTAATTGTCATCTGAGTAAATTCTAAGTACCCAATTTTACAAATATTTGTCTTTGTCTATACTTTTGTAGGCTATAAAAATTTTAAACGTGCAAAAATTTTAAAAGTATTGTTTCGCGTGTGATCAATGTCCTATTAATAGTATCGATTTTGGTGGATGCACCGGGCTCACTAATAGTTACGCAATGCATATGAGATTCTAATATTTTAAAATGAAAATTCAATATTTTTAAATATATTATATTGTTAATATATAATCAAATTTATTATATTATTTCTACATTAATTATTAAATGATACATATTCCAGAAAAATGTAAACCACACTCATGTCGTTTTAATTCTTGCAGTATATTAATCCTTTTTTGTGGGTTATGGGCCGTTATGTGAGGTGTCAGCTCTCTATATTAAAATAGTTTGCTACATTCAGCATTATTTAATTGGAATGTTCCTATCTTTCTCTCCTCTTGCATCTATTGCATTCAAATTGAGTGAGTGAGTGAATATACACGTTCATTTCTCTCCGCATTCTCTGATTTAGTGGTAAATATTAATTGATATTAAATAATATTAATATAAATATTTATTAATATTTACTCGGCTGTGCATCATTAAATGCAGAATAATAATTACTATCTGGTAGTATAAATTAAATATGAAGGCATGAAAGGTATAAAATCAACAACTTACTCTAATACTCTTTGGACCCGCCGTTTGATTGAACAAATTAATCTGGACAGTGTCTTTTATAATCAACTTATGTTTAATATTTAATTCTCTACTTCTAATTTTAAGAGGGCATTCCTTCGTATTTTCGATTCTATGCTGGTTGCACATTTTAGGTACGTTATTAGCGTATGTTTTTATTCTGCTTAGCTGCTTAGCATTTGGCTATAAAAAAATCAAGAGTTTAAAATCTAATCCGAATTATATTGGAATAAATGTTTCATATGACAAAACGAGAAATCAAAATTCTCGAGTTTATGGTGGAAAAAATACCTAACCTAAGAATTGTCTATAAACAGGGCACCCCCTCTATTGTTGAGATAAAAACTAAATAGTCCCAACAATACAGTGATGTCAAATTCCGCACCTAAATCGGGTATTTTTATGTGTTAAATATCACATCATTGATTGATTTTATTTTATGCAAATGCCACTTTGATACTTCATCCTGTTTAATGGGTGTTATATATATACCACCTGATACTTCGAAACCTACATTATAGTTGGTGACTTTAATATTTCTAAGGTATCGACTGCACATACCTCACCTAATGGTAAGGAATATGTCTTTAATAGTATTATGGTTACTGCTAATTGCTGTCAATGTAACAGAATCAAAAACATACTAGGAAGAACTCTCACACTGGTCTTCACAAATAATAAATTAGAAGTTTCAGTAGACATAGCGGAATTTCCTTTAGAACAAGAAGATCACTTGTCGTTATGTATCTATATATATGACTTTTCAGATTAAAAAACTCAGTCTTTTTCACTATCCGAGAATATATCGCATCATCATGGTTTAATCGTGAAATAATAATCATAAATGAACGCATACTATAATTTCTTTATATTTATGAACAATTTTGTAGTGAACTTCTTCTTTCTGCTCGAATCCTCGAACGTCCAGTCTTGCTTTGTACCTGCCTTCCTGTTTTTCACGTAGAATCCAGCGGTATGTGAGCGGTCACGCATATTCTGGTGGTTGCATGAGTTTCCATCTTTTCATCCTAATGAGCGAGTCGAACTCTTCACTTATTGCTGCTAGCTTGGGTCCTTTATTGCTTCTTGTACTGGTAAGCCATGCATTTTTCCAAAGATGGCGGTGTCCTCCTAGGGTTCTTCCTGAGACTGATTCACCATGTAGTCACTGTATCTGCTGGGCATTCTCAGGTTGGTTTGGTCATGAAGAGTCCGACGCCCATCTCATCCACTTGTTGATGAATTGCTTCTACAAAGTCTTCTGCAGTATCGTCGTACTCGCTGCCTGACGTTTCATCATCCCTTGCCCATGCCCTTATAGCGAAGATTCAGTTTGGGTTCTCTCTCCTGTATTTTATCTCACTCCTCGTTTCTGACTTTCACCCTGACATTGCTCGACGAATAGGACATCCACGGAGCTGACTATGTCTTATTGGTCTGTATCATACACTCGGTAGCAAGGTGAGTCTATATCGTATCCAACAAAGATTTCTTCTCTTGACTTCTTTAATATTTTAGCCCGTTTGTAGTATGAGGGGACTTTCACAATTTGTTTAGTCTGGCATCCAAACTATAAATGTTCATGACTCTGGTTAGCCTGCGAGCTTGTACCTATTTTATTTAGTGTGAAGACGGCGTATGAAATGGCTTCGGCCCATAGATTCTCGTTCAAATTGTTCATGTGAATGGCTAACCTTGCGACTTCCACGATTGCCCTTATTTCCCTTTCCACATGTCCCTTCTGTGGTGGTGGTTCGCGCTGGTCTTGCTATGAAAAATTCTCAGTTAGTTTAGAAGTTTTTGCGTAGCAGCATTCTTGATTTCTATCCCGTTGTTTTGATACTTTTCACCCTTCTTCCAAACTGGTTTTCGACTTACCTGACAAATGTTTCCAATTTTCTTGCGCCTTCGTCCTTGCTCATCAAGAAGTTGATAGTCCTGAAATGCAAGTAGTCATCTTTGATTAGAAGAAAGTATCTGGATCCACCAAGGGACGGCGTTCTCATTTTCCCCAAGTCGATATGCAACATATTCAGTATTTCCTCTACGACCTTCGGATTTGTTGGATTTGAGATTCTGTGTTGCTTCCCGTACGAGCATCTTTTGCAGATGTAACCACCTCAACCGCTTCATAATGTCCTTGATATATTTGACATTCCGGTGTACTAGCTTCTCATGCCAATCACGGAGAGCATGTCGCCAGTTAGGTGTCACGTTCCTCCTGGCAAATCATCATTCGTCGATGTTGTCCATCTCGTTCTGCTACTGCGACCTTCTCTTTCCTGTCACTGGTCTCAAAGATCGATCGATTGCTGTCCGCTGACTGTACATAGCTATGTTACTGAAAACAAGTTAAAAGTTAGTTTGGGGACGCAAAGGACGTTCTTCAGCTCTGCCTTCTGCCAAGTGGTTCCATCAAAGACCTCCAGCTTTACATCCCTACTTCAATGCCTTTCAATTGGGTTGAATCTCCAACGACAATGATAACCTTCTCCTCGAAAATCGAGTAATTTATCAGCCAGTCTCGTTTGAAGGTCATATATTGAGTTGCTTCACTGTCCAGGTACCAGGAGTCTCTGCTGTCGTCCTTTAGGTTAATGTTCTCGAGCGCGGCTGACAGGCTTGAAGTGCAGAATGCGCGGCGTACTAGATTGTCCCTTAGGGCAATCCTTGGCAAAATGCCTCTTTTGGTTGCAATTATTGTGCGCGTAGTTTGTTTACGTCATGTACTTTGCGCAAGGCTTCCCTTTGCAATATTTCTTGACATGGCCCCTATTTCCAGATTTGAAACATTTCACGCCCGTTTCCTGTTGGATTAGCTTTTGGCTTCCTTCCCTTGCTGTTCGTCTTCGAAAAGAGTGCGTTGCGCGTTGAGGTCTCATTAATAGCTTAGGCAGATTCTTGTCATCTTGCTGAGCGTTGTCTCACGCTGTGCGGAAGTGAGCCTAGAATTCGAGTCATTGTCCAGCTCTCCTTTACTTCTTCGCCTATTGCATCCAGGCCCTCGGCATACTGCTGCACTTGATTACAATTCTCTACGATTTACTTACCACTATCATACCTGAAGCCAAAAAATTGTCTTTGCAGATTTTTAACTGATAGAATCTGACTTGGTGCCATACAGAATATCTAACGTATCATTGGGCAATTTTCCTCACAAGGTTGCTACTAACGGGTTGAATGTTAGTAGCAACGCTTCGAGATCTTTCTTAATCCAAGCTTTAAAGACGTCATCGCCCCTTTAATCTCGTACAGACCTTTTGATTTTAGGGTCAGTTCTAGTTTAAAACCTCAAGACACATAGTTGACATTTCCGTTCGCGTCCTCCTATAAACATTCTAATTGAGTTTTAATGGAGTCAATTTTTCAAAGAAAAAATAAGGTATTTAAGTTTAACTAATGAGCGCAGTCTTGTTGATCCTAATGACAAGCGACTGGACTTGATCAGCTCGGAAAACTTGCACTGACGGAGAACGGTTCACACTTGCGTACTGACTGACACGGTTGACTAGCAATGGACCGGCGGTGCTCCTCTTTCTGGCTACAATTCACACACCTCGGATATCGTGGTACAGGACGAGTCTGGGTCCATAACCTGTTAAGGATAACATACCTTTTGTGAATTTCGGTAGACGAATGACGATATGCGACTAATAAACAGACGACGCGCGACTTAATTAACAATTGCACTGACGCAGATATTGGCGGATTTCAATTTAGCACTTTCAACAGCACATTTAATGGATGACAGCGGTCAAGGAAATGTTGGGCATGACAAAGGAGTTGTCAGGAGAACCGTGACCAAGTCTAACATAAATAGATCTATGAGCATAATTCATAATAATTTTAGATCTGTCTAAGGCATGGATGCACAGACCGCGGCCCGCCGGTCGAATACCGGTGGCTCGCCGACAGCAAAAATAATACTCTCGTACATTCTAAAAATATTGAATTCTATTCCAGAATAAAACCAAAAAAAATATGTTCGAAAAGTAATTTGAATCTCGCGCGCGCGCTATTACGGTGTGCCGTACGTGCGTCGTCGGTAACAGCGGTCGGTAATGTTCGTGCTGATCTCGGTTAAATTCGTTTGCTTGAAGAAGCGCGGCGGCCGGCGGCGCGATGACGATCGCTCGCGTAGATAGTACACGACTCGAAGCTTCCAGAGTCGGTTTCGAGATTTCTCCAGACAGTTTTCGACTCTATACGCGCGGTATAAAAGCCACGTTTAATCGCCGCTAGGTGTATTAGTGTTCTGTGAGTTTAATAGAGGTTTTAGAAGGCAATAGTTGTACTCCACTAGCCGGTGTCATATATTTTGATCCACATTCAACGTAGATTTCCTGTTGCAGTGTTAACCGTCAAGTGCCGTGTATAATTGTGTTGTGAAATCGTAAGTAAAACTCTATTATTAATAAGTGTTTCCCTACCTATTTAATCAATTATTTTTGATAATTTAAAAAGGATGGGTAATTTAAGTAGGTACTGTAATTGTTTTTAGGTGCTGTGTTAATCCTAGCCAGGATTAGAACGCAACATGGACAAGCCAGGACCTAGTAAAAAACGTAAGGTTAAAGATGAAAATCGGCAATTTCAAGAAATTTGGACTGAGAAATACTTTTTTGTATGGTCGCATAACAAAGTCGTTTGTTTAATTTGCAAGAATTCTGTTGCAATTGCAAAGGAATATAATGTAAAAAGGCACTATGAAACGCAGCATCCTTCTTTTACCAAGTTTACAGGCGAATTAAGAAAGCAAAAAATGTTGTCTTTAAAACGGGAGCTTACGGGTCAGCAAGCTATGTTTAGAAAACCCATTGAAGATTCAGAAACAGCTACAGAAGTTAGTTATGAAATTTCTCGAATGATAGCAAAGCGAAGTCGCCCCTTCAATGATGGGGATTTTGTAAAAGAATGCATAGAAATTGCCGCTAAGAAAATGTGTCCAGAAGCAGCAAAAAAGTTTGAGAAAATTCAACTGAATCGTATGACCATCCAAATACGAATTATGTCTTTGTCAGGTAATATTGCGGAACAATTAACTGAAAAAACTAAGATCATTGAATTTTTTTCATTAGCACTCGACGAATCCACTGATATTAGTTCCACAGCTCAACTTCTAATATTCATACGAGGTGTTACTCAAGATTTTGAAGTCGTAGAAGAGTTATTAGGAATGTGTTCATTGAAAGGTCAAACCAAAGGAGTTGATATACTCAATGTACTTTTGGATGAGCGTTCAAAAACTGATTTGGACTTATCAAAATTATCGGGAGTTGCGACTGACGGTGCTCCTTCGATGATTGGTGTCAATTCCGGGCTAGTTACTTTGCTGAAAAAGCATCTGCAAGAAAAAAACATAAAGGCTGAAGATCTCATGCAGTTTCACTGCATTATACACCAAGAAGCCCTCTGTGCTAAACAAATTGAATTTCAAAATGTCATGAAAGTGGTAGTTTCGACTGTAAATTTCATAAAATCACGAGGACTCAATCACAGGCAATTCAAACAATTCCTTGATGACATCGAAAGCGAATATGGAGATTTACTGTATTATACAGAAGTAAGGTGGCTAAGTCGTGGATTGACACTGGAACGATTTCTAAATTTAATAGAAGAAATTGGAATATTTCTGGCGGAAAAGCAAAGGGATGTCCCGGAACTTAAAAATCCTGATTGGTTGTGTGATTTGGCTTTTTTAGTTGACATTACAAATCATTTGAATGTCTTGAACACACGGCTTCAAGGCAAAAATCAACTGATATCCCAGCTCTACGCTCATGTATCATCCTTTCAATGCAAGCTGACACTTTTCAGATCGCAATTGAATTCTGGAAATTACAATCATTTTCCGAATTATAAGAAAATGGCTGAAAAATTCAACAAAACTGCGATTAATTTCAGTTATGTAGAAAAGCTAGATATTTTGATTCAATCTTTTCAAGACAGATTTTCGGAGTTTAAAAAAGTGAAACCTCTGTTGGACATATTCAGCAATCCTTTCACGATTTCAGTTGAAAATGCGCCAGAGTCAATGCAGTTAGAAATTATCGACATTCAAAACGACGAAGATTTACGCAACAAATTCAACGAAGGAGACTTGCTGAACTTTTACCGCTGCATTGATAAAAATATGTACAAAGAGTTGCGCATAAACGCTCTGAAATGTGCCAGCTTATTTGGTTCTACCTATATATGTGAACAAACTTTTTCAATACTTAATAATAATAAAACCAAAAATAGAAACCGCCTTGCAAATGAAAGTTTGGAAGCAGTTTTACGTGTTGCTACAAGTAAATTTGAGCCAAATATAAAAAAGATTGTAAGCACTATGCAGTGCCACGCTTCAAATTAATAAATTCCTTTTTAATTTTAATACATTATTATCAATTATTTATTGTCTTTAATTACCTACACTTCTGGCGGCCCGCCATCAGTTCATGATTTGCCCGAGTGGCCCCTAGTCTTAATAAGTCTGTGCATCTCTGGTCTAAGGGAATATTGGCAAACACAACAAAATATAAAAAATAGTGGCATACGAGACTTCAAACTAGTTCTCGAGAAAAACGCAGGAGAGAAAACAAACTGCCTATGGTGAATCGGCACTCTACGTACGGCTATCATTCCATTGTAGTGAGCAAAAGGACATTCATATACAGGGTGTCCCGTTAATGCGGGAAAATGGCTAGACCATAGATTCCTGGGGTCAAAATATGACGATTTAACGCAACTTATCTATATCCAAAAATTTACGGTTAAGCCGGAATTTGGCTTCAAAGTTTCAATTTTTTGTATTTCTTTTGTTTATAACAATTGAACGCTTTATTTGATTTGAATGAAACTTATTATTAATAAGTACCATAATATCATACATCATTTCAGTTATTGTTGGCATTAGTGATTGACAGGAAGTATAAAAAACAGTAGTACCACCACTTAAAAACTAAAATATTTTTTTATTGGTGCATCCAATAAAATCCAAAAAAATCTACTTGAAAGGGCATTAGATTTAAATACTTTTTTGATTCTTACTAGTTTTTGATATCTTGTACGGTTTTTGCACAAAAAAAATAAAATATGAATATAGTATACTCATTATGCACTCATTAATAAGTAAATAAACTTACTCTATTGAATAAAAATTAAATAATATCAATTAATAAAATAAATCAAAACAATATGTAACACGTTTCAAACAATTTTCTTTGCAAATCCTAATACAAAGTTTGTTCCAAATATGAATATTTATGAACTATAATAAAGTTAAAAATTAATTATTAAAAGACACTAAATAATTATGATTATACATAATTTACATTTTTTAAACAAAGACGGCCACGAAAAACATTTTTTTCGATTCGATGAAAAACTTGATTTTGTTTTTACTAGATAAAAAATATATATTTTATTTTTTTGTGGGAAAACCGTAAAAGATATCAAATATTATTAAGAGATAAAAAAGTTTTTAAATTAGATCGTCTTTCAAGTAGTATTTTTTTAGTTTTTATTAGATCCACCAATAAAAAAATATTTTAGTTTTTAAGTGGTGGTACTACTGTTTCTTATACTTCTTGTTAACCAATAATAGTCATAATAAATGAAATGATGTATTATATTATGGTAGTTATTAAAAATAAATTTCATTCAAATCGAATAAGGCGTTCAATTGTTATAAACAAAAGAAATAAATGTTTTTGAAACTTTGAAGACAAATTCCGGCTTAACCGTAAATTTTTGAATATAGATAAGTTGTGTTAAATCATAATATTTTGACCCCAGGAATATATGGTCCAGCCATGTCCCCACATTAACGGGACACCCTGTATATATATATATATATATATATATATATATATATATATATCAGGAGGAATTATTTGAATTTTTTTTATTTGAGTAATTATATATAGACCCCCCGATATCAAATATTTTTTTGTGGCCAAACTATAAAAGATATCAAATATTATTAAGAGACAAAAATGTTTTTAAATTAAATGGTCTCTCATATAGTATTCTTATAGTTATTATTGGATGCATCAATAAAAAAATAGATAAATATTTTTTTATTGATGCATAGTTTTTAATTGGTGGTACTACTGTCAGATTATTTCTTTTCCGGTTTCATGGAGATAACTGAAAGCGGGTTCAGATCCTATGAATTCACTTGCTGCCCCTTGTTTGGCCAGCAAGTGTTCAATAATTCCTTGGTCTTTAGTTGTATTTTTCTTGTTGTTGCCAGTACGTCCAGACTGTTTATGCAGTTCATAACCAGCCAGGACTGAACTATCGCCGAGGCCAGCACTTTTAGGTCTGCCTGGCTGTCTGATATAATGGTAATTGGTCTTTGTTATATCTTGGCTCTTTTACGTGATGAACACACTAGTCAATAGCGGCTATTTCGGCCTGGAATCAGATGGTTACTTTACTCGATCCACTCCGGCGTGGTATGATTATTTCGAATCTGCAGTTTGGGTGTACGATTTTAATGAAATCTTATCTCATTTTTAGGGTATCTTCTTCCTTCTTGTAATACATTAAATGTTGCTGGTTTTGATAACTCAACATTTAAAGTATATTCATTTATGTGCAACCTATAGGCTACCTGTCTAGCTTCCATCATAACATATAGATGTAGTGGTGGTAGTGATAATATGTGTTTCATGGTTTCTGCAGGCGTTGTTCTCATTGTCTCAGTGATCAGGAGATACGCCTGTCTTTGCACTCTTTCAAGTTTCATTGCTTCATTCAAACGCACCTTCAATGTCTAGAAAGGCCCCTAACGCAATGTCTTTGCATTATATGGTCCTTTCGCATCTGCTCAATCTGCTCACTAGCTGGTGGATTGCTAGTTTACATGATTTTCAGATTGGTAGGCGTATTGTTGATGGTGTATTGGTGACTTAGAATAAATCATGACAAGCTATCCCCTTTTATAGCATGACAGAATATATCCTGTCAGGATTTGGTGATTTAGGGTCATAGGATTTTCAAGTGTTACAGAACCTGGGAAGTCTGTAGTAATATTTGCAGGGTCTCTTTTGTCGACTTGTACTTTCCATTTTTGGTCTGATCTGAGTTGATGTTCCCAGCATGATCTTTTTTGAGCGTCTTGAGTACACGGGAGTTTATGGGTTCACCGTCTATGTTCCCACAGAATTTTTGCGAAGAGTCTCTCTTGGCTTTTTTATTGGCATTGTTATATGCTGTGAGGACCGTGCCTTTGCCCTATCAAGATCCTTGTTCTACCAGGTGATCTTGGTTTAGGTAGGTTTGGTAGTTCTGGGTAGCTTTGGGCACCATGAATTCCAACTCATGCGTTGTTTTCGCTACTGTTGGACAGTACCCGATACGGCTGGCTAGTAACTCTTTGAACAGGTCCCAGTAAGTTCTCCTCGGGTTTCCGTTTTCGATTTCCTGATTCGATATCGAATCGTATATATCGATGGTCTGAGAGTTATGGTTCGTCAGATACTTGCCATAGTTTTATCAGTTCACTGGCCTTGAGACCAGTGTAATGTCAATTACTTCGCTTCGCACCACGTTTGCGAATGCGGGACATTTCCAAGATTTAGTCCACCACTAAAAATTCAATTTATACTAATAATAACATTAAATCAGTGGACAGTTAAAAAAATTAATGCATGCGGAGATAATTATCCCAGAATCCCTTAAAAACGTAAACCGAAATTTTTATGATAGATTAGGTAGGAGACTGCTTAGCCGAAAATGGACATTTGTTTGAACACCTAATTTAAATTTGATTATTTTTATTTCTTAGTATAACTTTAAATTACAAATTACGTGTTGTATTTTGACGTTTACAATCTGTATTTTTAAGTTTTAATTTATATTTTAAGTATAACTCAACAAAACAAACAAAAAGTGCTTCTAAATAGTACGCATTCAGTGATATAATAACTCTAACTTAATTCCGATTAAATTAACGCAATGTATGAAATTAAAATTAACAATACAAATTTTACATGTAAATTCCCTATGATACGTGCTAATCTGAGATATACAGTATATGAAATACTTGTGTTTCATATAACAACAAGGGGATTTTAAATGAATAGAAACATTTCCATAATTATGCAACTCGACATGATGAAAATTATGCGCTTACAATACATCGACTAGGAATTAATGAAAAGTGTTCTCTCTATAAAGCAATGAAGCTTTAGAACTATCCACTTCTTTCTTTCAAAGCTGCTAGACATATTAAATCCTTTAAAAATAACATGTTTGCATATTTATGTGAAATACAACTATATACAATAGCTGAATTCACCAAATTACAATTAGTCTTTTTGTAGGAATTATTACTTACTTGTTTTTTTACGCATTTCCTTTTTGTTGTTGTATTTGTGTAAATTTATGTATATACCAAAATAGCAATTGTAGATATAAAGATTTTCATTATTATTGTGAATGTGCATCATTCTGCTTTGATGGTTTTCTTACAAGTTAATCATAACATTAAACCATCTAACTTGGATAAGATATTATTTCAGGAATGCTTATACAACGATTTACTTAATACTGATTGGTTAGTCGATGAATAAAATTGTTTCGTTCCTAAATTCAGTTGCTAATAGTCAAATCAATTTTCTCCCTGGCTTCACAGTGAGATAAAGAGAAATATTAAGTTAAATTTATACCTAAAAATATTCCGTATCTAATGAAATTATTAATGCATTCGTTGATATTTTTTTCACATTTTTTTAAACTCAATCTCTATCAGGAAATCATGTTTAAATCGAGACACCTTATTTATTTATACCTACTCTCACTGAATCAGATCTTATTGCTAATATTAATCGACTTAATTTAAGCTTAATGAGTGTGAAGGTGATTATTACCTACCCATTTTTTTTTGCTTAAGGACTGTAAATATGTCGCCATGTTTAAAACTAGGACGTTCGATTTGATAAATTAAAAATGATAGCTTAAGACTTAGCCTTTTTAATTAATTTGTTAATTGTTTATATTGAAATAAACTCACTATTTTCCTAATTAATTTTTAATAATTATGTTGACTGCTTGTAAAATCAGTATATTAAAAACTAATAATTAGTGTTGAAATATATATATTCATAATGAGTAATTGTAATTAAAAGTTTGTTTAGTACATGTTAAATTCAGTTAAAACTTCTGAAAACAACAATGACGTTTCATTAAGATACATAAAACGTGCATTTTAATTATGAAGCTTCTGTCTCTTGTAGATGCTAATAAATGATGTCCAAAAAAAGTGTATGAGAAGAACTTTCGTAAACAACATCTCATAATAGGCTACTTAGATGCGTTAAGCGATTTATAATCGTTTAAATTGTCGATGTTTTGTTCATACTAATCTGAAAACCCCGAATCATGGACTTGCGCTTTCGCGAGACGCAGAAGTGTAATATTGCAAATCTGGATGTGAGCGTCCCGACGATTACAGATTTTCAGTACTGTCCCAACGTTCGAACAGTGAAGGTGGTTCAATTCAGTGGTTTTGTGCGATGGTAAATGAAGCAAGTTATTTTATTACTAAAAATCAAATGGTAAGTTACAATTATAATGTTTATTATAAAAATTATTGCAAATAATTGCATGTTAATCTTGTTTATATAGGCGTAAAGAGACTTTTTTAACTAAGTATATTATAAGCACTATTATAAAATATTTAAATTTTTCATTTACAAAAATAATTGCAAATATAAATAAATTAAACGCAATAATAAATAAACTTAATATATTTGGAAATTTAAACCTATATAAATAAAGAAACACTAATTTTAACTCAGACAATTACAAAAAATATATAAATATGTAATGGGTAGAATGGTGTTAGTCTTTCTGGGCTGTAGATCTGTGACCTGTTCCATTATGTATATAGTTTTTATTCTTTATTCGTTACCAAACTTACTTATGAAGTATATTACAATTTAAATAAATACGATTCTGTTCTGCTGTAGTGAAAATAAGAGTTTAATTAAGTTTTATAATTTTTTAGGCATTTTATTTTAAAAATAAATACACTTTTCGCTTTGTTTTACCACCCACAGTCTATTGTGGTAAAACAAAGTGACAAGTGTATTTATTTTTAAAATAAATTCCTAAAAAAATTATAAAACTTAATTAAACTCCTATTTTTATTACAACAGAACAGAATTGTATTTATTTTTTATCAAAATGTACCACCAAGTAAACGCCGACACATTCAAGAGTTAATTTTATTTTAAGTCATTATTATTCTCTTTAAATCTGCTAGAAATATTTAACTAAATTATTTATGTAGATCAATTTAAGAGTAATCCTTATGCTTGTACCGATAAACCACGCGACTTATCATAAATAATAGATTAATGTGTATTGAATTAAACCGAATGAAAAAATTCTTATAGCATAGTTCAACTTTTATTATACATAATTCAAGTCTATTATTACTATAATTACTACTACTAAACATCTTTATTCACAGAATGAAAATAAAATATAATACTTGTAATGTATAAAATAAAATAAATTCTAACATAATTGGTCTTCTGTTTCATGGCTATCGACCAGTGGTCTTTCAGCCCTACTATAATTATTTAACACAATATTAAGTTACTAATATAATCATTTTATAACCAATGTACGTTAATATGAGTTGTTTGTAAAATTAGGCTATTATCGATCACAAATTATATATTGATTCGTTATAATATAGTATAGTGGTATAGTATATCATGTTATAGTCTATATAGAAATTTTATAATTTAACATAAAAGTAACATTAATATATTTATATAGTATAAAACCTAAATAATATATAATATGTAATAATTACAGAGTAAGTGACAAAATATAAATATTATTATTATTTATTTGCAAAATAATCCTTCACTATATAATCTGATGGAGAAACAAACAAAATAATAGTAAATAACAATTTAAATAAAGTAAAAATCTCACTTTGTCATATCACACTATTTATTTAAAAAAGTGACTCGAGTTTCAATCAACAGCTGATCATTTTCAAACTTTAAGTAATTTAAATACATTTCAACACATATTTATGTACAATTAAATAAAGAGGAGGATACTAGGTCCAACAGGTCTTTAATTCTGAGGAACTGCGGATTAGATTTTGCTTTATGTATTTCCAGAGACTTGAATAAATCCATTTTAAGCCCTTTCGCGGCGAAATGGATTATCTCGGGTGCGTTTTCGTATGCCGGTTCTTAATTAAACGGTTCGCGAATGTAGATTTTTTTTAAATTTAATCGGAATGATGTTTTATGTTAGCTAAATCTAATTTTGAAGTAACGACCAGTTTGCCCTACGTAAATTCCAATCTTTGCATATTAACTTATAGATACCTGAACTATTTAATTTGTCAATAGGTGTATTTGCATTAAAAATAGACGTAAAAATATTATTTGTTTTTAACGCTACATCTTTTTAGAATGTTGCCTATTTTCAAATTGACTTCACCAAAGAATTATTTAAATGTTTTATTTACTTCATTTGGACCTGCGTATAAAATTTTGTAAATATATTATTCTGTTGTTTTTTTAATTAAATTGACTACTGTTTTCTTTGAATACCTATTTGCCTTTTCTAATGTGTGAATTGTTTTGATTTCTTTTTGATAGCCAATTTCTGGTAAAGGCAACGTTATTGCTGTATGAATCATTGCGTTAAATAAAGCTAATTTATGTTTGAGAGGATGTCTTGAATTGAGGGATCAGTGAAGGTTGGTTTCCTATATAATTCATAATTAAATTTATATTTGACAATCAAGTTATTCGAGTGTAAAAAGTTATAGAAATTATTTTTAGAATAACAAATCGGCCTGTATGTTTTTAATAGTCTCTTTATTTTCGTTTCTTAACGATTCTTATTGATCGTATTTATTATGAATATTAAATATAGCGCAGTTATGTGTGCAGTAGCTTTTAATAATGTTACTGGAATTTTATCAATTCCAGGTACAATTTCTTTCAATTACTTTAATATTAGTAAGAAAAATGTGTAAACATTCACATTGTTCGATTCATATTATTCGTTATTTTCCTTTTCACTATATGTATCTAGCTCATTTGCATATTGTATTATAGCAGGTGTTGACTTCTCGGTAATAGGAAATTAATATGTAAAATCACACTTATGCAAATTCCTGCTCCCCTAATTCTTGAAACAAAATCAATAGCAGTAGTAATAATAGTAATAGTAGTTTATTTGTTGCTATTACAATATAGTTAACACAAGTCATTCGAATCTATAACATATCAAATTTATAATACTAAAATTGATATTTTAAGTACAAAAATGTATGCGTAAAAGTAAATATAAAATAAGTAAAATCTTGAGGGATGAATTAAAAATATACCATAAATTAAAAATCAATTTATAAGTAAGAAAAATGAAATATTAAGAAAGAAATTTACATATCTCCATGATAGTGTGAACAATATAAAGCACAAAATACATGTATAAAAGAAACAGAGAGATTAAAATTTGTTGATGACTTTAATTATTTTAAGCGGTAGACTCTTAAGATTTTCCGGCAGCATGTTGAATAATTTTGGCCCATAAAAAATTTACACCATTTTGGGTTTTACTTAATATTGAACAGCCTGGATACATTTTCATAGCTTACCTTGTACTGTGCTCGTGAATTTGGTCATCGGTTTGGTTTCGGTTCAACTACCAATTTTGATTTTAATTTATCACCGGTGCCAACAAACAATTTTTCTGCGAATAAAAACACTACACTTTCTTCACAATTTGATTTTATTTTACTAGATATACATTTCGAGTACTATGTACTCATTATCAATAGCTTATATTTATATCTAAAGGGATTATTTGGGAAAAAACGTGGATTAAGGAATTACCGAGAAGGGGTTTACATTTGTGTTAGTCGGGGCTAATTGTAGGTATTAAGTCTAACAAAGGATTATTTAATGGAGACAAATCAAAATTCAAAAGTTTATTTTTATTTATAATCTGTAGATTGTTTTAAAATTTTTGAACTATTTATCGAAAATTGGTGGCCTGTCGTTATGGTATGATTAGCAACTGCTGGTTTTTCGGGATCCTGATTTTTGATGTGTTGAATATGTTCTTTAAATCTGGTTTTTAAATTTCTTTGTGTCTAACCTATATAAACTTTATTGGAAGTATTGCAATTAATGGAATAAATTCCTGATTTCTGAATATCGTCGATTTTATTGAATGTGTTACCTAATAAAGATTTTAATTTGGTATTTGTATATAATGCAGGGCGCAGGTTAAATTTCTTTTACAATTTGTTTAATTTATGTTCAAAGAAGGGTGTATATATTAATTTAACATATTTTTTCCGTGTATTTTCTGTATTTTGTTTTAAGCTTGTTATGGATAGTATTTTGTGTCTATTTACGTGTTTGTTAATTAATTGTTTAATGGCGTTTTTCTTATAGTTTAGAGATTCTGCTCTTTGTAATATAAAATTTAATTCTTTTTCTCTGTTTAAATTGGACAATGGGAGTTTTATAACTCTATATATCCTAGAGTTGAAAGCAGCAATTTTATGTTTACACGGGCTATGGGAATCTGCATGAATATAATTGAACGTGTGTGTGTCCTTTCTATGAATGTCAAATTCGAATCTATTGTTGACTCTACAAATAACTAAATCTAGAAAAGGTAGTTTATCGTTGTTTTCTAACTCGCAAGTGAAATTAATTGAATTATATTGGTTATTTAATTCTGATAACAAATTATCTAAATTCTAATCCTTTTTTACAATAGCAAACACGTCGTCGACATAACGATACCAGATTCTCAGAAAATTGTTTTTTGATAAATTAGCATGATTTTCAAAGTGATTAAAAAATGTTTGCTAGAAAGGGTGATAAAGGGTTACCCATTGCTGTACCAAAGGTTTGTTGGTAATATTTGTTATTAAATTCAAAAATATTAAAATCCATTACTGTTTTTGTTAATTCAAGATATTGTTTAATGTCCTCTTCTGGAATTGAATTGGATTTTAAAATGCCACGTAGTATTTGAATTGTATCGTCTATAGGTATGCTAGGGAA
The DNA here is from genome assembly GCA_963969525.1 of Ontholestes murinus. Lineage (NCBI taxonomy): Eukaryota > Metazoa > Arthropoda > Insecta > Coleoptera > Staphylinidae > Ontholestes > Ontholestes murinus. Next base: position 27,231,281 of record OZ018397.1, on the reverse strand, counting down.
TAAAGATTCTACATCAAATTATACGATCATTTCATTTGGTTCAATTGTTACATTTTTAATAATTGTGTGAGGTGTATTGAACTTTTAATGGATAAATCATTATTAATTTTTAAATTATTCAATTTTTGTACCATTTAGCGATTTTATATGTTGGTGAGTTGATATTTGATACTATGGGCCTTAATTTGTTGCCAGGTTTGTGGATTTTAGGTAAACAGTACAACTTTGGTAATTTAGGGTTTTTCACTTTTATGTTCCAAATAGTTCTTTTGTCCATTAAAGATGTTGAAGTCTACTGTAAATTATTGATTTTTTGATGTAATTTGTGAGAGGATTTTTTGATACTTGTTTATACGGACCGGATTCTAATAGTAAGTTAATATTTTTAAAATAATCACACTTATTAACAATCACTATACTATTGCCTTTGTCGGATTTTAGATAAAAACAATCCTTACTCTTTAGCGATTTCAGTGTAGAATGTTCTTTATCTATGTATACCCGTGGAGAAGTATTTCTTCTGTTAATTAATATGCCCTTTGCTTCTTTACGGAAACAAGCAGCCTCTTCTTTATTTAGTTGTGTGGCAGCACTTTCGATATCGTTGACAATTTCTTCTGTTGGGACGATCTTCGGTTTAATAGCACTTTTTAAACCTGTCTTCAAAAGATTAATCTCTTTTTCAGAAAAGGTTTCATTTGATTTGTTGTGGACTAATATTTGAGAACTAATTTGTTTGTTTTGCTTCTGGTTGATGGGATGTTGTCTAAACGGAGAGATTGGTTGTCATTTTACAATCGAAGAACCTAATACTATAAATTATATAAATATTGTGAATGGTTATCGATACGTAAATGCCGTTTATCCGTAACCCAATAACGATAATTTTGAACATTTGGCTGATTGGTCAGAAAAAACAGATATTTTGGAGGAAATTTCTATCTAAATTGTCCATTTCCATGATATATATGTCTAAAAATTTCTTGGTGGTTAGAGAACTTATTATTCTTTAAAATTTTGAATGTGGTTGTATGGTGTATACCAAAATCCTTAGAAATTTTACTAGTGCTAATGTTATGATTAGCAACGGCAGCTGCAATAACATTTATTTCTTTGATATTATCTTTAAAATCTGTTCTTCCTCCACTAAATTTGAATTACGTTTTAAACATTCTTCTAAATTAACGTCAGAAATATCACTGTCTTGTTCAATATTAGCAGTGGAATAAATGGGGCATTTGTGCAAATTGTTCGGATTCATTTACAAGATGTATTTGCTCTTCTTCATACATTTCGCAATTTGGAGCTTCAACAGGCATCTGCAATATGATGTGCATATTATGTTGCTATGCTATTCTAAATTCTTTTACGGTAGGATGTGCAATATAACCACATCTATGCCTAAATTCCTAAAAACACTTTTCAATAGGGTCTTGATTTATTCTTCACGTTAATATTTATTTAAAATCTTCAAGTTGTAATGATTTCCATAAAATAAAATAGATTTCGACCACATAAAACATTGTATGCAATGTATATTGTTTCTTTCTTTGTCATTTTCAAAACAATTTAAACCTTGAAATCATGACAACGCTTCTTCTAGTGTATCTTCTGATAATTTACAATTAGCGGAGAAGCCGAACTTATAGCGAATCATTAATGACCCTACTGTTTTATGAGTTAAATATATTATTGATTTTCTTCAAAAACATTGCTGTATTTATTCCTGTTAGAATTACCGCAGAAAGAGAATTGCTAAATATCTGAGCGGCATATTTCACACGCATTTTCTCAAAAGAGGTAATTTTGAGCATAGCTCTTGAAACATTGCTTTTCTTGTCGGCATTATAAGTGTCGATTATATCTTCTTTTAAGTTATTTACCATGGTCATTATTCTATTCATGAAATTAGTTCTTAGACTTTTAAGTAAATGTGGGCGGTCATAACAAATAAAAATGAAATGAACCATATTCAAAGAAAACAACTTATCTAATACCAATACAATAAGGTTTTGTAAAATATTACCGTTCGTTGGACCAGATGAAACTAAATAACAGAAAATTTCAGCATTGAAGTCATAAGTTACACGAGATAGGTTGGTTTAAGATGAGTGATCGCCGTCTACTCTATTTTGCCACACTCTGCCACAAGTCATTTCAATACAAAACAAAATGAAGTTTCTCTGTGATGCTCATTAACTTATTGTACGCTTTAGAAGTTTATTAACTCCACCCCAACACAAATCAGCATTTGCAGAAATATCATTTTTAATTCAAATTGATAAACTGTATAACAAGGTACAAAACTGGTCTCTTCCTGTAGGAGTGGCATTTGCACCTCTTTTTGCGAGTTCATCGGCCACTTCGTTGCCTTTAATATCCCCGTACCCTGGGACCCACATGAGGGTTAACGAGTTGTTCTTCACCAGTTGCGAGAGAGATCTTCGACATTCCCAGAAAGTCCGTGAGCCGTGACTATAGGCTCGAACGGCCTTTAATGCGGTTTGGCTGTCTGAGCAGATTTATATATGCGCGCCATTTAAGTGCCTATCCAGTGCCTATCGTAGGCGTCGTACTCGTATTCTTGGCACCATCCGTGTACCAGGCTGATATTCCTCGTCCAAATTCCTTGACTCTCATCAAAGCCGTTTTGGGATCCTCGATTGGTACCTTAAACGGTAATTCGAATTCGTGCTTCCTGGACATAATGTCCGTCGGTTTGGACAAAAGGACAGGGTCGATTTGCTGCAGTGTCCTGTCCAGTCCCCTGGCAGTGTTTTCTTCCTCTGGTGTAGTCGGAGGACTGCCACAAATCCTTCTTTTTGTACCACTAAATGGAGCGGTGTGAGACCAATGAATGTCACCATTCCCGCGGTTGGGGTCGTTTGCATAGTCCCTGTGATGCTTAGACATGCTAAACGTTGAAGTCTACTCAGCTTCTTTTGCGTGTCTAGTTTTTGGGTCTTTGGCTACCACACAAGGGCAACATAGGTGACAATGGGTATCACTATACAGCCAATACGTGATCTTGGGCTTTAATCCCCAGGTTTTTCCCATAAGCCGCCGACAGGCCCAAAGCGACGCCGTTGCCTTCGCCATGATTTTATCAACATGCTGATTTCAAGTTAGCTTGTTATCCAGAATTATACTCAGGTACTTTACTTCGTTGGAGAGATTTATCTTCTACGCGTGAAAGGAACTGTGATCGTTTTATTCGGATTGATACTTAGTCCTTCCCGAACACACCAGTTATTGATCCTATTCAGTGCTTTTTGCATTAGGTTTGTAAGAATACCTTCATGCTTGCCCCTGATTATCACGGCGATGTCATCTGGGTAGCCTTGGGTTATAAAGCCCTTTCCATGCAGTTCATCCAGGAGTCCATCCACCAGTATTAACCATAGTGTGGGAGACAAAACTCCCCCTTGAGGACACCCCCTTTTTACAGTCATAGATACTGTGGATCCTGCTAGAGAAGCCGTTACTAGTCGGCTTTGAAGCATTGCCTTCACCCATCTTATCGTGAAAGGACAGTTCTTTATTTATAGCCGCTCGTTTTATTGCAGAGAATGAGATGTTGTCAAAGGCCCCCTTTATGTCTACAAATATTCCGATTGCTATTTCCTTGTATAGGATGGCTCATTCTGTCTCTTTGACGAGGTGATGTAGAGCATCGACGGTGGATTTGCCAGCTTGAAATGCGAATTGCTTGGCATTTAAGGGTGTTCTTATAAGTGAGTCACCCGTTATGTGCTCGTCGATTATTTTCTCCATAGCCTTTAGGAGAAAAGAGGTTAGGCTGATGGGTCGATATGATTTAGGTTCATCTAGAGGCCAATTGCTCATTTTAGGTATAAATACCACTTTTGTCTCCCTCCACAGCCGGGATATATACCTTAGCGCATAGCTTGTTTTATATATCTTCCTGAGTCCTGGAGCAATTCTATACAAGCCGCGCTGCAGTAGCGCGGGAAAGACACCATCTAATCCTGGCTTGAAGCTGTTTATGGCCCAAGTCCTTTTGCTGAGCGTGAATATTTTCTAAGTGCGCCACCGAGTCGGTACTAGCCACAATTGTGTTTTTAGTCACTACTTTTGATCCCGGAAAGTGAGTACCTAGGAGTAGCTCTAAACTTTCCTGTTGATCTTTGGTGTGACTGCCGTCAGTTCGTTTTAAGATGCCGACCGCCTTGGTATGGTCCTTTGATAGGACCTTCCGGAGTCTATTTGCTGGGGTCAGATTGTCGATCCCCTCGCAGTAGGCCTTCCAGGCCTTTCGTTTAGACTCCCTCAGATGCTTATTGAATTCAGTCAGAGCCTGTCTGTAGGCTGACCAGTTGCCTGTTTTCTTGGATCTGTTGAAGTTTACCGAGCGGAAGTCCTGAGTCGATCCAATTCCTTGTTCCACCAAGGAACGTTTCTCGAGAAGTTTACCTTTTTTACCGGGGACCTTTTCTTATAGGCTGCTACGATGGTATCACTTAGGTGTAGTGAGGCCTGTTCTAATTTCTTTATGGTAGCGATGTTATATTGGAGGCCTTGAAGTTCGGACAATAGACACTCGTTATATAAGTCCAGTCCGTTTTTCGTGGCACCCTGCACTCTGCTATTTCCGTAAAGTAGCTTTAATGTGGCTAAAAATTGTCCAAACTGTTGAGAATAATGTGGAAATCACAAATTACAAAATTTTAATATCAGGACATTCGTTTTTACCAAATGACAAAGATTTTGGCGTTAGAAATGGCATTAAAAAATTATTTACTGTTTGTCCTTCGAGATTATTACAATATCAAAAAGTTTCGGAAAGGTAATATCTTTATTGTACATGAAATGAGACAAGAAGATATTGCAATCAGTAAAAAAATAAAAAAATATATTGGATGCGTTTTGTTAGAAATGAACCCTATAAAATATTCTATAAAAAATCAATGAATGAGAATGAAAATTTAAGGTCAGGGTAGACCAAAAAAGTTCAAAAATATTATATTGTCACCACTGTATAAAAATATCAGACAAATTAAAGCAAAGTTCAAGGACATAATTAACCTATTACAATATATACCACCGGAACTTCATGATTTCTTCAATTCCCTTTCACACACACAAAATGTTGATAAGTAGTAAATTTTTTTGTAATTTATGTTTGTAATTTTGTACGTTATGTAGTTACAAAATGTTTTGAAAAGCATAAATTATGTTTTTGTAATGTTGTAAAATTTGAAAATTGAAGCATCTTAAATTATGTTGAATGGATTTGGGCTCCTTCAAATTTTATAGCGAATCTGGTTGTTATTTTGAAAGTGGCCTAACTCAATTCTTGGTAAGAAAACGCATATTATTGACTTAATAATTACCATCACTTTAATTGGAACTTTAAATTTAACATCTTTAGATACACTGAAGCAGTATGACTCATTAGTATCATGTACGTAAATTTTTAATCCATTAATCCTTAAATACCTTAATTTAAGTATAAATGGCGCAAATACTCACATCATTAATGCACTCAATAAAACTTGTCTTTCTAGTGGTGTGTTTCCTAATAAACTAAAAACGGCGATTGTTGAGCCTATTTATAAAAAGGGCGATGTTAATATACCAACTTCTGACCGATATATCTGCTAAATGCACTAAAGTATTTGAAAAAATAAAATCTAATCGAATATCGCATTTCTTTAATGCATATAACCTGTCTTATCCAATGCAGTATGGCTATACTTTCGGAAAAGGCATAAATACTGCATTGCTTTAATATATAACAATGGTTATTGCATCCCTAGAAAAAAAATACCTTTAGCAATGTACTTGGATTTAACAAAAACATTTAACAGTATCCACCACTGTTTACTGCTCAAAAAAACGCGTAAAATCATAAAAAATCCTGCTTAAACCAAGTTCTCAAATAGTGAAAGTACACACATTTAAATCGTTACCTTTACAAATACTTACTGGCTTTCCTCAGGAAAATATCTTAGTGCCTGTACTTGTCATCATATATGTTAAGAACGTATTCAATATAATAAATCAAGATGATTATTTAATCAAATGTTATGCAGATGACAAAACAACCTTAATTAACTTTTTTAATATATCTGATGTAATTTTTAAAGAAAATCATATTAAAATGCATACACACATGATTTAATAAAAAATATTTTTTGTTAAATAACACCAAATGTAATTGAATGATATTTAAAATAAATTAATCAGTCGAAATGTTATAAATGTAGAGTGTGCTGATATAAATATTGTAGACCATTGTAATATTTTACGTGTTATAGTTGACAATGAATTAAGCTGAAAAGTGTACGTTCACTGTATTGAGATTAAATTATATACAGTGTGTTACATGATGAGGTCGATAAATCCCTATGTAAATATAAACATATTACGGTGAATGTATCACTCTTTATTTGAGATTAATATAAGATTTTGCATAATATTCTATGGAAATAGTGTAAATTGTTTTTATGTCAAAAATAAGTCCTTACAATAATTTTAAATTTAAATGTTCGAGCAACGTGTCGCAGAAGGTTTAAAAGATTAAATATTTTAACATTTATGGCATTGTATATATGTATATATATATATATATATATATGTATATATCGCATAATCGCATATACATTCCACTATAATAACGCTCTATGATATTGATATTAATGCATACAAACGTTTCCATACTTATGCAACACGATATGATGAAAATTATGCGTTTCCATTGGTTCCATCGATTGGGATTTAATGAAAATATCTCCCTCTATAAAGCAATTAAGCTTTGCAACTATCCACCTATTTGTTTCAAAGCTGCTAAACATATTAAATCCTTTAAAAACAACCTGTTTGCAAATTTATGTGATTTTGTATGAATTATTACTTACATATTTTTTACAACTTTCCTTTTTGTTGTTGTATTTATTTAAATTTATGTATATACCAAAATGGCAATTGTAGATATAAAAATTATTATTATTATTGTGACTAAATTTCGTAATCACACTTATTAACAATCACTATACTATTACCGTTGTCGGATTTTAGATAAAAACAATCCTTAGCCTTTAGCGATTTCAGTGTAGAATGTTCTTCTTTATTTATGTGTACACGTGGAGAAGTATTTCTTCTGTTAATTAATATGCCCTTTGCTTCTTTACGGAAACAAGCAGCCTCTTCTTTATTTAGTTGTGTGGCAGCACTTTCGATATCGTTGACAATTTCTTCTGTTGGGATGATCTTCGGTTTAATGGCACTTTTTAAACCTGTATTCAAAAGATTAATCTCTTTTTTAGAAAAGGTTTCATTTGATTTGTTGTGGACTAATATTTGAGAAATAATTTTTTTGTTTTGCTTCTGGTTGATTTGATGTTGTCTAAACGGAGAGATTGGTTGTCATTTTACTAATACTATACATTATATAAATACTATAAACTATATAAATATTGTAAATGGTTATCGATACGTAAATGCCGTTTATCCGTAACCCAATAACGATAATTTTAAACATTTGGCTGATTGGTCAGAAAAAACAAATATTTTGGAGGAAATTTCTATCTAAATTGTACATGTCCATGATTGTTTCAAAAAAAAAAAATCTAGAATACCTACTTATATGTCTAAAAATTTCTTGGTGGTTAGAGAACTTATTCTTCTTTAAAATTTGGAAAGTGGTTGTATGGTGTATACCAAAATCCTTAGAAATTTTACTAGTGTCAATGTTGTGATTAGCAATGGCAGTGGCAATTACATTTATTTCTTTGATATTATCTTGAAAATCTGTTCTTCCTCCACTAAATTTGAATTACGTTTTAAACATTCTTCTAAATTAACGTTATAAATATCACTGTCTTGTTCAATATTAGTAGTGGAATAAATGGGGCATTTGTGCAAATTGTTCGGATTCATTTACAAGATGTATTTGCTCTTCTTCATACATTTCGCAATTTGGAGCTTCAACAGGCATCTGCAATACGATGTTCATATTATGTTGCAATGCTATTCTAAATTCTTTTACGGTAAGATGTGCATTATAACCACATCTATGCCTGAGTACTAAAAAACAATGGGGTCTTGATTTATTCTTGACGTTAATATATATTTAAAATCTTCAAGTTGCAACGATTTCCATAAAAGAATAGATTTTATCGACCACATAAAACCTTGTATGCAATGTATATTTTTTATTTCTTTGTCATTTTCAAAAAAATTAAACCTTGAAAGCATGACAACGCTTCTTCTAGAGTCTCTTCTGATAATTTACGATTAACGTAAAGACCGCACTTATAGGGAATCATTAATGACTTTACTGTTTCATGAGTCAAATATATTATTGATTTCTTCAAAAACATTGCCGTATTTATTGTTGTTACAATTGTCGCAGAAAGACAATTGTTAAATATCTGAGCGGCATATTTCACACGCAATTTTTCAAAAGTTGTCGGAGTTGTCGCTTTTCGGTAATTTTGAGCATAGCTCTTGAAACATTACTTTTCTTGTCGGCATTATAAGTGTAGATTATATCTTTCCAAGACACTTTTATGTTATTTACCATGGTCATTATTCTATTCATGAAATTATTTCTCAGACTTTTAAGTAAATGTGGGCGGTCATAACAAATAAAAATGAAATGAACCATATTCAAAGAAAACAACTTATCTAATAACAATAAAATAAGCTTTTGCCAATATTAGTTCAAAAATATTATATCGCCCAAATGGCCACCTCCCGAGTTGATGCATAATTGCGCTCGTTTTACTACATTTCGAATTGTTGCTTGCAAAACATCTGGCTCCAAATTGCGAATTCTTCTTCAATGTTACCTTCCAAGTCTTCAAAGGTTCGGGGTTTGTTGTGGTAAATACGAGATTTTAAAAAGCCCCGAAGGAAGAAGTCTGGTGCTGTTAGATCTGGAAATTGGTGTCTCAAAATCTCCATAGTTACCCGAGCTGTGTGAGCGGTTGGTCCGTCCTGTTGAAACCAACAATGATCGAGGCCCAATGCAGCAACTAGGGGCCAAAAAAACTCGTTTAGCATCTGCCTGCAACGTTCGCCATTTACGGTAACGGCGGCGCCATCGGCGTCTTCAAAAAAGTAAAGATCAGTGTCACTTTTTCACTCCAAATGCCGCACCAAAAAGTCACTTTGAGGGGATGCAATGGATCTTCTTGCATTACATGTGGATTCTATGTGCCGCAGAAACGCAAATTTTGTGTGGTAACATAACCACTTGAGTGGAAATGGGCTTCATCGCTCATTATGATTTTTGATACGAAGTTATCATGTGTATCGCTCCATGTATTGTTGACAACTAATTCACAATATATCTACATCTGCAAAAATGGCGGCCAATTCAAACTATGACATTTTTGCGCCACCTTGTACAAACGTTAGTATGTGTAATAACAGGCAATAATAATTATTTAAAACGTTGAATGTCTATCGATGTCCCTCTTAATGCATTTTCTTTTGCGAAACTATTGTAGATCTTCGACGATATCGCAACATTTAGTATTAGGTTTGAAGAACGTCATGATATTGTCAAGTTTAACACTACAACATTATCAAATATCTTACTGATATTAATAGGTCGTTAGTATACTTCTCTACATTGGACAGTATCACTTATCACCGATTGATTAACAATATTTTAAATAGAATCGTCCATAATATACAGGCACTGTGACTTGATAACGATACTTTCTACAAATAAAATAGAGTAGAGTAGCTTTAATGTGGTTAAAAATTGTCCAAACTGATGAAAATAATGTAGAAATCATGGATCATAAATTTTGAATATCAGGACATTCGTTTTTTAAAAAATTAAAAAAATGATTTACTGTTTGTCCCTCGAGATAATTACAATATTATCAGAAAGTGCCGGAAAAGTAATAACTTTATTGTACAAAGAATGAGACAAAAATATATTAAAAGACGCAGCTTTTAAAAGGATAAAAGATTCTAACGGAAAATCAATAAACTGGTTAAAAATATGTTGGATGCGTTTTTTCTCAGATAATAAATTTATTATAGCAAAGATACTTTTTTCTTACATCATTAAATATAAGACAGGGCAGAAAGATCGCAGGTCCATAGCCCAGACGGACTAACACCATTTATTTATATTTATGTTAAATGTTATTATGTATATTTATTTTGTCCAAATAAAGATTATTGTATATATATATAAATTTATTACTACCTCGGGGTAGACCAAGAAAGTTCGAAAATATTATAATTACACCACTGTCGACAAATTACAACAGCAAAATCCATGGACATAATTGACCTATTATTATTTATACCACCGGAACATCAGGATTTCTTCAAATCCCTTTCACATGCACAAAATGTAGATGAGTAGTAAATTGTTTTGTAATTTATGTATTTAATTTTGTAGTTAAAAATGTTATGAACCGAATAAATTATGTTTGATTTTTTTTAATTGGAAGCATCTTAAATTATGTTGACTAGACTTGAACTTCAAGTTTATAACGAATCTGTTAATTTTAAAAGTGGTGAGAATAAAAATTTACTTAATTGCCATTATTTTAATAGGAACTATAAATTTAATACCTTTAGATACACTTAAGCAGTATGACTAATTAGTATCCTGTATAAATATTTTTAATTGCATTGAAACACAAACCATTAAATTTCTCAATTTAAGTTTTAATGGACTTAGGCCACTTTCAAAATAAACGGGTCAAATATTCACATATTTCATATTACTCGATAAACCTTGTCTTTCTAGTAGTATTTGAAAAAATAATATTTAATCGAATATCGCATTTCTTTAATGCATGTAACCTGTTTCATCCAATGCAGTATGGCTTTACTTCCGGAAAAGGCATAAATACTGCATTGTTTCAATATAACCTAGCAAGAAAACACCTTTACCAATGTACTTGGACTTAACAAAAGCATTTAACAGTATAAACCACTGTTTACTGCTCAAAAACTGATTCAGGGGAATCGCTCACAATCTATGAGAATCCTGCTTAAAGCAAGTTCTCAAATAGTGAAAGTACACAAATCATTACCTTTACAAATACATACTGGCTTTTCTCAGGAAAATATATATATGATGACTACTTGTCATCATATATGTTAATGACCTATTCAATATAATAAATCAAGATGGCTATTTAATCGAACGTTATGCAGATGACACAACAACCTTAATTAGTGGCTTTAATATGTCTTATGTAATTTTTAAAGAAATTCATATACAAATTCTTACTTAATTTTTATTAAATAATATTTAAAACAAATTAATCAGTCCAAATGTTATAAATGTAGAGTGTGTTGAAATAAAAATTGTTGACCATTGTAAAAGCGTACGTGCACTAAATTGAGATTAAATTATATACAGTGTGTTACATGATAAGGTCGATAAAGCCCTATGTAAATATAAACATATAATGGTTAATAATAATAATAATAATAATAATAATAATCTTTATTTTCAAGGTGTAAAAAATTATACAAAATGAAAATTGTGTTAATGTATCACTCTCTAATCTATAGAAAAAGTGTAAATTGTTTTTATGTTAAATACAAGTATTTAGAATAATTTTAAATTTAAATTTTCGAGCAACGTGTCGCAGGAGGTTCAAATATTTTAACATTTTCGACGTTGTATATATACGAAAAGCTTATATTCCACTTTAATAACAAGGAGCTTATTGATGCATATAAATATATCCATAATTATGCAACACGACATGATGAAAATTATGGGCTTCCAACACATCGACTGGGAATTAATGACAAAAGTTCTTTTTATAAAGCAGTGAAGCTTTGAAACTGTAAACCTCTTCATTTCAAAGCTGTTAGATATATTAAATCCTTGAAAAACAACCTGTTTACATATTTATGTGAAATAAAACCATATGCAATAGCAAAAACCAAATAACAATTAGTCTTTTTCAGGGAATTATTCCTGACTTATTTTTGATGCGTTTCCTTTTTGTTGTTATATTTATGTAAATTTATGTATATACCAAAATAGCAATTGTGGATATAATGATTATTGTTATTATTATTGTGAATGTGCATTATTTTGTCGGTTTTGATACAAGTTAATCATAACATGAAACCATTTAACTTAGCTAAGAAATTATTTTAGAAATGCCCTTACAATGATTTACTTAATACTGATTGGTTAGTCGATGAATAGCATTGCCTAGATTATTTCGTTCCTAGATTCAATTGCTAAAAGTCAAATCTATTTTCTCGCTGGTTTGACAGTGAAATAAAGAGAAATATTAAGTTGAAGTGAATCTAATTGAATTATTAATGCATTTGTTGATATTTTTTCACATTTTTTAAACTCAATCTCTATTAGGGAATCATGTTCAAATCGAGAAACTTTATTTATACCTACTACCATTGAATCAGATGTTATTGCTAGTATTAATCTACTTACTTAAAGATTAATGAGTGTCGCCATGTTTAAAGTTAGGACATATGACTGCTCGCTTTAAACGCTGTGAAAATATACTCGTACGATTTTATAAATTAAATATGTTAGCTAAAGACATGGCCATTTTTAAAATTAATTTCTTAATTGTTTATATTGAAGTAACCTTCCTAATTAATTTTTCTTGAGACAATTATGTTGACTGCTTGTAAAATCAGTATATCATAAACTGATAATTAGTATTTAAACAGATATATTACAGAGATATTCATAATGAGTGATTGTAATTAATTTTTGCACATGTTAAATTTAAAAAGCACTGTATATTAATTGCATCTCAGGCTATTATTGCTGTTTGATTTCAGTATATTCTGGAGTATATTATTTTTAACTCAATTCAGTATACATATTTGAATTCAAAATCAGTTTCCAAGTAAATTGTTAATTATGTGGGCAACTTTATTTATTGTCTGCATAAATTCTCGAATAATACAGTTAAAAATTCTGAGAACAACAATGATGTTTTTTAACAAGTTTATTAAGATACACAAAACTTGCATTTTAATTACGTGTTCAAAAAAAAATGTGTACGACGCGAACTTTTGTAAACAACGTCTCATAATAGACTACTTAGGTGCGTTTAGCGGTTTATAATCCTTTTAATTGTTGATGTTTTATTCATACTAATCTGTAAACCCCGAATCGTGGACTTGCGCTTTCGCGAGACGCAGAAGTGTAATATTGCAAATCTGGATGTGAGCGTCCCGACGATTACAGGTTTTCAGTACTGTCCCAACGTTCGAACAGTAAAGGTGATTCAATTTAGTGGTTTTGTGCGATGGTAAATAAAGCAAGTTATTTTATTACTAAAAATTTATTGGTAAGTTACAATTATAATGTTTATTATAAAAATTATTGCAAATAATTGCATGTTAATCTTGTTTATATAGCCGTAAAGAGATTTTTTTTAAATTAAGTATATTAAAAGCACTATAATAAAATATTAAAATCTTTCATATAAATTAAACGCAATAATACATTAACTTAAAATAATTGGAAATTTAATCCTATATAAATAAAGAAACACTAATTTTAACTCAGACAATTACAAAAAATGTATAAATATGTAATGGGTAGAATGGTGTTAGTCCTTCTGGGCTGTAGACCTGTGACCTGTTCCATTATGTATATCTTTTTTATTCTTTATTCGTTACCAAACTTACTTATGAAGTATATTACAATTTAAATAAATACAATTCTATTCTGCTGTAGCGAAAATAGGAGTTTAATTAAGTTTTATAATTTTTTAGGCATTTTATTTTAAAAATAAATACACTTTTCGCTTTGTTTTACCACACACAGTCTATTGTGGTAAAACAAAGTGACAAGTGTATTTATTTTTAAAATAAAATGCCTAAAAAATTATAAAACTTAATTAAACTCCTATTTTTATTACAACAGAACAGAATTGTATTTATCTTTAAATCTGCTAGAAATATTTAACTAAATTATTTATGTAGATAAATTTAATAATAATTATTATTCTTGTACCGACAAACCACGCGACTTATCATAAATAATAGATTAATGTGCATTGAATTAAACCGAATAAAAACATTCTTATAGCATAGTTCAACTTTTATTATATATAATTCAAGTCTATTAAGTTACTAATATAACATCATTTGATAACCAATGTATGTTAATATGTATTGTTTGTAAAATTAGGCTATTATCGATCACAAATTATATAGTGATTCGTTATAATAAGTATAGTGGTATAGTATATCATGTTATAGTCTATATAGAAAATTTATAATTTAACATAAAAGTAACATTAATATATTTATATAGAATAAAACCTAAATAATACATAATATATAATAATTACAGAGTGAGTGACAAAATATAAATATTATATTTATTTGTAAAATAATCCTTCACTATATAATCTGATGGAGAAACAAACAAAATAATAGTAAATAACAATTTAAATAAAGTAAAAATCTCACTTTCTCACATCACACTATTTATTTTAAAAAGTGACTCGAGTTTCGATCAACAGCTGATCATTTCCAAATTTTAAGTAACTTAAATACATTTCAACACATATTTATGTACAGTTAAATAAAGAGGCGGATACTTAGTCTAACTGGTTGTTAATTATGGGGAAGTCTGGATTAGATTTTGCTTTATGTATTTCCGGAGACTTGAGTAAATCCATTTTAAGCCCTTTCTCGGCGAAATGAATTATCTCTAGTGCGTCTTCATCAAAGGTATGCCGGTTCTTAATTAAATGGTTCGCGAATGTCGAAATTGTTTTATTTAATCGGAATGACATTTAATGTTCGTTTAATCTAATTTTGAAGTTAGGACCAGTTTGCCATACGCAAGTTCCTTGACAATCCTTGCAAATTAGTTTTATAGATACCTGATATACTTAATTTATCAATAGGTTTTTTGCATTAAAAATAGAGGTAAAAATATTATTTGTTTTGAACGCTACATCAGTGCCCCGTCTTTTTAGAATATTGCATATTTTTAAACTGACTTCACCAAAGAATGATTTGAATGTTTTATTTCTTTCTTTTGGACCTGCGTATAAAATGTTGTAAATATTGTTATTCTGTTGTTTTTTAATTAAATTGACTATTAGTTTCTTTGAATATCCGTTTGCCTTTGCTAATGTGTGAATTGTTTGGATATCTTTTTGATAGCCAATTTCTGAAAAAGGCTACGCTATTGCTCTATGGATCATCGCGTTAAATAAAGCTAATTTATGTTTGAGAGGGTGTCTTGAATTGTAGAATATGAGGGATCAGTGAAGGTTGGTTTCCTATATATTTAATAATTAAATTTATACTGAATTGAAAAATTTTGTGTTTTAACCACAAATAATTATTGTAAAAATATTATATAACGTGTAGGCACAATTATATAAATCTAAACAACAAAGCACGACTCGAGTTTCGACGTATCATCGTCATTATCAAGTGAATTATAAATTGATGAAATTGTGATTTTATACTAACTATTTTGGGGTGAGGGAATATACCTGCCGCTAATTGTTTGCGGATTATCTCGGGAGGGTAGTACCAGATTAAAAAGTGGCGAAAAGATTAGTTCGGTCTGCTCATTAAGAAGATTTACTGACGGATTACGGCTCTGTTTGAAAATTTTCAATGACTCCAGGAGATTAAGCTTAGCGCCCTTGTTGCAATTATGCAAGATTTTTAGATTATTTATATCCGGGAATTGGTGTTTGCGTTCTAAACAATGATTTGAAAAAGAGCTAGTGTCTTGATTAAGACGAAAGGCACGATGATGTTCGGAAAAACGAGTTGATACACTTCGTCCTGTTTGACCTACATACATACTATTGCATTCTGAACAACGGATCTCATACACACCAGATTTTTTAAGAGGATCGACTTTATCTTTAGCATTAAATAGCATGTTTGATAATTTTCCAGGAGGTTTAAACGCTACTTGATGATTCTCTTTTCGAAAAATATTAGCAATCTGTTCGCTGGTTTTTCCAAAGTATGTGAGCGGAATGAACGATGTATTTGAATTAGCTATTTTCGGATATATTAAAACCCTTGTGGTTTGATGACGTTTTTTGTTTATTAGGTTTTGAATGAGGTTCGTGGGAAACCATTGTCACTGGCAATTGAAATTATTTTATTTAATTCTGTGGCTCTTCTGTCAGTAGTTAAGGGGATGGAGAAAGCTCTATGTATCATTCAGTGATATGCGGCTAGTTTGTGTGACAACGGGTGATTTGAGACAAATGGGATTGTTGAGTTGACGTTAGTAGGCTTCCTGTATATATCAAATTCAATGTTGTTATTTTGGTGAATTAACGTTAAATCCAAAAAGTTAATTTTGTTGTCATTTTCTATTTCGAGAGTAAATTTAATTTTAGGGTGAATGCTGTTAATTAGATTGAGAAACTGATCTAATTGACGTGTTGTGCCACTGAAACACGCTATTACACTCAACAATCTCATTTGTCTCAAATCACCCGTTGTCATACAAACTAGCTGCATATCATAGAGCTTTCTCCATCCCCTTAACTACTGACAGAGGAGCCACAGAATTAAATAAAATAATTTCAATTACCAGTGACAATGGTTTCCCCACTAACCTCATTCAAAACCTAATAAACAAAAAACGTCATCAAACCACAAGGGTTTTAATATATCCGAAAATAGCTAATTTAAATACATCGTTCATTCTGCTCACATACTTTGGAAAAACCAGCGAACTGATTGTTAATATTTTTCGAAAAGAGAATCATCAAATAGCGTTTAAACCTCGTGGAAAATTATCAAACATGCTATTCAATGCCAAAGATAAAGTCGATCCTCTTAAAAAATCTGGTGTGCATGAGATCCGTTGTTCAGAATGCAATAGTGTGTATGTAGGTCAAACAGAACGAAGTGTATCAACTCGTTTTTCCGAACATCGTCGTGCTTTTCAAATCATTGTTTAGAATGCAAACACCAATTCCCGGATATAAATAATCTAAAAATCTTGCATAATTGTAACAAGGGCGCTAAGCTTAATCTCCTGGAGTCATTGGAAATTTTCAAGCAGAGCCGTAATCCGTCAGTAAATCTTCTTAATGAGCAGACCGAACTAATCTTTTCGCCACTTTTTAATCTGGTACTACCCTCCCGAGATAATCCGCAAACAATTAGCGGCAGGTATATTCCCTCACCCCAAAATAGTTAGTATAAAATCACAATTTCATCAATTTTTAATTCACTTGATAATGACGATGATACGTCGAAACTCGAGTCGTGCTTTGTTGTTTAGATTTATATAATTGTGCCTACACGTTATATAATATTTTTACAATAATTATTTGTGGTTAAAACATAGTGAATTTTTCAATTCAGTGTAAGTATGGATTACCACGGTCGCAACCATTCTCTTAATTAAATTTATATTTGACAATAAAGTTATTCGAGTGTAAATAGTTATTTAAATTATTTTCTCTCTCTTAACTTTCTTTTCTTAACGATTCCTATTGATCTATTTATTATGAATATTAAATATAGAGAAGTTATGTTTGAAGCAGCTTTTAAGAATGTTACTGGAATTTTATCGATTCCAGGTGCAATTACTTTAATATTAGTAAGAAAAGTGTGTAAATTGTTCGATTTATATTCTTCGTTATCTGATGTAATTATTTTTTTACAGAGTTTTCTAAATTTATCTTTAGCTAATTTCCAGATTATATTATACCAGGTGTTGACCTGAACTCTCGGCAATAGGAATTTAATATGTAAAATCACACTTATGCAAATTCCTGCTCCCATAATTATTTTGAAACGAAAACATAACAGACTAAAATTATTTAGAATTAAAAATACTACAAAGACGATTTTTCTTCTTCAAAATCTTTTTTGAGGATATGTTCAAATAAACCTTTATTTGAAGCTAAACTAAAACCAAGTCTATCGTAAAAATGTTTGCGCATATTTGAAAGTTGTTTGTTTGTTATTCTACTGCATTCCTCATTAATTTTAATTTTCAAAATTTTGACGTTCGCATTTCTCGCTCCACAAATCTTGGATTCCAAGTGGCCCCATAGGAAAAATCCGTTCGGTGCTAAATCTGGTGAACTGGCTGGCCAATTAACAGGTCCTTCGCGTCCTATCCAGGTATTTGGATAACATTCATTTAAATATGAAATAACCTCTCCAATATAATAAGCCGAGCATCCATCCTGTTGAAACTACACATCATCATCACATCTCAGTTGGAAGCAGTTCCAGATATTTTCTGCCATTTAAGCGCCCATCAATAAGAAAGGAGGGATAATGTGAGATCCGTATATTCCTAACCATACATTTATAGATTGTGAATAATGGAATCGATAAGTAAATGCGGTTTATCCGTAACCCAATAACGATAATTTTGAACATTTGGCTGATTCTTCAGCGGCAATAACATTTATTTCGTTGATATTATCTTTAACAATATTAGCAGTATTTCCTTGTGAAAAAAATGGGGCATTTATGCAAATTATTCGGATTCATTTACAACATGTAGTTGCTCATCGCAATTTCGCAATTTGGAGCTTCAACAGGCATCTGCAATCTGATGTGCATTTTATGTTGAAATGCTATTCTAAATTCTTTTACGGTAGGATGTGCATTATAACCACATCTATGCCTAAGTACTAAAAAACAGATTTCAATGGGGTCTTGATTTATTCTTGAGGTTAATATATATTTAAAATCTTCAAGTTACAATGATTTTCATAAAAGAAAATAGATTTTATCGACCACATGTGTATGCTATGTATATTTTTTTCTTTCTTTGTCACATTCAAAAGATTTTAAACCTTGAAAGTATGACTAAGTTTCTTCTAGTGTCTCTTCTAATAATTTACGATTAACGGAGAGGCCGTACTTATAGGGAATCATTAATGACTACTATTTTATGTGTCATATATTATTGATTTTCTTCAAAAACACTGCCGTATTTATTACTGGGGAATTGCTAAATATCTGAGCGGCATATTTCACACGCATTTTTTCAAAAGTTCTCGGATTTTTATGCTTTTCGGTAATTTTGAGCATAGCTCTTAAAACATTACTTCTCTTGTCGACATTATACGTGTCGATTATATCTTTCCAGGACATTTCTAAGTTATTTGCCATGGTCATTATTCTACTATTCATAAAATTATTTCTTAGACTTTTAAATAAATGTGGGCGGTCATAACAAATAAAAATGAAAATGTCTATTAATTTGTATGAATAGAGTATAAAAATGGCTAAACTTCGCCCATTTTCTTGAACAAATAAAGGCGTTTATTATTATTATTATCTATTATTGTGCCAAGTAACCTTATTGTATTTCTATTATTTTTTTCTTGATCGCAGACGAAATCGTGAGGAACCATATTCAAAGAAAACAACTTATTTAATACCAATAAAATAAGCTTTTGTAAAATATTACCCTTCGTTGGACCAGATGAAATGAAATAACAGTATGGCGTTTTCCAAGCACATAGAGGCCCCCTTAAATAAAATACTAATGCATGATTATCATGTTTGTTGTTGTTCGAGAAACTTCAACTTCAAATCCCTTTACTACATCCAGGACTTATAATCTAAATCTTTTTTTTTAAATTATTTCGTCACACATAAAAGAACACATTGTTCTTAATGAGGCTGCATTGGTTTGATCTTAATTTTAAATTTTTGAATTAAATTTAAATTGTATTATTAATACTCCAGGTAGCGTAAATTCTAGATGGTTTTGTAAGTATTTGTAAGCACTCAGTGATTTGTAATATAATGATAAAGATATCTGTTTTTCCCGTGTTGTCCGTTATGTTCTATATGTATGAAAAAATTGCATGTATGTGAGAGTAAATCTTCTTAAAGAGTAGACCAAACTATTTTCTCGTCACTTTTTAATGAAACAACTACTGGCTCACCCCAAAATAGCATAAATTCAAAATTTCATCAATTAATATAATTCACTTGGTAATGATGATAAAAAGTTGAAATTCGAGTCGTGTTGTGTTGTTTAGATTTATATTATTGTATCTACACGTTATTTTGTAATTAACATGAAATTTATATAACAAGTAATTGTAAAGAATCCAAAATCGAGCAAATTATTAAAAATTGCCTTTTTGCGTAAACCTCATAGTTTTCGAGAAAAATATAGGGAAAGTATTATGATGGCCACATTACCATTTTTCTTGGATTGAAATGATATTTTGAGTTGTTGATATTTTATTTTTTATATATACATTCTGCTTGACTGATGTTTTGAAATTCTGTTCACCTAATATATATGCGGACGATACCCAACTACTTGAGAGAAGATTGAAAATGTCAATACAGCAAATTACAAAATAAATACTGATCTCTCTAATTTATAAATATTATATATCCTATAGACATCATTTACTTATAAATCCTTATAAAACTTCTGCTATGTTATTTGGTCCTAAAAATAGTCTTGGTATTGCAAAAAGAAATTGGGGAAATCCAATACGTGTATTATCAACATTATAATGACATAACCTGCAAAGACACTTCTCAACATAATAATAATAATAATAATAATAAATTTATTTGTAGTCTGATCCTATTAAAGGATGTTACATAGTTAATATAAAATATAAAATAGTAAGTATATATAAAACATAAATAAGACAATAAAAGTATGTAAAGTATAATAAAAACATAAATGTAGTAGTAGAACGATACAATGTTCAAATCATAGTAGTCGACATTTAGAAATAGTGAAATACTTCGTGTGGTTAGACTAGTCAATTTAAGAATTCATTCAAAGAGTAGTAAGGGTTGGATAAAAGGTATATTTTCACTGAATTAATGAATGCGTTTCTATTTGTTTTTACAATGGAGTCAATAGTCGATAGCTTATTGTAAATTTTAATGCCGATGTAGTTTGCGCTCTTTTCATAAAAAGTCGTACGGTGCCTCGGGATGCTAAGCTGCGCGGCGTTCCTTGTTAATTTATTACTTACGGCAACATTTGTTTTGAATTTGTTTATATTATCAAACATATGCATTGACACTTTATATATATATATAATGAAAATACTGTCATGATTTTTAAATTTTTAAAATGGGGCTTACAGTGTTCCGTCCATGGTGCATTTGCTAGCAATCTGTGAATTTTCCAAGTCAGGTGGTTATCTATATGCACTCCTAAGAATTTTGTATGGTTTGTCACGGGGATTGATTTGTTTGAACTCTTGACCAGTATGTTAGTTGATTGTGGAATGTTATATGACACAGAGAACGTTAACACAATAGATTTAGACGTATTTAGTAGTAGGTTATTTTGTGCACACCAGGTTTCTATTTTTTTATTACGACATTGCAGTGGTTAATAATTTCATTATGGTTCCTTGCTTGAACTAATATTGTGGTATCATCAACATACTGATCTAACTTTGTGTTTTCGTTCACTATACATTCTTTATACATATTGTTGCTATAAATTAAGAACAACAAGGGAGACAATATTCCTCCCTGTGGCAAACATACATTTACAATGCGAGGTTCTGATTTGTAGGACATAGATATATCATCTGTGGAATTTTGTTTAATTTCTACGTATTACACACGATTTTGTAAATAGCTTTCTAACCATTCTATAGAGGCCTCACTGAGGCCATACATGTTAAGTTTTTTTGGTAGAACATTGTGATTTACTGTATCGAATGCTCTTGTAAAGTCATAAAATATTCCTGATACTTTCTTATTGACGTCTAAATTGTCTATTATAAATTGTACTACTTCATGCACTATAATTGTGTTTTTCCTTGGTGACTATTTGATAGAAAGCCGCGAATACTGACAAGTTGGCTACGCCTCGAAAGTTATTTGGGTCCTGCAATTTTTAAATTTTCTGTATATTTACTATTTCTAAAAGAAAAATTTATTATATGGGTTAATAGGTATGCCACGAGATCCGCTACATTGTGCACAATATTTCACGGAATATCATCCCTTTGATTTTTTGGTGTAACAGATTTTAATATTTTACACACTTGCCTTTCATTCATTCTAGGGTTGCTAATACAGTATCGTTATTATTTATATATTCTTTAGTACCTAATTCTGTATTGAGTGCATTCCCTACAGCAACAGTGTCTATGAAATAGTTATTAAGTATATTGGCTATTTGTTTTGAGTTTGTTATTTTGTTGTTATTAATATTTAAAGAGATAGGTTCTATATAGGTCTTATCTTTTGACATATGGACGTTTGATTTAATTAAATTCCATGCTGTTTTTGTTTAATTATGTGATTTTAAAATTGCTTTTCCGTTGTTGTATATATTTTTAAATTTTTATACTTGGTCTTAACCTCTTGATCTTTTGTTAATTTAAACAACCAATGCAGGTTTTTTAATTCTTTTCCCATATTTAGTATTTCTGGTGTTATCCACCGTGCTTTTGATTTTAGGTTTTTTGAATTTATACTTTTTAGTGGAAATGCTAATTCAAAATAATGTTTAAAAATATTTATGAAAGAATCATATTTTGAGTTCAAATTTTCTACGTTAATAACCTCAGACCAATCCTCGTTTAATAAATATTGGTAAAATATGTTCTGATTTTCTACAGAGTAGAAGCGTTTCTTTATATTTTTATTAATTTGAGTTGTTCGATTACCAAAAGTTATATCAAGGTTTATTATATCGTGATCCTAGATTTCAGTTGCTATATTAGCGCTCGTCATTTGTTTATTACAGTTAGTGAAGATATTATCTAATAATGTCGTTTCGCGAGTTGCTTGATATAACATTTGGTTTAGTCCGTCAGAGGATGGTATCCCTAAGAAGGTATTTACATTTTCACTAGACTTATCTAACAAATTGATATTAAAATCTCCACAGATGAATATATTTGTATACTTTGAATGCAAATATATTAAAGTGTTATTTACTTTATCTAGAAACAATTCATAGTTACTATGTGGTGGGTGGTATACTGACACTAGTGCACTCTTCTTACCATCTAATTTGAAGGAAACTGCAGTGAACTCATATACTCCCTCCTCAGGTTCGATTGGAATGTTAAACGGACTAACTTCTATATCTTTACGTACAAAAAAATGCAAACACCGCCGCCTTTCTTTAGCGTTCTGCAATACCAATTAATTGCAGTGTAGTTATTTATTTTAAATATTGGTAATTCATAGTATTGTAACCAGTGTTCACATATACTTATTAATTTAGGATGATTTTGCTGTTTCTCTAACACTTCGATATTGAGTCTTTTGTTTCGTACACTCCTAGCATTTATCTGTAAAATATTAAAAACGTCCATTTGATCTACTGTTTCCATATCGACAAGTGTTTGATATGTAAGTTTTTCGAAATCGAAACGGCTGTATTTTAATTCCTGCGGGCCACGCGTCTTCCTTCAAAAGATCGTTGGTGTTTTCTTTTGGAATAGCGATTTTCAACGTACAATATACACCATTTGATTTTAATTTTTCTACTTTAATATCTTTGGAGCCGCATTTTATTGAGACATAGTTGGTAAGGTCTTCCTCGGTAGTTTCGAATTTTAGGTTTGTAACGTGTAGAATTGTCACCGGTGTCGCGGCGGTTATTGATGTCTCGTTGGCATTGTTTGTTCCTATAATTGTAGTGGGTGTTATCACTCCATCCGTGTTGTTTTTGATGTTTTCATATTCGACCCGTTTATTTAAATCGTTGGTGTTGTAATATTTCTTCACATCTTGTGAAATTTTCCGATGTATTTATATTTTTTGTTGTCGTTCTGCTGTTATCTGGTTGCTTACTTATTTCTACATATTTTGTCGCTTGTGAGTATTTTTTCCCATCATTACTTTTCTCCTTGTTTGTCGTCGAAATTTTATTTTTATTTCTATATACGTCTGTATGCAGTTCAATGTGCTTCGAGGTCTGTTTTGTTTTATTTTCTAATGTGTGATTTAACGTTTGTTGAAGTATTATGTTATTTAGCGTATCTATCTGATTTCTTAGAAATATTATGTTCTCGTTCATCATTGCAATAGTCGAGTCTTTTTCCTTTAGGAGTAATTTAAGATACCTTACTT
Organism: Ontholestes murinus; assembly: GCA_963969525.1. Lineage (NCBI taxonomy): Eukaryota > Metazoa > Arthropoda > Insecta > Coleoptera > Staphylinidae > Ontholestes > Ontholestes murinus. The sequence continues at coordinate 27,207,257 of OZ018397.1, read as the reverse complement.
CTGTGCATTGTTTTTCGACAACTGTGATACCACTGTTGAAGTAAGCCTCGAGATCGCCATTGTCGTCCCCATCGATCTGATCAGTTGTGTTGGTTGAATAGCAATTTATCCGGTTTGCATCGATAGTGATAATATTCTTCTCCCATTTTACACATCCGCGATGCATTATATTACCGCACTTACACACATTCTAGGCCGGATTTCGTGGTTTTTCCACAGTATTTGCAATTATTTGTATCACTTGACTGTTTCACGTCTTCACCAGTTGCCGACATTTTTAACATAACATACCAGATAGTGTATCAATACCTTTTGTAGATTTTATTACTTCGGTTTAGTTATTGATTCAGATTGACGCTTTCAGTTACATGTAAACAAATGTATTTCGCGTATTTACTATCACCTAAAACGGATTTATGTCAATAGACATATTTTGAATATAAAAACTAAACATTTTCTTTGCGACACTTTAGTGTTGAGCCATTTTAACTTCTCAGATTTAGTCTGGATAAAGAAAAAACTAAGAAACGCATCCAAAAGATTCAAAACTCATGTATTAAGCTAATAATTGGAATACGAAAATACAATCCTGTTTGACCTAAATATTTTATTTTTTATTTTAACACTAACCTACTTAATAAGCAGACCGATTTAATCTCTTTGCCATTATTATTAATTTTTACGGCTTCTACTTCGTTATACATGTTTGAGTATAAATAAAAACACTTTGTAACTTTGTTTGTATGTTTTGATAATGGCACGTTGAGGTGCCGAAACTATAGTAAACAGAAAATAAATAGTGTTATACAAACAAAGTTACAAAGTGTTTTTATTTATATATCTTTGGCATTATTTACGGTCTTATAATGTTATATACTTCTTCTGAAAATACCCCACCTTAATCCGCTCTGCATCACAATGCAACACTTAATCTCATTTAGTTAATCTTTTGTAATTAATCCTCTCTTCTCCAATATAACATCTCACCAATTAATTGTCAATATCTTGTATATTTCTTCATTCAATACTTGATAATGAACTGCATAGGTCGAAACTATAGTTGGGTCAATTGATAACATATTGTAAACTTTGTTTGTGTGTATTAAACAATAAATGTATAAAAAACGTCGAAAGTACTTTTATTTTACTCTTTAAAATTAACAAATATTTATTGTATATTAATTAGGCATGTAAATAATACAGACAGACTAAATCGGCTCGATAATCAATTGTTATGTTTACGCGCTAGTTCGGTTTAATTATTTTTTTGAACTAGATGATTAATTAAATCTGTCAGTTTAATTAACTCAATTGCCAATTTGTGTAATTCGAAAAATAAATATAAACGAATCTATTAATTAATCGTATTATTACAGGTATCTACATTTAATAAAAAGTGTTCGCATAAGTCGAACTGTTTATATTTATTCTCTTTTTGTATTTAAACATGTATACTTAATAACTTTATGGTTATACTTTTACAGACTGTTTAGATTTTTAATTATCGGTATTTATAAATTTGCAAAAGGTTTTATTATAGGGAATACATGATTGTATCAAACGTTTATGTGTTGAATGTATGAGATCTATAAAAAATGAATATATTTTATTGCAGCATTCTTTATTCGTCACTAAATTGACAAAGTGTAGTTGTAGCGGTGGTAGATTTGTCCTAGAGACCCCGCTAAAGACATGGCCCGACATTAGCCCCACTGGCACGATAGAGTGCATGTTTCTGCGTTTCTATAATGACATTAAAAAAGTTTGTGTTGTGGATCTACACATAGTTGCCTTCGGTTCCTTGATGTTAGTCGACTTCTATTTTGAAATTTGTTTTCATATTGTTTCGCCAGAGTGGTTGTATACGAACTAAAATTTTAAGTTAGTTTTAGAATGTGCAATTGCCCAGTTAAAATTTTACTACAATATGAACTTATTGAAGGATTAATTGTCGGTATGTGCGGAACGTCGGCTATATTAATGTGTGGTTTTTGCAGATACTAGAATTTTCTGCACCTCTGCCGTCCATTAATTTAAATAAATCATACATAGGAGGTTGTTATCTATAGGTAAATATATAAAACTAAAAAGAAGTGGGAAATAAAGAAACAAATGAGTACAAAAAGAGAAGCAGTGAAACAAAACGTTGTAATAACAACAAGATACAAAAATAAAACAAAGGAAGATGAAAACAGAGACAAAACTCCCGGAGAAGGAAAATCTAAATATAGCTAAGAACGATGTGATAATGGAGGAATTATAGAGTATGTTTAAAGACTCCATGAGAGAAATAGCAAAAAACTCAGAAGAACTAAAGGAAGAGAGAGAGCAAAAAAGATACAGACGAAAGTATGGAGATGAGAACAGAAACAAAAATGGAAAAATAATTATAGAATTATGTATAGCAAACAACCTCATTGTGACAAACACAAAATTCAAACACAAATACATACATAAACACACTAGAGAAGTTAGACCAAGAAAAGAGAAATAAAAGAATACTCCTTAATAGACGCAGAAGAATGGAAAAGGTGAAAGATGTTAAAGTAATAAGACAAGCTGAAATAGGGAGCGACCACTACTTGGTAAAAATATAAATTAACACAGAAGCTGAAAACTTGAAGTATACGAAGTCGAAAACAATAATAAAAAAACACATAAAGCCAAAAATTAAAAAGAAAGAAACTAGGAATGAATACCAATCAAAAATGGAGAAAAAGACAAACAAAATAGAAGGAGCAGGAAACAAATAGAAAAAGTTCAAAGAAATCATAAGTGAAGCAGCCCAAGAAAGCTGTGAAACAATCACTATATCTAACAAACAGAGGAAGAAAAACAGGTGATAGTCAGAAGAGGTAAGACAATTTGTAAAAACAAAATTATAGAATTGGAAAACTTACATAAAAACAAGGAAAGAATAAGATTATAGAAGATATATAATAGCAAATAAAATAGTGGAACAAAAATTCAAGATAGCAAAAAAACAATCCTGGGAGCAGTTCGGTAAGAAACTGAAAGAAACGTTCACAGAAAACAAATAGATGTTTAACAGCACTATTAAATGAGCAATTAAAATACATTAACCTAGTCAAGTATAAAAGACAGAAACGTAAATATAATAACAGAAGAAAAGAAGATATTAGAAAGATGGAAACAATTCTTTAATGAAATAAACAGACCATGACGGAGATGTAGAAGGTGAAACAAATGGAGGAATCAACGAAATAAGAATCGAAGAACTGGAGGCAGCAATCAAAAAACTAGGAAAATTTCCACGTATAGATGATATCACAGCCGAAATGATGAAATATATGGGGGAAAGGGGAAGGAAGAATTCTTGGAAATAGTAAATGACATTATCAAAAATCACAAGATACCCGAGGAATGGAACAAGGGAATTATAATATCCATACACAAAAAAGGAAACACAAAAATATGTGATAACTACAGAGGTATTACACTCACAATCAAACCAGGGAAAATTTTTACTAGGTTAATAGAAGCAAGAATAAAAGGAAAATTATATCAACAGCTGGGAGAAAACAACACGAATTCAGAAAAATAGAAGCAAACAAGACTTAATATACATAATGATACAATTAACAGAAAAGATGATTAAAAGGGAAAAGAATTACACATATGCTTCATCAACCTAAAAAAGCGTATTACAGGGTCAGAAGAGAGGACATATGGCATATACTCGACACAAGAAGGATAAAAAAGGCATAATAAATATAATAAAGAAATAACAAAAATAAAGTAAGAAAAGGAAATAAATAATCAGAGGAGTTTAAGACCAAAACAGGACTGAGACAAGGTTGTATATTAAGCCCTTTACTGTTTGCATCACTTAATGACGAAGCAATAAGAAATAGCAAACAAAGAGCCGAGAGCACTAAGATAGGGTATAGAAATATTAAAAACTATTAAAAATGCAAATATGTATTAATGTTTACAGACGACATAACACTAATAGCAGATTCAGAAGAAAACCTGGAAATATTCAAAAAAGAGCTGGAAAAGACAAATATGATATCATCAGAAGAGAGCAATCACAAAATAGGGTTAAATACCTGGGATCAACATTAGAGGAAACAAGGAAGATAGAATCAGAAAAAGATGAAAAACTAGACAAAGCAGGAATGATCTACCACACAATAAAGAAAACATTCTTAGAGAAAAAAGAGATTACAAAAACAATAAAAACAGAAGTATATAAAAGACATTAACTGCTATATAGTAGTGAATCGTGAGTAACCACAGAGAGTAATAACAGAAAAACCAATGCAATGGAAATGAGGTACCTAAGAAAGATGGATTGAATTAGGAAGACCAAGGAAGGCTTGGAACGAGCAAGTACATCAAGCAGCGGAAAGAAAAGGGATAGAATGGAAAGAAATAAGAAAATAGCACAAGCTACGCAACAGTGGTAAAGAAGTGTAAAAGAAATTAACTGAGACATATTGTAGAGAATAAGTCTGACACCCATAATGGATAAAAGGGAAAAAGATAAATAAAAATAATCTGCTGTAATAGGTTGATCCAGGTTTGGTCTATTCCTCTGGCATTTGGTAATTCGCGGTTTAGTCATTTCAATTTGTAATTCGTTTAAAATATTGACTGCATCATTATAAATTGTTTAAAAGATGTGGCAGTATTTTTCTCCTTGTTGGATAAAATATCAATAGTGTTATTTATAAAGTTATTAGAGCAAGATTCATTTTATTTATTATATTTACTCAAAGTCACTGTATTTCTAAAATTATCGGACAAAGAGCATAGGGTAACTGTGAAAATTGGGGTACAAATCAAATCAATTAGCAATTTAGCTTTATTAGAAGATTATCTTCCCATTGCAAGATTAATTAAAATAACTCCACAATGTTTAAAAAGCATGTTTATCACATGGTATCTTTTGGACGAGGCTTTAAAAAATTAAATGACTTCATTAATGGTACCGCATCGCGGGCAGCGTGTACTTGCATACATTTTGATATGGATAAATTTAAAGCATAATTAAAATATAGTGTTATAAAAACGTTGGACAAGGTTGAATGCAATATAGATACAGCACCCTTCAATTCTTCCATCATAAGGGAACATCCATCTGTTCCAATTCAAGTATAGGCTCATGAGTAACATCATTATAATTATCATATTTCAAGAGACATTTGTGAAATATGTTTAACGGTTTTCCAAATGATTTTTTAAAGTTGTGACCAGATGCAATTCGAAATGTAGAATTTCACAAAAATTGCCCTCGTTTGTAATAGATTTTGTATTTTAGATAGAACCAGCATCACGATAACCTCGTAAGGGAATATTTTGTTTCCCCTAAATATAATACTTTTGATTATTGGTTTTAATCTATGTCTATTTTCTTTAATTTGTAGAAGTCTTTCCATATTTAATTTATTTCTTATATCTCGTGGTTTTATAAAACAATTTCGCATAAACAATTTGATTTTTATGATATTTTTATAACACAACATTTTTACCTGATAATTTAGAATATTCAGATTCTGTCTGAGATACTTATATTTGCAATGGCACTTGTTGGCACAACCCACCAAATTTTGTAAAAAAGGAGCAATATTTGCAAAAGAATCTGTTTAAATGATTAGAAAACATTAACCAATTAAATTGTCTAAAATGTTTTCCAGACAAGTAATATTTAACATCCTTCCTCCTTTTTATGTACAGAATAGGGAAACACAAAAGTATCATTTGGTTTTCTTTTACAATTTAAAATTTGAAATTTCTCAATTTCATTATAATTACTAAATTTAACTACATGAATGTAAATTTCAACATTACTATATGTACATGTTGTACATAGTGAAGATTCTACTGTATTCGCTAAATGTCAATGAGGATGTAGATAGATTTAAATTCTGTACATATTTACATTACAATGATGATTAATGAATGATGTGTTAATGTATTAAACTGTCAAAAGGCTATCGACCAGAGGTCTTTCTGCCTTGTTACTAATTTAATTACAACAAAAATCAGGAATAAATTAATTTAAAATGCATATATTATTCCTAAAATCAAAAAAAAAAAAATACCTTATGTATAACTGATCGAATTATAATAAATTGGTAATTTATCAGCAATCACTAAAAATTTAGAATTTACATGCGACGTGTATACAGTTTCGGTTTCTATCTTTTACATTTATACCAAGTAAGACAAGAAATATTATAAATTGTACTAAGAAATGTGGATCCCGCTCTTTTAATGTAAAACAATGTAACGATTTACGATACCAAAGAGGCGAATAGTATCAATATATGTCGGGTATTATTAGAAAAGGGAACCCCCGTGCAAAGGAAGTCATCACTTTTCTAACGGTGCTTGCGCAGATAACTTTAATTTGTTTACATGGCCTGCCTGTTTTGGAAAAATGTACTGTCATACATCGCTGACTAGAATTACCAACAGTTAACTTATTTGTTTGAAATATTAGTAAGAATAAACAAAATAAGCGAATAAATAATTCTTAGGGGGGGTAATTACCCAATTACAAAAGTTGGCAAATTATACTTTGCAGTGCCAACGGTAACGTTTAATTGTTTTTCAATGATGCCTATGCTTTTTTTAATTTTAATTTTATTTACGGAAATCTCCTTTATACAGAACCAATAAACAAAACTTTTACAAATAAAATGTGAAAATACAAAAATCTTAAAATAACTTATCGATACGGAACACATGAAGTACAAAAATTTAAATATATATATATATATTAAATTAACCCAAGTGGCTCGTTATGGCGATACCAATAAATTATTAAATAGATAAATATATAAAATAGACATAAATAAATAAATATAACAAATAGATAAAAGCGAAGTTAAAAAAATAATAATAATAATAATTGCAAGAGTGGCAAGCATAATTAAATAAATAAATACATAGTAAATAAATAAATAAATAAATAAATGGTAAATAAATAAATGAATAAAAAAGAATTAAAAAATAACATAAATGAATAGATTAATAAATAACACATGATACATACGTGAATAAATAAACATAGAGCGAAAACAAAGAATAGAATAAAAAACTATTATGTCTAACAAAAAGAAATGACATTTAAAAAAAATAAAAATAAATAAATAGTAAATAAATAAATAAATAAGAATTAAAAATAACATAAATATGTACATAAATGAATAGATTAATAAATAACACATGATACATTCGTGAATAAATAAACATAGAGCGAAAACGAAGAATAGAATAAAAAACTATTATGTTTAACACAAAGAAATTTTAAAAAATACATAAATAGTAAATGAATAAATAAATAAGAATTAAAAATAACATAAATGTGTACATAAATGAATAGATTAGTAAATAACACATGATACATACGTGAATAAATAAACATGGAGCGAAAACGAAGAATAGAATAAAAAACTATTATGTTAAAGAAATGACATCGGATAAATTAATGGAGTGGAGCCTAGATTTAAAAGTAGCAAAAGACGGATGAAATAAAACAAAATTGTTGTCCTTAACTAAATCGTTTGTATAACGCATCATGTGAACAATGGGGTTAAACATGCCATATAGAGTAGGATGGAAAGCAATCCGGAACAGTGGTTTGTGACGTGACTGACAGCCAAAATCAAGGCATGTAATTAATTCACTGCACTCAATGAGACCGTTAATAAGTTTGTACAAAAGTGATAAATCCAGGAACGTCCTCCTATATGCCAACGACTTGATATTGAGCTGGATTAGCATTGCACTATGGCTAAAACTTGTGCATCTACCGCCCATTTTATAATGCGAAAGTCTTAAAAACTTGCCTTGGACTCGTTCTAATTGTGTAATAGCATTATTTGTATAGGGCGACCAGACGCTTGAGGCATATTCTAAGTGTGGTCGAACTAAGGACACGTACAGTTTTTTAATCGTACTCACTTTAAAATCACTTGAAAATCTATTAATAAAACCCAACAATTTTAGAGCTTTATTACATATATGTGATATTTGATTAGAAAAATTTAGTTTGGTTGTAAAAATAATGCCCAAGTCCTTGATCTCAGATTTTTGTGATAACACATTATCATCCAATAAGTAGTCGAAATTCCGCATCTTACCTCGACAAAATGAGACATAGACGCACTTATTTAAATTGAAGTCCAACATGTTATCTTTACACCATAGTGCAACACTTTGAAGTAGAATTTGATCATTTATGGTTTTAACACTTTTAAAAATTTTCAAATCGTCAGCATAAAGAAGAAAGTTGCTGTGTTTAATTTTTAACCCGATGTCATTAATAAATAAAAGAAATAAAAGGGGACCACAATGCGAGCCTTGAGGCACCCCCGACGTGACTTTTATGAAGTTAGACAAATGTTTTCCAATGCGTACCCGTTGATTTCTGTTTTGCAAATATGAGCGTATCCACCGGACGACATTAGTGCCAAACCCCATTAATATCAATTTATGAATTAAAATATCATGCTGCACACGATCAAATGCCTTGGAGAAATCAGTATATATTGAATCAACTTCTGATCCATTCTCCAAGGCATCTGTCAAATGGACTTGGTACACCAACAGATTCGTCACAGTTGATTTGCCTTTCCGAAATCCGTGCTGTTCATTTATAATTGCATGCGAACAAGCCCTCATTAATTGTTCTGATACTAAGAGGTCTAAAAGTTTTGGGATAACGGATTGTATAGATACTCCTCTATAGTTAGCAATATCTCTCCTGTCTCCGTTCTTGAATATTGGAAAAACATAACTGTCCTTCCAACACTCGGGAAAAATCCCAGTCGATAGTGATTTTGTAAACAACGCATGAATGGGTACGCACAACGTAAAAATGCACTTTTTAATAAAATACGCAGGGATGCCATCAGGCCCGGCAGTACATGACTCGGGTAGTAAACAAATAGCATTAAATAACTCTTCAACAGAGATACTAAAATTACAAAGATCGAACGATTCGTTTCCCTGATAATAAGGCAGTGTATTAGTTTGTTTATTATTGTATGACTTGTTTGGCAAACAAGTCCACACTGCATTCAATGTTATGACTGACCTCATTATCTAAGTGCATATCTTTGGGAAACCCAGTAGTTTTACGGCGTACATCGACATAATCCCAAAATTGTTTGGGATTACTGTCTAATTGGGTTTCGACGCGAGCAATATAGTTTTTGAATAACAAATCGTTTAGATCTTTGCACTGTTTTCTTAAATTTTTAAATAATTCATAATAAAATCGAGAGCCATAACGTTTATAGTTCATATGCGCCTCCTTTTTCAATTTAGTTAATTTAATTAATTCAGTATTGAACCACTTGGGATAATTTGACGTTTTTACAAACATAATAGGGACAAACATCTCAAACACTGAACATAAAATATTATTAAAAGTAGAAACGTTCTCCTCGACGGAGGGACCAAAAACTTGGTCCCAATTATATTCGCTAGGTAGTTATTAATGGCACAATAGTTAGCACGTTTAAAGTTATACACCCACTCAGAATCATAATTGGTGAAATCTGAAATTGCGAATAATGTTAAATCCAACGAATGTGGAATATGGTGTAAACTTTCTTCACACAATGGATCACTGGCAACTTTCACTTTTACATCACAAATGCTACAAAAAAATAAGTCTAAATAAACACCTCTGTTATTTGGGATATTGTTTATTTGTTGTAGTTGGTAGTAACTAATAGCATTTGCAAGAATCCTTGCTGGATAACTGTAATTATGAATCCCTAATAAGTCTCCATTAGTGTTATCCCACACCGCGTTGGGAATATTATAGTCGCCGTAAAACAGGAACTCGCAACATGAATTCTCAGAACAGATTTTTTCTAACTCATCAGCATGCGAAATATATAACGATATATTAGAAGCAGGCGGAATATACGTAGAACCAATAATTAATTTGTCCATAACTTTTACAAATAATTGTTCTACATTATCGCTCGATTGTAGGACCATGCTTTTTAAATTTTTCCTTACGGCAATAAGAACGCCACCACCACGTGATTTATTGCTGGTAAGAATGAATCTGTCCAATCTGTATATTAAGAATTCAGTTAAACCCAATTCGGCGCCAAATCATTATTGAACCGGACATTACCAGTGTCAGTAGCACGAGTAACCTTTAAGACGTCAATTGCCTCTCTACGATCATTAAAAGACACTTTTACCGGCCGTATATTATTGCCCAATTTACCTAAGCGCATAACTTTTGTAGGTGCAAATGTAACAGCCGGGTCAATAATGGCTTTTCAATTTTCTCAATAATTGATATTACCTATCACTTTAGAGCGGTTAACTCATTATTCCAATTGCTGTTGTTAATTTGTATGATGGCTCGGAACATTTAAGCCCCTTTAACGCATTTGATACGATAAAGCACTTGCCACAGGGTGCATTACATGCTCAATTTAGTTATCTCAATTATTCTAAATAATGAATTAAATCCCTTGATACATTTCTGATTGATAATATAATTAAATACATTCCTAATTCATCTCATTGCACACATTGAATTAATTTATATTATATATTCCGATATCAATTTTGAACTTATGAAATTAAGACAGCTAGAAATATTTCTGTTACTAGATGCATTCTTATTATTTTACACAGCATCGTATTATCAAATGACGATAACAGGTCGAAACTCGAGTCGTGCTGTGTTGTTTAGATTTATATAATTGTGCCTACACGTTATATAATATTTTAACAATAATTATTTGTAGTTAAAATATTAATGTAATAGTAAAACAACAGCTGCAATAAAAAATCAACACATATTTAACAAACTAAACAAGAAAACAACTCTACAATAGCCTATTTGTTGCGAAAAAGATATATCTAATATCAATTTGGGGAAATATAACCCAGAAAAACCTACAACGTCTGCAAATAAACAAAACAAAGTACTAAAAATACTATACAGAGTAAGTAAAAGCACACGAACTGAAGAAGTATAGAAGCAAACAAATGAATTAAATATAAAAAAACCTAATCACACTAAATAACATATTACTCATACACAAAATAAAACACAAATACAAAAAAACAAACATAAAATTAATTCTAAACAAACAAATACACAACCATAAAACAAGAATAAAATCCATGCTAAGAACTGAGAGATACAGGACACAAAAATATTCACACAACTTAACGACAACAGCAATAAATCAATACAATGCACTACCAACATATATAAGAAAATTAAAGTTATTACCGTTATACTAAAACTTAAAAATTAAAATCTTAGTTATTTACAACTTTAATATACAAAGGCACAATATTAGACAAAACAACCAAATATCCCTCAATACCATTAACCCGGGTAGGAATCAATCCAGGTTCTCGAGGTGAAGAACGAGGGATAGAACCGTCCATATATTATATATAATATTATATTTATGACTTTCTTTTAAATAAACTGTTTATTTACTTAATAATTAATATTATTTTAGAAACCAACACTCCAAAATATTCACTGTGTTGATTTTTAATTACAAAATGTTTCGTTTCGGATTATTTTTACGGAAATTTGTATATCTATTCGCTGTGCAGAGAGATAAAATATTAAACAAAAACAATTTGTATTAGGGAGAAATATGCACCGTATTGAAAATATATACAACCTGCACTCCACAGCAAACACTCAAACAATTATTCCAATTATTAACCGAATTTTGCTTTTTTATTACACATCGTTTTAATAAAACTGAGCCTAAAAGCTGAATATTTCACTAAATATTGTAAGTTAATTGATAGACTGCAAATTAATTAGTAATGTTGCGGGTTTTAATATGGCATGTAGTCAACGACCCTTCAAGTTCATTTTATTTTTTTACAATAACATTACTTAATTGGATTTAAGAAAATATGTTTATTAATTAATTGAACAAATGTGTTACAAAGTACACATATTGTGACTGCTTAAGCTACAAGATATTTATATATCGCTTTTTTAAGATATTTCTTTTTATGTGCCGAAAAATTATATTATTGAATTGTAATAAGTATTGACTTCCATAATATGATGATGATAATTTGTTATACCACTGCACGGTTCTGGTCCAACAAATGGAGTTTTGGAGCCCTCTCTGGCGAGGCTGTCGGCGATTTCATTGGCTTTGATCTCAGCGTGACTTGGAGCCCATAGCAATTTAACTCTTTTATTCCTGGCCAGCTGCTTTAGGGACAGTTTGTACTCCCAGACAGATTTAGACTTGCATGTAGGTGATTTTATTGCCTTTAATGCAGCCTAACTGTCCGAACATACGTGGGCGCATGTGTTCAAGGCCTCGACTTCTGCCTGAAATATCGATGGGTATCGGCTCAAAGTCCTCGATAAGCTGAATCGAGGGCCAGTGATGCCGATTCCGACTCCATTATCAGTTTTAGATCCATCAGTGAACCAAACTATTGAGGAGCATTGTCTGACTTTTGCTTCAACATCACGACGGCCATGGATGGCCACTTCAATCCTTGACTTGAGGTCGTAGTTAGTTATCATTTGGTCTTTAGGCATGTATATCGGTCTTTCGCACACAGTGTTGAAGAAATTAAGGTGCCCGTTAAAATGTTCATATTATGGAGTATATCTGCCTGAATTATTCTTAAGTCGTCTAATGCAGCTTCCCTTTTCACGTGCAGGTGCAGCGGTGTGAGGTTTAGCATAGTTTCCATTACTCCAATAGGGCACGTACTCATAACACCTGTAATACCCAGACATGCCATCCGTTGAACCTTGCTGAGCTTTGTTTAAGTTGTGATCTCCGTTGTCTTTGTCCACTAGACTACGGAACCATAAGTGATTATTGGTCTTAGCATTGTTATGAAAAGCCAATATATCATCCTGCGGTGTAAACTTCTGCTAAATAGTCTGCAGTAGGACTTACTGCTTTAGCGGTGGTGTTGTCTACATAGGTTCCAGTTAAGCCTCTGATCAAAAGTGAGGCCGAGATATTTAATTGTGTTGGAAAACCCAATGAGTGTCCCATCCATTGTTGGTGCCTGAAGGCTTAACTTTCTTGGCCTTGTAAATGGAACAATTACAGTCTTATTAAGGTTGGTAATGATATAATTACTTTTCGAAGGGCTGTCTGCATGCGTTTAGACACCGTATCGTCATGCTTTCCTCTTACTATGATGACGATGTCATCCGCATAGGCTTGTATATTGACACCGTCATTTTAATAACACGACAGTTAGTGACCACAGCAGAGGCGATACGACCCCGCCTTGTGGGCATCCCTTTACTGCGAACAGAGTTGCCGATTCATCACCAATGGACAGTGGGGCCCTGCGATATTTGAGAATAGCTTGGACTTATGTGGATGTGGAAATATCAATTCATATTCCCCTAGTGGTCGTATCTATAGATTCGTAGGAGATGTTATCAAATGCACCTTCGATGTCCAAGAATGCACATATAGCCACTTCTTTGTTTACGATGCTCTCCACTATTACACCTGTTAGTGTTTGAAGGACGTTTGTAGTTGATTTGCTTGACAGGCAAATTGGTGTTTGTGAAGGGAAACGCTCTGGAGCTCTATTCCAGCCTTTGGTATAAACACCACCACTACTTCCCTCCATTGCTTGGGGATATACTCGAGAGAGTAGCTAGCTCTGAATATTTGGGCGAGACGCGGTAGTTAATCCTCCCCTCCCGTTTGTAGGAGGGCCGGAAAGATACCATCTGAACCCGCGGATTTAAATGGATTAAAGCCATTGATCGCTCAAGCTATTATGTTTTGAGTGAATATTCTTTTTGCCAGTTTTTTGCTTTCTCTGGTAGGGCGTTCTACTTCTACGACGGCAGGTGGGTCTTCACTGTTAATTTGATGATCTGAGACGTGCCAGTTTTTTTATGAACAGGCGTATGTAGTTATAAGCTAAGAAGAATGTCTGAAACCTTCTTTCTCCAGATTTGAGCTGTGGTCAGATCTCTAGTGATGAATTCTGGAACAGGAATGTAACTATCACAGCCCCTTCATCTAAATTTTCTACTAGTTCAAAACCAAACTAAAGAGTACCCCACAATAAATGTTTCAATGAGTGTTATGAGCCGGGCAAAAATCTTGCTTGAACCATATGTTTTGCATGTTCTCAGAAATAACAATTTATTTGCCACAGAATGTATGCATCCATACAGATTGGACACGTAAAATGAAAAACAGTTACAACAAATTAAGAAAAATATTAATTCACCGTGTAATATTTTTAAAATTAAAAAGTTAAGTAATTTTTTCTTAAATATTCTTAATGTATTAGCTGATTTAGCAGATTAGCTGTAGTTTGGCAGATGGTTGAATAGTAGGGCTCCAAGGACGTTAGGTGATTTTTTTCGTAGCATTTAGCTTGTATTGATTTATATAAATGTTGTGGTTGTTTCTGGTGAGGTAATTATGAATTTGTCCAGTTGAGACAAAATCTGAATAATTTTTAAAATCAAACTATCAAAGTTCATATGCAATCAAGGCTGGCAGCGCTAGTATGCCTAATCTTTCAAAATATTGTCTGCACGAACTAATACCCACCATGCAACATATATTGCATTTATGCGATATAAAGACAGATTTCCATGAGGAGGACATACCTAAAGGCATAGTCTTGATTCTATAGTAGCGTAATATAATTCTTTTGGTTGGTTTAGAGCAGGCATGTGCAACGTACAGCCCGCAGCACAATTTTCAAATCTCACTAAACCTGGCGCTTGAAAGTAAAAATATATGTATTTTTAATAATTTTCATATAATATAAGGATCATGAATTTTTATAGCTATAATAAAGTTTTGTACTGTATTCAGTCAACAGTACAATTCAGTGTATACAATAAACAGGGAAAACCTCGTCTTATTTGCACTAGCTGTAAGTATGTTGATTAGTGATTCGTTTCTAAATTCATACTTAATGTAAAATTTAACATAATCTTTAAAATGGCATCAGAGAAGAGAAGAAAAGTTGATATTGAAAAGATAAGTGGACCAACGATTACTTTTGAATTATACAAAAAAAAACTATGTTTGTTTAATTTGCCTCGAAAGTATAACAGTGGTAAAAGAATTTAATTTAAAACGCTACCTTACATCAAAACATTCTACTTATAGTAATCTCGATGGGCAACAAAGAAAAGATAAAATAATAAATTTGAAAAAATATTTAGACATCAGACAGACTCTTTTCCACAAACAAAGTGATTTATGCAATAGTATTGTACTAGCAAGTTTTATAATTAGTAAAACAATTGCAAATCATTCTAAACCGTATTCTGAAGGTGATTTTGTTAAAGAGTGTCTTAGCGCTGTCGTTATAGAACTGTGTCCTGAAAAGAGCGATGATATATAAAAAAATAAGTCTTTCTCGCTGGACTATAACAAGACGTATCGATGATATGGCCAACGATATCAAATCAAACTTTAAGTTACGTGCGTCGCAGAAGTTTTAGGCATTTTTAATTGCTATCGATGACAGCACAGATCTACCGCACAATTAGCTATTTTTATTCGCGGAGTTGATATCAAATTTAATTACATGGAAGAATTGCTGTCTCTTCGACCTGCGAAGGATACCACACGAGAAGAAAACATTTTCGAAGAAGTAAAAGCGGGTTTTGATCAATTTGCGCTTAAATGGGAGAATCTAAGTGGAATTTCTACTGATGTTTCTCCAGCCATGGTTGGTTTTAATTTAGGAGTTGTCAATAGAATTAAATTGGAACTATGTAGTGGAAATATTAACACTGAAAAGTTGAGTGTATTTCACTACATTTTACATCAACAAATTTTTGGTGCAAAATCGATCAAATTTACATATGTAATGATAACAGTAGTTTCTTGCATAAATTTCATTAAATCAAGGGCACTTCACCACCGTCAGTTCCAAACATTTTTGGAAGAACTGCATTCAAAATTTGAAGATCTGACATTTTATTGTGAAGTTGGTTAAGTAAAGCAAAAATGATAAAACGATTTTATTATTTGAAAGATGAGGTATCTGTTTTTATGGATATGAAAGAAAAACCTGTACAAGAGTTAAAGAACACAAATTGGATATCCGATACTGCGTTTCTCGTTGATGTAACAAATCATATGTATGAATTAAACACAAAGTTACAAACCCAAGAACAACTTGTTCATGAACTGTATGGTCACGTCAAGGCATTCCTAAATAAATTAATACTTTGGGAAAATCAGCTCCGAACAGGAAATACCTACCATCTTCCCAGTCTTGCAAATCATAAAGATCATGCTAACTTCAAAACGTTTGCAAACGAGTTACAATTTTTAAGAGATGAATTTAACACCAGATTTAAAGATTTCCGCTGCCAAGAAGCAAATCTGAAAAGGAAAAAATTCCTCCCCATTTGATGTGGAAATAGAAGCTCCATTTTCATTGCAAATGGAACTCATTGAATTGCAAGAAAAATCTGATCTTAAGGCGATATTTAGAGACACGCCGTTAACCGATTTAAAAATAATTTAGCAATCGATAAATTTCTAAATCTCGCATCTTTAGCTCAGAAAAAAATGTCATTATTTGGAAGTACATACAAATGTGAGCAACTATTTTCGAGAATGAAGTTTGTTAAATCAAAAACACGTATAAGATTAACAGACTCACATTTGAAGAACACTCTGCGCAACACGCATCCGATATTTCACAAAATTATCAATATGAAAGCATAGTCTTCCAATTAAATATGTTTGTACTTGTTCATTTCAATCTATTTTCTAAAAGCCAGTTCTAATAAATGACTACATACATATACATATGTGTTGTTATTTTTTACATTTTTTTTAAAAATGTTAAAACCTAATAAATATAGTATTATTTCCTTAAATCAAACTACGAATCTCTCAGCTTCTTATAAATTCAAATAAAAGGTCCGGTCTGCGATTTGAGGTTGTATTTGTTTTCCGGCCCACGCTCTTGATGAATTTGCACATTCCTGGTTTACAGTTAAGTATGGTTTGTTGACACGAATATTATAACAAGTAGTGGTAGTAGTAGTATTTTGGCTATCGACTACGTGTCATTTGTGTATTTGTTTGTGTGTATGTGTATAAATGAGCTTGTTGCCATCACCGACGTATAAATTGTAACAATATTTATATAATTTGACTTAGCTTACTACAAAGTGTTATCCAATTAAGTTTGTCAAGTTATTTGTTAGTAGCTCCAAATATATATTACCAAAGATGAAAGGAAGTATTAAAGTGACTATCTAAAACAAAAAGAAACTATAAAACAAAATAAAAAATGTAAACAAAATTTTGTACCAATTAATCCGCACCAGACATTAAAACCAAATCGATCATTAATTTTTCTTTGATTTACCAAATGTGGATTTTCAGTAGACCAATAATGATAGTCATTCCTATTGACTACTCCACAATTGGTAAATCGTGTTTCATCTGCCCATAGTATTTTCCTAGGAAAATTAGTGCCATTTTCACATTCATAAAGGTACCAATTGCTAAACTGTAATTTTCGGTGATAGTCATTACCACTTAAATCTTGTACAATTGTTGGTTTGTAATGGGGATACTTGTTTTTCTTCAAGGTTCTGTGAACAGTAGATTCTGAAATCCCTGTTTTTCGTAACGTTCTTGCAAAATATAGCTTCGACAGGTATCAGTATCATTAACTTCATAGTTAGCTCGATTTTATTCGAAGCTTCCAAAGTTCTGTAAATTGTACTAGTCTTCTAAAAATTTTCCTGTGTGGTTCTTGTATTTTTGGAAAACCCTCTGCATATCTGATACATTTTCAGTGTTTCTATTTGCTTTGGAATATACTTCAAACATGTCAACTTTTCTTCGTTTGAATATCATGCCAATTACTTATCACTACTGAATAATCTGTAATCTACTTGGTATAGTAGAGTTTAAAATAACTTATCTCTGCAGCATAAATGTACTTTAACAGGTTATCGTTTTGTTTCATTGTTTCACACTGATGTTTAATTCGATGGCTTACTAATTTTTATTTTACAGCCTGTATTTTTGTTAATGATTAAATTAAATATCGTTTTTCTATTTTATATTATTACTTAGAATAGCGTTTAACTTTTAGTTGCCATTGGTGTTTAATTGCATGGCCTACTAATTTCATATTTAGATTTATATTTTTAATAATAATTTGCTTGTAACTAAAAATTCAGGCATATAATAAATACATCATTGAAATGCACTTTTTGAGCATTATCTAATAAACCCAACATCCAATATGGCCACCATAAGAAAAACTAAAGATAGCGCTAATAACCTGAAAACAAATACGAATCGAGAGTTTACACCAAAAAATTTGTCTTAAAAACTTCCTGAATAATATAAAAGTTTAATAGGAGTCGCGTTAGGCGTTATCAAGCTATTGCGGAAATATACAATTGGCAAAATTTGTTTTTTTTAAATATCTTAAAAATGAAAAAAGTCAAGGTGAACTTGAATGAGCACTGATTTCTGCAAAACATTCCCCATTTAACAGTTGCTCCACTCTTCTAATAACGGTGTTACCAATGGTTACATTTATATACACACAGTATATAAACATTTAATAATTCCTTATCCAAATGTTACTTATTTTGATATTTATATTTTAAATTTAAGAAACCAACTATCCAGTGTACACCGTGTTGATTTTTAATTACGAAATGTTTCGTTTCGGATTATTTTTGGGGAAATTTGTATATCGTTTCGCTGTGCAGAGAGATAAAATATTAAACAAAAACAATTCGCATTAGGGATAAATATGGAC